>OX030952.1:97299967-97804967 GCA_943735915.1 Pherbina coryleti
CGATGAGCAACGAATATTTCGACAGGGTTGTACTGCTCATAATAAGAATTTGACTTTCGATATTCGCTATTCAATAATCAGCAAAGATCGAATGTCGAAAGCAACTCATAATAAGGGCCGATTTTATGAATTCCTTTCTTGAGCTATAACACCGAACAATTGCACAGATTATATTTAAATTTCGTAAACCACTTTTTAAACGCCATCTGTACATAACGTCTTAGAAGTATCCAAATCCATTATTTGAAGAATTAATATTGATAACCTAAAAGTCTTGACGTGATGGTTTAACTCAAATGACCTATGTTTTATGGCCAATAACTGCTTCGGCATTCACCCAAAATTTACCGAAAGCAAATTTCTGAAAAGTCCTGACAGATCTGTAATATGACGGCGTCGGTAGTCAAGTAGATATCGTGCTCGACTGCCGCCACAGAGGTAGCCGGTTCAAATCCTGATCAGGCATTGGTCCTACGCTTTAACCATTCTGCATATTCTATCGTCTTTTCTAATCAACTGAAATTGAAAATTCATCAATATTTACGACTTGAAGTTGTAGTTGGTGATAGAGAAGTTTGTGCATGAGATGGGTTTATGACTCGAATTGACTGAGGTAAAGGCATAACATTTGCCTTAGATTAAAACTCACATGTTTCCTACACATGTATCACTTGATTACTCTTTCCTTCCACTAAACTATGACCTCATTTCGAACAAAGACAGACTTGACTGAATAGGAATTACACCTGAAATTCTTGGTTCAAAGCTAAAAAAAAAGCATGTTAGGTCACAACAAGGCTATTTTTGAGAAATATTCAAAAGTTTAAATTGATTATTCTAAAAACTGAAATAAAACTTCTTTTATTTTGTACAAATTATGTTTTTTAACCGACTTCAAAAAGGAGGAGTTTCTCAAGTTCGTTGGTTTGTCCACTTTTTTTTTTTTTTTTTTTTTTTTAAATGTATGTACATCGATAACTCCTACAGCGCTTGCCCGATTTCCGTAATTTTTTGTCAACAGATGGATACCATGAACCTCCGCGTTCATCAGTTTTAAAAAAAGTGGGCGATATTCGACAAAGGCGCGTGTCAATATAAGAAAAACACTGTATTTCAGTTAATATTGACACTAGGGTACTGAAATTTACAGTAAAAATACTAGGGTAGGCACAGTTATTACAAATTACGGTCAATCAAGTTGGCGTTATTTGACAAAGGGGTGTGGTCATATTAAAAAAACACTGTATCTCTAATAGTTTTGATACTAGGGTACTGAAATTTAGTACAGGGGTAGACACAATTTTTAAAAATTACTGTAAAGAAAGTGGGTGTTATTCAACAAAGGGGTGTGGCAATATTAGAAACACACTATATATCGAATAATATTGACACTAGGGTGCTGAAATTTAGTGCATGGGTAGGCATATTTATTACAAATTACAATCAATAAAGTGGGCGTTATTTGACAAAGGGGTGTGGCAATATTGAAAAAACACTGTATCTCGAATAGTATTCACACTAGGGTACTGAAATTTAGTACAAGGGTAGACACAATTTTTAAAAATGACTGTAAAGAAAGTGGGCGTCATTCGACAAATGGGTGTGGCAATATTAGAAACATACTATATATCGAATAATATTGACACAAGGGTGCTGAAATTTAGTACATGGGTAGGTACAGTTACTACAAATGATGGCCAAAAAAGTGGGCGTTATTCAACAAAGGGGCGTGTCAATATTATAAAAATACTATATCTTAGTTAATATTGACACTAGCGTACTAATATTTGGTATGCAGGTAGGTGGGTAGGTAGAATCATTAAAAAAGTGAGCGGCATTGTACACTTTAAGTGTATGGCACTTTAAGGAAAGTACTATATTACGGTTAATATTGATACTTGGAAACTGAAATTTACCACAGGGCTAGGTAGAATCATTATAAGGTACGGCAAATAAAGTGGGCGGGTTTAGAGAAACGGCGTGGCACTAAAAATTGTAAAGAAGCTGAAAGGAAAAATATCCAACAAACTTTCAGGAATTAACAAAGCAAATTTTTTAAGAACAAAGTTTCATGTTTGAAATTTTCCTCAAGAATACTATCACATAGCATTTTTCATATTCTCTAAAAAGGAAGAAATAAAAACTTTTTAACAAAAAAAAAACCGACTTCAAAATCACTACAAAGTAAAAAATAATTTAAATAACTTTTCCCATTCATTTCTTGCTCATATTTTAAAAGCTATTTATATGTATTATAATATGGAAATCTTTTCATTTTCATTTTTTCTATTTTGTTTTATTATCATCAATATATTAATTGCTTTATGTACATAAAAGCTTTAAACTCGGCGCTTAGTAGTGAGAAGCTTTGTAGTGATTTTGAAGTCGGTTTTTTTTTTTTGTTAAAAAGTTTTTATTAAAATTTTGTTACAATATCAAATCCAAGGATCTCTGACAAAACTTAGTTTTTTTTAAAAAAGTATGCATTTTTCTCTTAATTAATTTAAATAATAAAAGTATTAAAAGTGGTTACATAAAATCCGAGGTAAAAATTTTGACATGGAGGTCCCAGGTCAGGACCTCTTTTGTTGGGAAAATATTCAGTTTGAACTAAATTAACTGAAATAAAAGAATTTAGCAGTAGTTTTATCAAAATAAAATTCGAAAATTGAATATTGGAAAAGAAACTTCCGGTTCAGACCCAGATACATCGATAAAAAAATTCTTGAAGTAGGTTAGTTGGCTTTTAGACAACTTTTTGTGGGTGTGAAATTAAAGCTTGTTACCATGTTAGTTATAAATTTATTTATTTCAAATTCTTTTATTCTTGGGCAAAACCCTGAAAAAATTATATTTGACCCAGTCTTACATTAAGAAATAAATTTAAATTGATTTTTACAAATATGAGGTCGAAATTTAAAAACGGAAAATATTACTTCCGAGATCCTGAGCCCCGTTTACTTAAAAACAAAATTAAACTAAAATTCTTTTATAAAAGTCGGAAACAAAATTAAATTTAACTAAAATATATTAATTCAAAGCTTAAGGCTTTAACTAAATATATTTAATCCAATTTTTTTTGAGATATAAGATCAAAATATGGTATTTAGAACTGGAGGTTGCAGGTCTGAACTCTCCTTCCGCTTTTCAATAAAATTATACTTGAATCAAATTTTGCAAAATAAACAATTTCAAATCTGAAGTAAGCTTGATTTTTACAAAATAATGATCCAAGATCAAGACCCCGTTATTAAAAATAATTATGGGTTGAACGAAATTTGTTCTAGAAGAGTGCGAATAACAAAAATATTAATTTTAACCAAATTAACATAAATAAGTGTAATAGTACGTGTCTCAAGTCCTAGGTCTAAATTCGATAAATAAAAATGTATATCCCGGGAATGTACCCAGTTTAAAAATATGCTATGAAATCAAAGAGTAAAATTCAGAAACTCGTAACGAGGTCCTGGGTCTAGACTCTCAAATTTCAAAAGATATCTACTTTGAATCGAATTTGTGCAGAATACGCCCTCTTACCCTTGGCCCTTACGGACCTTATGGCCCGTGCCATACTTCTTTATTTCAGAAGTATTCGATATTAACTGGATTCACGCAAATAAGAGTTTGTGAAAGTTTTTTTAAAATCCAAGATCAAAATAAATAAATTCGTAATGCAGTTAATAGGTCCAGATGGCGTCATTTTCAAACGTTGAGAGTTAAATGTGCATTCCAGACGTGAAGGACGTGTAAAAAAGTGTTTTATTAAAATTTGAATATATCTTCCAATGTGCTGAAGCTTCAAATCAACGACAAGAGAGCTAAAAAGTTTGAACGGTAACTTTTGGACATGATCAGATATGGGCAGAGAGCGTTGAGAGTAAGAATTGAGAGCAAAGGCTTATGTAGCATAACAAAAGGCAACAACAAATCGAAGACAAAAGACACACACAGAAAAAACACAGAAGCTGTAAATGAAGTGGTGCCCATACCCGATCATGATGCATGACTATTTTTTAATTAATTACTCTAGTAAACAGACAGGTCTACCACATTGTTGCAAAATCTTCAAAAGCTTTTAAAGCTTTATCTCTGTAATTTTATCAACCAAAACGGAAAATTTTTATTCGAAAGAACAATTCTCCTGTCTGACTAATAACAACGCTATCTATTCTACAATTTCCACAAGCCAATGCTTTTTGTATGCTTTCTAAATCAAAGACACGCAAATTTTTTGTTTCTTTTCTACATGCCCATTGTTACAGTGCGTAAATTTCTTTAAATTATAGCGATACGCTCTATTCTTAGCTCACAGATGCATCCATTAGTCGTCTACTTGGGCTCACAACCGACAAATGCAATACAAATCCCGCACCCATACCCTCACTCATAGTGGAATATTTATTTTTATTTATCTCTCACACTCTTATCGCCGCTCTAGTGAAACGTCGCTCTAAGAGCGCCCATTCAGCACGTTCAATGACATCAAATCAATGCGGCGATGCAGAGTTCGAAGACGCTGGTTCCGCAGACAAACAAGCAGCTGGTGCGCCAAAAATAGCTCAACCCAAGACTATAACGTTCAATTTGAATCACAACACTATCGAGTACCAGCGGCGCCAATTCTTTGAACAGACGCCGCCATCGTCAGCGGCAGCAACTTCATCGGCTGCTTCAACAACAGCACATTACAATATCATCAACACTGGCAGGCATACAAATGTCATGTGAGTCACATCAAAATAAGCGTGATTTTTAATTCAATGTTTTTAACAATATTTTTCTTGCAGTGTTCGTCCGCTACCTAAGCCTGCACCAGTCCCAGCAGCATTTACCAAATTCACGCTGCAAACAACCAGTCTACCAAAACCCGAATATCCGGTACCTATTCGTTTGACCACTGTGCATGCTGCTACAACATCAATGCCATTAACAGTGGCCACAGCTTATCCTATGGAAGCACATGCTACAGGCGCACGTGCCAAAGATTCACATGTCGAGCACATGGATCAAAAGACGGCCAAGCAAATGGCAAATAATACTCGTCGCGGCTTTAATGGTAGCCGTGAGATATCTGCCGATTCTGGCATTGCCAGCTTGGACATGACTCTGGGCGGTGATAGTTCCACATCCAGTGGTGGTGGTGGTGGTGTTGGACATACACGCCACTCTTCACCAAAACGCAGTCGCAGTCGTCCACGCAATCTACAAATGGTCATGAGTGGTCGCCATAAGTTTGAGGTACGCGATTTGGACGATCCTCTGTCCAGCGAGAGTTCCTTGGTGGAGACATTGGCTTTGCCTAAATTGCCGTCGGAACATCAAACTGTGCCATTGCCGTTAAGCGGTTTAGTGCGTTCAAATACGGTCTTGAGTCGTGAGGCTTTCATGCAATCAAGCTCAGGAAGTGCAAAAGTTGGTGAAGGCGAAGGTGGGAGTGGCGCAAACAGAGCACAGCCAGACGAGTGCGGTAAGTAATAAAAAAAGTTAAAATTCTTTAATCGGTAAAGTTTCCGCATATCTTTCACATGTGTTCGAAACTTCACTAACTTCTACTCCTACTAACTTCATCACATACAAACCTTCCTTCACTAACTATCAATAAAATAGTTTGCTTTTAAATTATTTATTTCATAGATGCAGACAAACCATCAACAGCAGCTTTGCGAGAACATTTTATGAAGCAAGCCTCTGATGACACAGATAGTATCGATGAAGAAAAACTACACATTGATCGTTCAACATCCGAAAAGAATGCCAAGGTAAGTATTTAAAAGAACTTAAGCTATTAAGTACCGCCATGTGGTCGGGTGTAACCATCAAGTCTTGGAAAGAAAAACTCTTAACGACTCTATATATATGTAAATTTTTATTGAATGCACAAAGTTTTTTTTCTTAAACACACCTGTTATACTTACATTTCAACTTTACAATCAACTCTATACAGTCATGCTTGATAAGAAATAGTAATTTCTTTTTTGCACCCTAGAAACATCATCAGTTCCGCGATATCAACACCTATTCGAGTAAAAATTCATCAGCTACTAGCTCACGCGCCTCATCCTGGTGTAATGCCGGTGAATCACTTGCCATTAAAGATTGCAGCAGTCTTAGCATCAGTAGCAGTGAAGATAGCAATAAGTTGGAGCACAAATATCAGTTGAAATACGAGCAACAGGAACATCTACTACCCGATAGTCTGATTGAGGATGATCTAAGCACAATTTTGAACACGGACATGCAAATTAGCTCAATCTGTTAGTGTAAAACTATTATTTTTTTATGTGTACATATGTTTCATTGCGACCTTTTGATTTAGCTTCCCTAACCGAATCCTTGCCAGCTGCCCATAATAATAAAGTGGATGATATGGAAAGTAGCCAAGATATCAACAAACCGCTTGCACAAGCCAAACAAAGACCTGGCATTGCCACGCCTCTGGAGCTCAGCCATGAACGTCCTCAATCCTTGTACTCATCGCTCAATGAATCTAAATTTGCCGAAATGGCTGCTGCGGGCAGCGAGTATCTGCTGGATGATGAAACCTCACCCACGGACAGTTTGGTTAGCAGCACTGACTCAGATGATGCCGCTTGTAAGCGTCAGAAGCACAAAACCAATGAGGAAATTCAAGAGAAGGATATAGATGAAATTTCACCCGAACTGGATTTGGGCAGTCCGATATCGCCGGGCACTCCTACGCATGCCTCCCACTCGCTGTCGCTCTCGGACTGTGGCAATTTAATTGATGACGAGATTGCCGATCAGCCAGCGCTGCTCTTTAATAACGATGGCGGTTGTGGCGAGCACAGCGGTGCCTCACACAAAGGTCACTCTGATACGCCCACGCTTATGGAGACAGCTGGTGGCAGTTCAATGCATTCTCTGAAAAGTCAATCAAAGGCACGCACTGCGCTACAGCAGGCCATAGAATTGAGTCTGCGCACCCCAATGTCGCTGCGTCAGGCGGTGCTTAATCGTGCCGAGTCGCTGGACACTTTGTCGCCATGCGAGTCAATCTGCTCAGATGATCTGATGATGGACTTTGATGTCAATAGCAGCATGGATTCCATTGATAAGTGAGAATTTCATATTTACTGATGCCAGCTGTTCATGTAGTGGTTGACTTAAATGTATTAACTTGAAATCTTTTTGTTTAGATCTACTTCCATTAAAAGTCGCAGTGGTTCGGACTTGAATAAACTGGATGAATCGCTTTTATTTGGGGAACTCGATCGCAAAGGCAGCGATGTCATGAAGGAGTTGAACACTATTCTGCGCGTACATAAGAGAAATCCGGACAAGGAGGGCATCACGTGAGTACTTAGAGATAATATTTTTTTTTTTCACCACGCATATTTTGGGAAAATAATGTCTATTGGCTGAACAGAAAATAGTCTGGGAATACTAAAGATTTATTTTATTATTACAAAAATCATAAAATTATCATAGAAATATCTGGGAGGACAGAACAAAAATAGAATATTATGAGAAAAGAATGCTAAAATAAAAAAGAGAGAACATAAAAATATTTTTCGATGAGAACTAAAAAAAGGCGAAACAAAAATATGTGAGAAATCATGGTTGAATAAATTAGGTTGTCGCAGGGGTGAGAGTTCCCATAATATCAAATCGAAGTCGACAGCTCATACAAAATCTGAAAACGGAACATGTAAAACCCATGAAGTTGTTGTTGTTTTCCATTGATTTTGACAATTGTGGATACTAAGAAGAGAGCACGATCAGCCCCGAGACAACCTTATTTATTCAACCATTTGAGAAATATTTTCTATGTACGATTTTTATGGCTTGCTGCTTGTTTTAAGTAGAAGCAAGTATCGCACTAATTTCTTTCGAAGATTCGATAACTATGCTATTAAGTGCTCAAATTGTGCTGCAATGTGCTGTGGCTACCGCTACCGAATACAGTAAAAATGCAACAACAATAAAAAAACGTTGCATGAAATTATAACTCCGAGACTATAGGCGCTACAGTTAATTTTATGG
Source organism: Pherbina coryleti (assembly GCA_943735915.1). Classification (NCBI taxonomy): domain Eukaryota; kingdom Metazoa; phylum Arthropoda; class Insecta; order Diptera; family Sciomyzidae; genus Pherbina; species Pherbina coryleti. Next base: position 97,307,972 of record OX030952.1, read on the forward strand.
AACGACAGTAAAGCTTTGGTATTCGATCACATGATAAAAATAAAACAAAAATTAATGGCATCATGAGGTATTCCAAGAGAACCACTTAAAGTAACCTAAATGCACCATCGTTGCAAGGATTTATTGCATGACGCTGAGGTTAATATTAATATACACACACTGAAGAAAAAACATAAATATAAAATAAAAGTAAAATTAAAATTAGGACAAGTATTGGGACAGAAATTCGAATATGGATAAGAACAGAGATTAAAAAAAGAATGAAGCCAAGGATTTGGACAAAGATTAGGTCCAAGAATTACATAAGGAGTGGGACAAAGATTTGGGCATAGATTTAAACATGTAATTACAGACAAGGATAAGGATAATGATTGGGAAAAGGACTAGGACATCCTCGGGCAAAGACTAAGGCACACTTATAGCCATATTAAGTGCAAGATTGAAAAAAAGGATGAGGAAAAGGATTGGGATAAGGAATAGAACAAGGATTTGAATTCGCTAAGGACGAGATTTAGGACAAAGATTAAGAAAATATGTGCGACAAGGATAAGGAAAGGGATTCGTACAAGAGACGGCTTAGCAATTTGGTGAAAACAACAATTTGAACAAGTATTCGGACAAATTTAAAAACAAGAATAAGAATGAGGACAAATTAGGGAACATAGGATACGCTGTCATGTCAAAAACTATGAGTGGTCCGCGACGCAGCCAACTCTTTTTTTTTAACAAGCAAGCGGCATCCTTAATTTCCTTCATTAATTCTAATAAGAGTAAACTTTAAAATCTTTACAAAAATATAAAGGAGTGTTATGAGAAAACTTATCATATCGTTGATGAAATTTTATCTTTTCATCAGTTTTTAACGATTTAAATCCACTTTTAAGTTTATCAAGTAAAGGCTTTTCACGTCGCAGAACAGCCTTTACTGCGCCGATATACTTCTTTTAAGGGGGATTATATAACCAGAGACAAAAAAAAGGGTCATGTTTGTGAATTTTTTTAAGGAAACCTGAGGGATCTTGTTAAATTAGGGTTTTATACCTAAAAATATACACATTCAAGAGTATATTTAGTTTTTTTTTTATTAAAGAAAAACTTATTATTCAGGTAGATACACCATTTTTAATAGAGTGCTGTGAAAAAAGGTGAAAAGTGGTGACCAAGATTGCTCCTCTTAAATTCATCTGAAATAAAAAAAAAACCGAAAAATATTATTACTAAAAAAAACCCGTTTTTATCATAGCTGATTTTGAAAATATTGATTTTTCACAAAATGGTGGACTTCCGAACATAAAGTAACGTTATTCAACCAAAAATTCGTCATTATTTTGCCTGTAACTAATGAATTAGCTACGAAAAATATATCCTATGACAAGTACGAGATTATTATGAATAAAATAAGACTGCAAAAAATCAACACTATCGGTTCATTGAGTTTCGAGAAATCTTGTTCCCCGACTTCGAAAATATGGTTTCGAGAAAAACGCGTTTGAAAATAAGGGTTAGCACTGCGCGCTCTCGAAGGCGGTTCACTCATTAAGCTATAATTTTGGGGGGGCAAAGGTATGGATTGGAATGATGATATAAATATGTTATATGTACACATAGGAAATAAAAATATATAAAATTTTTCCAGTCCAGGGGCAAGGGCGCCCTTGCGTATAAGGACACATACTGATCATGCAGTATGTCCTACCATGCTTTAAAATCACTCATAAAAGGCTGTCACAAGAAAGAAAATTTCTTTACGAGAAGATGTAAATTCTTGTTATCTCTTAACGCCCTATTTTAGCACATTTTAACAACAATACAGCACAATTCTGTACTTTTGAAAAAACGTAAAATTAGGACTAGCTTTTTAAAATTTTCGAATATATGCAAATTTTTTTATTCGTCAACTTATACCTTATCTCTTAGCACTCTTAGCAAATTAAAGCACAATTTCTGAAATCTTAAAAAAAATGGAAGCCAAAAATTCATTTTTAATTGTACTCCAGTACATTTTTTTTTTAGTTACGTAGAAATCATTAAGTGTGCAGCTGGTGTATAAATAGATGTTCAATGAATTCTATTAATTTCATATTTTTTACTCTTTTTTCCCTAAGCTAGCAAAGCTAGAAACAAAGTAACTTGTTGGATTTTAGATATTAAAGTCTCCACCAAACTCTTTTTGACTATATTTTAATTTCTTAACTATTTCAAGCAATCTCTAAGGATCATTAACCCACTTCGATTGGTGCGGCTCTTTAACCTACTTCTTCCAATCATGAATAATACCCTCTGAAATCTACTCACTCATTCACTATAAAACTACAAATACACTTTGCCATTTAAAGTGAAGCCTTTGCATCTAGTATCTTGTACCCTAAAAAAAAAAAAAATAATTTCAACATTTCAATCAATTCGCTGTAGCAAACACAACAAAAATCAAAATTACAAAAAAAAAAAAAAAAAAAAAAAACAATAAATAAATTGTTGTTGCGGCATATTTATATCTGGACTTGTGCCAGCAATTTTTTTTCCTCTTCCCATTTTATTGTGTTTCAACAGAAAAAAACGCATTGCATCTGCAACCAGTGATTGCAATGGACGAAGCAAAGTGAGTGGCATTGTTTTTGTTTTGTTTTTGTTTTTTTTTTTTGTTTTAGATATAAAGATAACATAATTGATTTTAGGTTTTGCATATTTTTTATTTCTTTCATTATGATGTCAATGTACTGTGTGAATATGACGTTTATGAAAGTATCTGCAAACATGGTGCTACACACATAAGTATATTAATGTGTTGAGTGTTTTTCTATTTTATTGGCTTGTAGGACTCGACGCAACTGTGTCATAGTTGAAAGCAAGTGTGCTATTGTCGGCATAAAGGCACTTTGCATTTGAAGATACCAGCTTCATATAAAGATGCTTTTAAGCTGAATGGGTTCACATAAAGATTATATGATGTGACAGTGTTAAATATTCAAGAGCTGCTTAAGTGAATTATATAAATATATATTGGGGAGTTGTAAAAAAAGGATTTGTTTTACAGTATTGTTTTTGTATTTGTTTTGTATTTAAACAGAAACTTTTTATTTTTATTGGAAACAATGTTAATTATAGGAGCATAAATAATGCATGTATTAATTTTAATTATAATGACCCAAAAATATGTATGGGTACTTGAATTTTTTATCACAACAATACATTGTAGGCACAAACAAATGTTTAAACAAAAAGAAAACAACAATTTATGTTTTATTTTAATATTTTTAAAAATATGACTTAATTTGACTCAATATTACATTTTTTTAAAAATATATTTGAGTTGCGATTTTGAGCTTTTAACAAGTTCTTGTTGATCTGGGTGTTGAAGTTATGATAGAAAATGCTGGCAATATAAATTAAAATTTTTTCGTACGCATAGCTCCGCTTTTGCCACACGTGAGCTCTTTGTTTCTGTCTTCCCTCCATACATAATCCATTATGGAGAACATCCGAATTAAAAAAAAAAAATTTAAAAGTGCGAAAGCCAGAGAAAACCTATCAGGTCCGGAGCACGGAGATCAATCCTCCAAAACCGGAGTCTTCGGGCCAAATGGTATGAGTTGGCAACCCCCATTTAAGTTTTTCCTTTTTTTTTATCTTAAAGAAATGCCTGTTCTTAAAATATTGAAAAAGTTACGTATTTTGACGAAGTTTTGAAATAAAACCAGTTTAAACAATAAAGGTTTTATTTTTTTAAAACAAAATTGAGCCTTATGCCAAGTATGTTGACAACAAGACCACATGAAGGCAACAACCAACAACAACGGCTCTGTATAGAGCAAATCACACAGCTTGACTATACAGACTGTTTCGTTGGCCGCTGCACGAACTCATCAGTAGTTTTGTATGACTTTTCACTGTGATCCACTTAAGCTACTTAGGTTCTACTTATACTACCAATTATGCCGAGAAAGTTACCTGAAATTTATTTTGACAGAGAGAAAGCTTAAGTTCTTATCTACTTCGATGCACCCTGTATCAAGGTTAACCTAGATCGTATCATATTTTTAGGCATAGCCTTAATTCATGTGCATCTTCGAAATTCGATCACAGCCGTTTACCGCTATCAGATCATATTGAAGTTATTGTTATTTTGTTGTTTAGCTCCTCTCTTTTTCCACACTTCAATTTTTAGGGTTCAGTTAATTTAACTGATGGTACACCTAAGATGGTGTGGAGACTATTCTGTTATGAAAGACTTGGTTGTTTATGTGATTAACACACAACTAATCATTTCTTAACATTTTTATGGGCGTGCTCTCCCAGAAATTTTTAATCTTAATATTTGAATACGGCCTTTCATTATTTATATTGAAAACAAATTGGAGCTTAAGGCCAGTTTTGAGCTTTTGTTTTTTGTCAAAATGATTTTGAGTTCAAAAGAGTTAAACCTTGATTATTTGTATCAAGGTAAAGCCTTTTTAAGTTGAAATTTTGTGATAAATTAACTTCTTTATAAATAAGTTTAATCATGTAAGGGAACTTGTTTGAACTAAAGAACTTCTACATTTTTTTTTTCTATTATTGATAAAATTTTCTGAAAAAAAAACAAATCGCAAGAGTCTTAATTTCTTGCTAAATAACTGCTAAAAAATCGAAAAGAAGATGACTTTTTCAAGCGAAGCTTACCACAAATTTTTAAAAAATAAGTAAAATCCGGAAAATGTTTTTACCTCGAGATGTGGCAAAAAAAAACGTGTTAGTTTTAATATTTTTTTTTTTTTTATTAACTAAGTCGAAAATTTGAAAGTTTCTTATGCAACGAAATATTTTCAAAACAAGCTCCGAAGAATTATTCTTCATCAAGACAATGCGATCTCCAATACATAAGCTCAAACAAAGATGTTCTTGAGCAGTCAAAATATTGAATTTTTAATATAAAGGGTGTTTTTTTAGAGGTATAGAACTTCGAATTGAAATAAAACACAAGAAAATCGTTTTAATGTCCATCAATTTGGCTTTATTGGAAGGATAATTTTATGCTATTAATGTTTAAATATGATTTCGGTCATGTGGCCGCCGCGGCTGGCTCAAATAAAGCCAATTCTACAGGTCCAATTTTCAACCACTTTTTCGAGCATATGGGGCCGTATGTCGGCAATAACGCCACGAATGTTGGCCTCCAAGTCGCCTAACGTTTCTGGTTTGTTGGCGCAGACGAGCGACTTCACATATCCCCAAAGAAAATAATCCAATGGTGTCAAATCACACGATCTTGGTGGCCAATTGACAGGTCCATTCCGCGAAATTATGCGCTCATCGAATGTTTCCTTCAATAAATCGATTGTGACGTGCGCTGTGTGGCATGTAGCGCCGTCTTGTTGGAACCACAACTCATCCACATTCATGCCATCCAATTCTGGAACAAAATAGTCGGTTATCATGGCTCTATACCGGTCTCCATTAACGGTAACTGACTCTCCAGCATTATTTCGGAAGAAGTATGGCCCAATGACTCCACCAGCCCATAGAGCACACCAAACAGTCAGTTTTTGTGGATGTAATGGCGTCTCAAGGATCTCATGTGGATTCTCTTCACTCCAAATGCGGCAATTATGCTTGTTGACGTAGCCATTCAACCAAAAATGAGCCTCATCACTGAACAAAATTTTGCGATGAAAATCAGCATCGAGATCAATCTCATTTTCGGCCCATACACCAAAATCACGACGCATTGCATGGTCTCGCGGCTTTAATTCTTGCACAAGCTGGATCTTGTAAGGTCGCAAGCCAAGATCTTTGCGCAAAATCTTCCATAAAGTTGATGGACAAAGCTCCAATTGCTGTGCACGGTGGCGAATCGATTCATTCGGGTCCTCTTCAACATTTTGCTCTACAGCGGCAATTGTTTCTTCGGTGTGCACTGTTCGACGTCTCTGCGGATGCGTATTATCACATAGAGTAAACGTAGTGCGAAAACGACCCATGGTTAACCGAATTATTTGCTCTGATGGACAATTATGTCGACCATAAAATGGACGGAGCTTGCGGTAAACTTCGCAAACTGAACCATTATTTTCGAAATAAATTTGCACGATTTGCAAGCGTTGTTCTTTTGTCAACCTGTTCATGATGAAATGGCAAACCAAACTGAACATAAATGACATTAGAGTTGCCAGATTTGACCACAAAATGCCAGTTTTATCTCTATTCGAAAAACAAACCCCTAAAAAAACACCCTTTACTACGTTTTAAAAACGAAATAAAAAGTATAAAATAATTTCTGCTAGAGTGGGGCTTTTTGTTCTCATAAAAACGTGGGACGCATGCTATAGAGAAAAGTAAGGAGTGTTATTAACAATTCTAGTATAACACTGTCAGGATAGAATTCCTTGCATGGATGGCAAGTTTACAGACATCTATTGCGTTCAGTCCAGCAAGTTCTACTTGGGTTTCAAAATTCTTAAATTTTAATGTTATCGAACTTGTCAAGGCTGACGAGTTTTTTTGTTAAAAATTTTCATATCTATGCCTATCTTTGATGAATTATTGAGAATAATTTGTTAGCAATTAAAAATTTTAATATGTTAGTGGACAAAGACTTTCTTAACCAAGGTTTCCTTAACTCCTTAATATTTACTAAGCATGAGCCCCATTTTTTTTATGAGAAAAAAAAAGCCCCACTCTAGCAGAAATTAGTGTTATTTCTCTAGAACTTTTTAGTTCGTGTTATAAACGTGGTATGTATATAAAAACAAATTTTTTTACTTTAACCTTTATTTTGGGATTTTTAGTCTTGTGTAAAATTTTACATAGATTTTGAAGGTTTTATGTTTTTAACAGTACAAAATTTATTTTCAAAATCGAAATGGTTTCATAAATATTAAAAAAAAAAAAAAAAAATAAATAAACTAAAGAAATTCATTGTCGAGGCTCGAACACATCAAAGGTAAACGATAAACACAGAAACAACACAGAAGCTTTAAATGTAGTGGTGCCCATACCCGCTTATGATTATAATAGCTGAATTACAATACTGCGTTAGGTCGGTCGTGCGCTGACCGTACGTTGGTCTCCGTTGTAAAAACTTTACGATATAAGCTGTCAAAACGGACGACCTCAAACTTTGCAAAACTCAATGTTGCGTTGACAGATCGTGCGTCTGTCATTTTGGTGATGCCAATAAAAGCAGCTATACTAAAAATCCCACAAAACGTCCCTTTTTCCGAAATCATGTAATTATAATTTTAATCAATGAAAAATTAAAAGATATTGTCATAAAAACATTAAGAGCCATAAGACCTACTTTAGAAAGGTAAGATCTTCTTATTAAGTGTAATATAATCTGCGAAATAATGAAATATGTCACATATTAATGTGAAAATTCGGACTAAAAGCTTTAAAATAAGTGAACGCTTTTCAATTTAATGATAGAATGTGAAATTAAATTAAAATTTGAAATGAAATTTCTGGAAACACATTTCAGTTTTTATGGCAAAAAATTTTTCTTTGATTAATCGATATTTTTATACATATATATATATGTATATTGTTTTTTTTTTATTAAATTTGATTGCTTCATATCATTATTTTTCTTGTTTTTGTCAAAATTACTGTATTTATTATTATTATTACTGTTAATTTTTGACGAAATTTTGCAAATTTTGAGAGCAAAATGTCGGAAATTTCGTCAACGAAAGCAAGTTGGAAATATGTATGGAAATATTCATGTAAATTTGTGTATAGAAGTTGGTACGGTGCGTGTTTTGGGGCAATTTCAATCAATTTTTATCCACCTTAAACACCAGAGGGCGCTTAAGTACAAATTTTAAGAAAATCGGTATTTAGTGCTTTTCATGTATGCTGAGTGTTTTGCTGCTATCTTTTTTGACCCATATTGATCAACAGAGGGCGCTGTAGTACAATTCTTTATGTGATTAGAATGAAAATTGATATATTGTGGTTGGTGCTGTAGTACAAATTTTTTTACAAAATCGCCTAAAACTATAATATGCCTACCATGGGCGTAGAAGGATAACACCAAGTGGAACTCCATTGTGAGTTTTAATGTTATGCGACTATAATTTCCATAGCTATTCGATATCAAAACTTTGGCATGTATGGGCGTAACCACACCCCCTTGACCAATGTTCAAATTTTTTAGTAGAAATGCATCACCAAATAGTAATTCTATTCTAAAATTCAACGTTTTGTGACTTACTTTCATAGGCTATTCGATATCAAAAATTGTAATTGTATGGACGGAGCCACACCCCCTTGTACAATGCCTGTCTCGGTTTTCTAGTGGATGGACATTACCAAGTGGCAACTCCATACCGAGTTTCATTATTATGCGGCATTTAGCTCCAAAGCTATTTGATACCATAAGTTTGACTTATATGGGCGGTGCCATGCCCCCTTGTCCAATGCTCACTCAATTTTTCCAGTGAAAGGAAAAGACTAAATAGTACATTATTACCGAGTTTCATTGATATGTGACTAATAGTTCGAAAGTTATACCCACAATTTGGGCAGCCGAAAAAGTGCCACACGCTTTTCGCAACACCCATAAAATTTTACCAGTGGAACGGCACATGTAAATCGAGTCCGAACACCTAATTCCAATGTTGTGCGACCTATAACTGCAAAGTTATTCGATATTGCAGATTCGAGCTGCCACCCCCCCTTGTACAATGCTCGCTGAATCACTTGTAATGAGTACCTACTTGGGTACAACTTTACAAAAACAAAATTAACGGCATTTGCCAATCTACCTTACCACAACAATTCTTTGTGTGTTATATTATTCAAACAATGATATTAAGGGTATTCGTCCTCAACCAACCTCATTAAAATATCTAATTGACCAATATATAAGTTTGCCATTTTGCATGAATACCCTTATAATATTATTTGTAATATACTAAAAAATGCATAAATTTTAATATGATATACAATTGAATAATATTAATATCATGCTAAATTCATCAAAATCATTATTATACTACTTAAGCAGCATGTTAATTAAAAAAAATTGGACGTTTTGTGGGATTTTTAGTATAGCTGCTTTTATTGGCATCACCAAAATGATAGACGCACGATCTGTCAACGCAACATTTAGTTTTCAAAGTTTGAGGTCGTCCGTTTTGACAGCTTATATCGTAAAGTTTTTACAACGGAGACCAAAGTACGGTCAAAGGCCGACCGACCTAACGCAGTATTGTAATTCAGCTAAAAAGCACGAGCTAGTAGAGCATGTCGCTACTCATAGCGTTGATCGTACGTCAACCCTAAAATTCATTTTTACGGGATGAGGTCGACGCAATGCATGAGGTCATATTTTGTGTTGCTTCATAAGAACCCATTGTTTCTAGTCGAGCTGTCAAAGGCCGACCGACCTAACGCAGTATTGTAATTCAGCCATAAAGCAGTGGTGTTCACACGCATACTACAAATTTTTTAATTTTCTACTTTTGTCCTTGTGTAAGCAGCTCTCTCGCTCTCTGCACTGACAAAAATTGTAGTGCAGGTATTAAGCATGAAATGTGTTATAATTATCATTATAATTATCGCTATCTTTATCATTATCATTATCATTATCACTCTCATTATCATAATCATTGTTATTATTATTAATATTATTATGCATTCATAACTGCACAAAAACTCATTTTCATATATCTCAAATTTTTGTGCAGTGCAAAACACACGACCAAGCGGCGTGAACCCTAGAGCAAGAAGTTTCAGCGCCAACTGATTGAGAGAACTTGCGCTGATTCATGCTTGCGATCGTGTACGTGTTTCGACTCTCGAATAAAACTTTTGAGTCTCACCACGCGTGGTACTACGTGAACATAACTTTTATAAAGCAGCATGGTATAATAATACATGGTAGCATTGAGAACTGCTTATTTTCTCTTCAACAGGAAAACATAAACTGTCAAAAACAGCTTTTTGTGGAAATACATCAGCAGCTGCTGTGGTTGTTGTTTTTTTTCACTTCAACGTTTTCAACATTGCTTGTGTTTTCAATGGCGGATTGTGAGCGCTCTCTTTTTGAGTATATTTTTTGACAGTAGATGATTTCCCAAGCAACTGTCAATGCTACCTTGTATTATTATACCATGATAAAGCAGTATAGCAGTATATCATATATATTATATATGATAAAGTCTGCTAGAGACTCGTTTTCGAACTATCTCTTGTGTCTCACATATATAAACACCGGAAGAAAGTTTTTTCAATCACGCTGCATGATACTTTGAACTTGATTGTTATGCACCGAAAATAATAGATGGGCAAATAAAAAAGAATTTACTGAATAAAGTAAACACTGAGTTCTATATTATATTTTTGGATCGAAAACTTATTTTATTTATGTTATTTTTGTGTTCTTTGTTTTTGTTGGACTTGAATTTAAAATCAATTTTGTTTTTTACTAAAAAAATCTTTTTTCAAAATTTTAGTTGATTTATTTTGACTTAAATTTTAAAATCAAAACAAATACATGAAAATAAAATTAAATCTAATCTTAAAATAATATATATAACAAACGAGCCAAGTCGTCATATTTATTGGTACTTGCACAACAATTTTTTTCAGTGCGAAGATCCAGAGCGAAAATCCACTACCGCAAGCAATCCACAATTTTTACCACCTTTTGGGGTAAATTTTTGAAAATTGAATTTGTTTTATAAAAAAACAAAACATTCGTTAATATTGTCGAGGCTCGAACTCACTGCCTAGCGTTTGTACAGCGATCGCTCGACGCTCTAAGCTACAGAATTCACACGAAAATATTTTCTAAATGAGGTAATAAGTTTACTTCAGTTGTAAATTTTTGAAATATAAAAATGCCAATGAGCTTTTAATTTTTTTTTGGTTTTTCATATGTATGTATGTATGTATCAAATAATTTTGCACTTTAGCCAAACAAGCAAACGAAAACAAGTTAATATAGTATTGTTATCCAGTTCTGAGCTACATTTTAAGTTTCAAAACTAGCTCATCGGCAAGTTGGTTAAAAATGGATTCCAATATTTGTACGGGATAGACAAATGAAGTGAAGCTAATAAAAGCGTTAAAAAAAAATTGAAAACTGTTGAATGTATCCCCTTTCATTTGATATTCATAAAAGCATAAGTATTTTAAAAAATTTATTAAATTTCTTTATTTTTAAAAGTTCATAAAGTTTAAAGTCCTTTTAAAAAAAATGTTGACCTTTTTGAGAAAAACTGCGAATGGTATTATTTGATCTCTAGTTTCGTGTGTATATGGATTTTCCATGTATTAAAAGTGCACGATGTTATTATTGTAAATTTTTATTGTTACAATTAAAATCGAAAGGTCTGGCCAGAACCATTTGACCGACGGAGGGTTAAATAGAAAAAAAAAACTAACCTAATCCAATGTTTTTTAACGTTTCTTTCTTTTTTTTTTTTTCAAGAGCACCAAACGGCGGCAAAAAATAGAGATTTCAAGGAAAATTTTAAACTGCCGTAGAACTTTTTATCTCAAAAATTCAGACATTAAGGGGGGGGGGGGGGTGGGGGGTGAGTGGCCGATTTGATAAAGAATTCCCCATATATATAAAAAAAAATTATTTAGACTTGTTTTTGACTTAGGATCTATATTCATTAGTGTCCGACCAAATATTCGGTTTCGGCTTCGGTATTCGGCATATTCGGCCAATTTTTTAACTTTCGGCTTCGGCTTCGGCTTCGGCCTAAATAGCCGAATGTTTTTACTTTATAATAACTAAAAATATTTTGATAATTCTTTAGGAAAATTTCAGTATAATTCGATGAATTCCGTTCGAAATTCCATACTTGAAACACTTGTTGGTCTTGTTTTTATCTTTCTTCTGTTCTTCTATAAGTTGATTTTCGCTCGTTGATACAATACAAGATACCCATGATACAATTACAAGGTAAGCTCATTTCAAGATGGCTGTTCAAATGAGCAATTTTGCAACAACAAAGCTGTAGAAGCTACAAACGTCAAACGAAAAAAGCAACAACAACAATTAGAAAAACTAAAACTGAACAGCTGATTTTGACAACTAGCTCACCCTCCTCTCCAAGTGACCCTATTGTTTAATCATGTATCATGATCCGACCGACATGGGTTGATAAGATCGTACGATCGTACCAGTTGAATGAACTCTCAGAAAACTCCAACATTTTTGATTTTTACCCGACTGTCTCATTTGCTTTCGTTTGATCATACATGATATTAAAAAAAAAACCAAATTACGCTAGAAATTTTCTGCCAAATTTCAGTCAGTATTGAGTTTCTGTAGCTTTTCTCTGTAGCTTTTCTCGACTAGATCGAAAATCGATTTCAGGTTCTTCCATGTCATCCTGACGTTACTAAATTAATTACAGAAATATTATAATTCAGCAAAATGACATGAAAGAAATTTAATTAATTTTAGATCTACACTAAGGGAAATAACCTTATATTAGCATTATCCACGCCTGAGTATAAATTTTATTCAAATATTTACGTGGATAAATCAAATGTTTTCCTTGCAACTCGTTTTTTTCCCGTATTTGAATTTTATTTATACCACACACGTACACACATATTCCATACAAGCAAGCAGCAACAGCATCACACAGCGGGAAAATAAAAAGCGCTTCTAGAAACACGGCATTTTATACGCAGTTTAGGTATGTTTTGAGGATGCGGTCTTCAGAGTTCAGATTTGTGGAGCTCATATTTTTATCTACATTTTGTTCACAAATAATCAAGCGAGGAAATAGAAGAGCGTTAAGTTATTCGATTGTAATGCCAGCAGCCCGGGTTCAATCCCTGCATGTGACAAATTTTTTTGCATCTTCATTTGTCGTTTACTAAGTTAACTGCCTCCACAAAGCTTCCCAAAGATGCAGTAAAAATGCGCAGGATTTTGCGGACACGTAGAACAAAAAAAGAAATGAAGAATTGTTACCCGCTGGGCGCACACGTACACACACACTCCGACAAGCAGCAACAGCATCGCCCTCTGTTCCTGCAGTTTATTTCTTGCGTTTGCAGTTCTTATAGTTCTCATTTAGTTATTGTTGCAAGGGCAATATAGTATGCATGTTTGACAAAGAAATTTAATTATGTAGGGTGGAGTGACAACTTGATATTTCCTCTGAAGTATCTTGCACCGGTTGTCATTTACCTACATATTTTGCTTGTATCTACATATGTCTCTTATATTTATTTTTCTCCCTCTAGTTTATACTATTTTTGACATTTGATGCATCAGCTGTCAAAAATAGTATAAATTAGAGAACGAAAAAACTAAAAAAGAAAATAAAATAAACAAGAAATGGTATTTGATGGACGCAGCTCGTGAGAAATATTTAAATATATTCTTTTTTTAATTTCAATATTTTTATATAAATTTTCATTAAATGGAATAGCTTTATTTTCAAATAGTAAATATTTGAAAGATATTTTAAAAAAATTCATGCATAATTTTAATATATTTTTTATTAATTCTGTTTTAATATTTAAATATTTCATTTAATTAAAAAAGTATTCAAATAAATTTTAAATATTTACGTAGTCGATTTATACAATTGCGTTATTGGTGCAAAAATGACTCGCTTTTTGGATAAATTAAAAAAGTTTTTGGATAAATTTAATATTTTTTCCCTTAGTGTAGTCGTAAAAGCTAAATAAATGTAATGCTGACAGAAATCAGGCAGAAAAACTAATGCGTTTAACTCGAACTTAATATTTGTCGTTTATTTTTTTACTGAAATAACGAAAGCCAGTACTAAATTTTATCTTTTTTTGTACTTCAAAAAAATTTTATTAATATTGGCTTCCATAATATTCGGCCAAATACTTCCACATGGCCGAACATTCGGCTTCGGCCAAAATTTCACATTCGGTCGGACACTAATATTCATGCAATAATATGTCATAATTGTATGATCTCTTTGTTAATGGAATGATTTTTTATTAAATTTAAATTTTTCTTAATGACTAAAGTAATGACTGAAATAAACATGAATTAATACAGTTACTGAAACTAAGTCTTAATAAAGAAGGCTATTGGGTTGGTTTGATCAAGCCAGAAGAGCATAAAGCATAGCTAAGAAGAAAAACAAGCTGGATTAGGCGATAAATTTACTTAGCTCACAAAAAAAAAAAATAAAAAAAAAAATAAAAATAAACAAATAAAATAAGTTATTAAAGAATACGTGTTCTTTAAGATAGGCCTTAAAATATCCACAAAGAGCCAAGATAATAATTGCAAAAAAAAAAAAAAAATAAAATAATAAAAAAAAAATAAGCTTACCCACTTGCTGGCCCAAACAAGTTTGATAAATCATGTCTCCGACATGCAACTCGATATGCATAAATTAAATAAACAAAAAAGTTCAGCAATATTTTTTTATGTGTGGGAAAATTGCAAAATGCCAAAATGACATGAAAATCCAGCGAGAAGCAATTAATTCAAAACAATATCAAAACAAAAAAAAAAAACTGATTTGATACAAAAAACATAAAGTATCCAATAACGTTGGCAACATCAAACAACATAAACGTTAACATAACAAACACAATAACAGCGACCTTTCACCAGCATTGCAACCAAAAACAACGACAACAACAAAAAACATGTTATCATAAATTATTTTGAAATGCCACTTTAGACTGAAAAGTATGCAAAATCAAAAGGAAAAACAAAAAAAAAAAAAAATAACAGCAAACTCACATTTACTGTGAATGTTGTTAAAACGTTTAACTATTAAAGATTTAAGTTGGAGTTAAACAATGCAGAAATTTAATATTATGTGCATGTTAACTGGCCTAATAACGACACAAAAGAGCAGAGAAAAAAAAATTTAGTATAGCTTAAAGCAGACAGTCGGCCGGCTGACTGACTGGCTGGCTAGTTGGTTGGTTGGTTGTGATTTTTGGCAAGTGTTAAGCTAGCAAGTTAGAAATTTGAAAATCTTGTTTGGGGCAATAAACGGCTGACTTTTGCCACAACAACAACAATAAAAACAAAAACAATAACAATCGCAAAAGGCAACCGTCATGCGGTAACAGGTTCCTAGGCAATATCAATGCGGCATTAGAAAGGTTCACGACATCGCGCTGTTATTGACAACACACGAGCTACGACTACCACCAGCTAACACCACTCAATATATTGGCCAAAAGCATGCATCTAGTTGGTGCAGGTTGGTGCTCAACATTGGTGCACACCTCAATCGCGCCCCTTCATTTTTGCAGGCTAAAAAACATTTTGTGCCGTTAAATTTTTTCAAACCGCAAATAGCTAAAAGCCGTTGTTATGGCTCATGCCACAGTAACAGATAGTCGAACAAACAGAGAGAAAGACGTAAAAACAGTACAAAAGATAGGCAAAGACTTGAATCAAGGTAAATGCTACAGCAGCGTATAACTTTCAAATCGCTGGCGGGAAAAAAATAAAACTCTGTAAGATATTCTAACATCTTGATATCTGAGTAGTAAAGTGAAGCCTGGGGCTGTCGTCGGCGGTCGGTTAACGTCACCAACTAACCTAACAGCCAGCCATTCACACAACCAACTTGCAACAACAATCTATGAAACACAATAGCTAAAAGTCAAGCAATAGTTTTTTTTTGTTTTTTTTTCTGTTTTTTTTTTTTTTGTTTTTGTTTTTTGTTTTATTTTCTTTTATTTGTTGGCATTTGGCGCATTCTTTGTCATGGCAACATTTTACTGCCAAGGAATGTTTATGTTTGTGTGCATTTCTTGCCACAAGCACTGCAGAGGCAGAAGTTATAGGCTCTTGAAAAAAAAAGTAGAAAATTAAATCAATTTTATATCGTTTCCATAACATGCAACACAAGAATTTTAACCTGTTTCTCTAGGAATGTGTGGGAGTGGAAGCAGCGAGTAATTCATGAATATGCAGAACAAGTCAGTTAAACTGATGTGCTTCCAGGTTGCCCAACTATAATCGTGGTAATGGCAGCACTGTTTGTTAACTATGTATACTGTTTATAACCAAAATAGCTACTGGAACGTTGTAAACATGAAACAGTTGAAATCGAAAGTAATGCAAAGAGATGACAAATATGTTGGTTAATTATAAAACAAAAAATAAGGCCACAATTACCATTATGGAATATGAAGAATTTTCAAATTTCTGAAGATTTTAGGATTTTGGTAGAGGCCAGTTGCTCATATTAGCAAAAAAAAAAACAAAATAATGTTTTTAGCTGAACTCACTCTAAATGAGGAGGTGAAAAGAAAAAGTGATTCAATAAAAATCATTAAAATGTTTCTAAAAATATTTCGGCTACCATGTTCCATGGTTTCTAATTTATTATAATGAAATTTTTTAAAATAACAGTTAAATTAACAAAAAATTTAAAAATCTTAATGAAGAAATAAAATTCCATTCAAATATTTTTATTAAGCTTCTGTTATAGCTTAATTTAATTTTTTTGTTTTTTTTTTTTGTGGCTTGAACCACTTTGCGTTTTATTTTTAGCACTGGTTATAAAGATATATTCTGAAAAGGAAAAGTATTTAAATTCAATGCTCATAAAGAAAGCACTAATAAACAGAGAAATTTTTTTTTTCAAGAAACTTTTAAAAGTAGGGTATTTCCTCAGTTTTTAGGCAAACTTAAAAGTATATCTAAAACGTTTAATTCAATATTGTATATATTATAAAAAAAAATAAAAAATTTTTTTTGTATATATTATACTCTTCGAAATAATTGTGTTTTTGTCAGAGTATAAATGTTCGTCAAATCCTCCTGCTTATGAGGAGGATTTGAAAAAGCCTTAGGAGGTTTTGACAGCATGAATGAGGATTTGACATAGATATTATTTCAAAAAAACTACAAGTATATTTTCAATTCTTATTGAAAAGGTTTATTTTAAGTGGTATTGAAATACTTTTCTACACATAACTGATTGTAGGTTATATCTATATTTATATCTATCTATATCTATATCTATATCTATATCTATATCTGTATCTATATCTATATCTGTATCTATATCTATATCTATATCTATATCTCTATCTATATCTATATCTACATCTATCTATCTATACTTCTATATCTATATCTTCTATATCTATATCTATATCTATATTTTCTATATCTATATTTATATATCTATATCTATATCTATATCTATATCTATACTTCTATCTATACTTCTATCTATATCTATATCTATATCTATATCTATATCTATATCTTTATCTTCTATATCTATACTATTATTATTATATTATATTATATTATATTATACTATTATATAAAATGAAAGTGAACATTTTTTGTGTCCGCAAAACTTCAAAAGTACTGGTCCGATTTTTTTGAAATAAGTTTTAAAATATCACATTTGTGCTACAAAAGGTTCATTGGTTATTTTCTTTTCGAAATTTCAATAATAAGTATCTTTAATTAAAGTGTTAAGTTTTTTACAAAATCATCCACAATGCCATGCATTGCTTGATCGTTAGCTTTTCATGCGTTTGTGCTGCGAGAGCCTCAATAAACTGCATGTTGCTCTCTACTATACTCTTTTTGTTCTCAGTAAGCACAAAACAACAAAACAAACAAACAAATACATATACATACATACTTTGCTGCGCTTAAAGCTAATTGGATCGAAGTACATTCTAATATGTTCAAAGTAGTTTTGATGTGGAGAATTAATCTAACACAGTTTTGTTAAAAGGGGTTTCACTGACCACCTTTAGCATGTTGAGGATTTTTTGATGAGAATGAGATTCAATCCGACTTCATGTATGTATGTATTTATGTATGTATGTTTGTATGTACGTATGTTTATTTGTTTCGCTGCATGCAATTGTTCTACACATGTTTTGACGGTGGTTTTCCTGTAATTTATAAATGAACAAAAGGAACGGGTGACTTTTTACTTTATAGAATTGACATTGTGTGATTCAATAAGTTTTTTTATAAATAAACAAGATAACTGAGACGGGCATAGGAAAAGGGGTTATGGCTTCGACCACACAAGTGAAATTTTTGATATTGAATAGCTTTGGAACTAAACTTCGCATGACAATAAAACTCAGCATGAAGTTACTAATTGCCAAAGTCTTTTTACTGGAAAACTGATATGTGCATTGGAAAAGGGGGTGTGGCCCGATTCTCTATACAGTATAGCTATGGAAGCTAAGATCACAGGACATTGAAACTCATAATGGAAGTGTCACCTGGGAGTGATGTTCTGCTACTGGGAAACTGTAACGGGCAGTGGAACATGAGCGTGGTGTCAGACTAAGGGACTAATAAAAGTTTTGAATTTACTTATTATTTCCTATATACTTGCCGGGTGCAGCAACGCGCGCCTGGTATCGCTAGTAAAATATATAAAGAAAAAGCATCAACTAAGGATTCAGCGAACGTCAAGACCTGCAAAATTGACTTTAAATTGAAGCTTTCCTTTGCGTGTAGATGTTTCTGGCAATTGTAATGGAACTGGAAGTGTGGTTGCCAAATCGGTTGGCAGGGCCAGCTTAATGTCCTCGACTACAGGCCCGTAGAAAATGCATGCATCATTTTGCCTTCTAAAGTATTTGATTGTATATGATAAGCAACTATCAGTAGTAGTTTATTTATTATAACTACATCACATTTAGTTCTTACTCTCTGAAGTTTGCCATTGTCTGCCATATAAATGACGGCCGAACAGAAAAATTAATTCAATTGAAAAAACTTTCTGTGCCTAGTGAGAATTGAACCAAGGTTCTCTGTCGTATGCACTCTACTCTCTGAGCCACGGCCACCACGCATATAGATATATATGAAAAAAATTTATGTGAAATCGGATCAGAATTATGGGCAAATATCAGATAGTCTGATTCCGGTCTAAAATTCGTAAGAAATCCGATATATGGCGGACAATATGGCAACACTGCTAAACGGATCATATCGCAACACTTCTGGTAATCAACTAGCATAAAACAACAAAGAAACAAAAAGCGGAATTCCAAAATATATTCTTACAAAATGCATAGGGTCTGGCTGGACCCAAGCGTTGCGATTATGACTAGAATTTTAATTTTTTGAAAAACAGGGCTCATCCAGTATTTTTGAAAAATATTTTTTTATAAAGTTATTTAGAAAATGTTTCTCTAGGAATTCGTGAAAGTATTAAAAAAATTTGGAATAAAACCTAAAAGAGTCTGGCCAGACCCCAATATTTATTTAAGCGTTATATGCTTACAATTATTGTTGGAAATTTAACACGTTTCGAAACTCGTTAAATCACTGCTTTTTGTTCTTGCTAATGTCAGAAAAGCTTTCTTTCTTTTGCTGAAAAGCCAAATCTGAAAAGAGCTTTTTAATTTGAAGTTTTTAATGTAAGCAAATGAATTCTTTGACAAATTTTTCTTAATTCTTTGATAAATTTTTGAATTTCTTTGAATTTTTTGTTATTTTTTTATTTTTTTTATATTTTTTAATAAAAAATTTTTTATTTCTTTCAAAATAAAAACAAATAAACTGACATTTTGAAACTAGTTAAAGCAGTATGAACGATGATGTTAAAATAAAGCTTTTTTCGAATAACACGTTAAATGAAGTCGGTTTGAACATGCTATATCCTTAAGGCCTTTTATGCAAAAAAAAATTATACATACATATCTTGTTTTGAAAAACTGTATAAATAATGCTTTGTTTGAATATGAAGTGACCACTGCTAATACATCGAACACATCTGTAAAAGAATTTATAATTTACTTCAACTTCTCCTAAATAAAAGTGAATGAAAGAATGCTATTCTTATTGATTCATTTCGGAAAATCAATTCTGCATTATTCAGCTGCTTCTTACATATTTATCAGTAAACTCTTACAGTAGTGGCTAAATAAATGAGAATTAAATCCATACTTTAGTAGACACTCTTCGTGCTCTTGCGATCATCAAACTTGAACTCATATAACTCTCACCAGCTTGTTCCATTGCCAATGCGTTCCCTTTAAACAAAATAAAATTCCAAAACTAACAAAAAAATTTTAACACAACAACAACACACACACAAAAGTGGTGAATCATCCCAAAAAATGCTTTGTTTACATTTCGACTCCAGCCGCTTTGCTATGAAAACCAAATCTTTTCACACGCCACCGACTGCACCGCTTAAACCAAAAACAACAAAGCTACTTCGATGGAAGAACAAGATAAAAAGAAGCTGAAAAACACGTGTGAGAGCAACACCACAAAGTAATCAAACCAATACTAACAGGCTTTAATATCGGGCTCAATTCTTTTAGCCAAACTCATAAACAACAAAACGCCGTTGTTTTACGTCATTTTTGTTAGCTTGGTCGAAGTTTCCGTAGGCAGTGGAAGAAGCAAAGAAGAAGAAGAAGCATAAGAAACACCAACTTGCTAACACCAAGCAACTAACTTGGTTGTGGCTTTTGGCTGACTAGCGTTTCAATTCACTTGAATTCCATTATTATTCAGTGCATGTTCAGAGCTGAACGTGGCTTAACGTGCATTAAGCCAAAACGGGCGTTTCAGATTTTTCGAGAGTGTTGGAATAACGCAAAAAAAAAAAATAAAATAGTTCTAATAATTTTGGTCATAAAACGTTAGAAAAAAAAAACCATAACAAAAATGAAAAATCTAGATAATTAAGATGATTTTAAGAGTCCCAACTCAAGCACAAAGTGGTCCAGTTCTTTGAACTTTGAACGGTGTCGGTTTCACCTCATTAAAAGCAGCTCGTATTCACTGACTCAACTTCAAAATAATTTGGCGCATAGTTTTCTGCATTGTTCGTGTAAGTTAGTGTTGAAATGGAAAAAAAAGAAAAATTTATAAATGAATAAATTAAGAACAAAATTGTTTTTTATTGTGTAAAATTTTCCAACAAAAGCCAGTGACCGCTTCAATGGCTGCGCTTGAGTGCTCGTGCTGAATTTTCCAAATGACAGTGTTAAAGAAGTGTCAATGCTACGTGTGGAAATAAATTGAAGAAATAAAAAAATAAAAGAATATTAAAAAAAAGGAGGAAAAAATATTTTGAATCGTGTGATATACAAGTTTTTAAATGAAGTAAGAATCGATAAAAAAAGGACATTTCTCGCACCTGTTTAAGTTGTTTTATAGCTAAGGCGCATGCCTAACATTTTTGAATTTACATATTTGAAAAATTCTTATTAATAAACATTTTTATTGAGGAAATGTGGCTTTAATTATTATGGCTAGAATAACAGTTTGTTTTTTTAATTAAGATGATTTAAATACAGCGGCCGTTATATAAATTTTATTAAATCACTTCCGGCAATAGAGTTGAAGTGAAAAAAATGTAGAGATTCAATATTGAACTCAGAATTGTTTAGATAACATAAGAAAAGTATATATTTTAATTCATAATATTTCAGCGAATATAGGCTTGGAAAAAAATTTATTTATTTATCTATATTTATCGCTTTCGAAATAGTCCCTATTAGATACTATGCACACTAAGGGGAAAAAATATTAAATTTATCCAAAAACTTTTTTAATTTATCCAAAAAGCGAGTCATTTTTGCACCAATAACGCATTTGCTTAAATCGACTACGTAAATATTTAAAATTTATTTAAATACTTTTTCAATTAAATAAAATATTAACCCTAGAACTGTATCGTGGGGTGAAAAAGCACCCCAGACTGGCTTAAATCTCGCGCCAGACACAAACGCCTTTCGTTTACGGCCCGGGACCGTAACCATAATTCTGTATCAACGACTGAGTGTAGAGGGAGCATGCTCGCGGCATCCGTACCACGTGCTTGCTCAAGCAGTGAACATAAGAAGTGCGTCTGGGGTGCTTTTTCACCCCACGATACAGTTTGTGTATATTTTTCGTCATCTTAAAGTTTTTTTATTTTCGTGTTGTTTTAACATTTTGGACAAGTAATGAGTGTATAGTGGCCCCACTTCACATATATTTACATACATACGCTCTAGAGTGGCCCTTAAATTTTTTTTTTACAAATTGAACATGTGCGGTGCTCTCGTTTATTTCTTATCATATCAAAAGTATATTGTGAAAATTTCAAGAAAAAATATTAATATTTAGACGTGCCGCAAAGCGAAACTTCATTCAAAATATGCCTTTATATTGGAAAAAATTGTTTTTTTTTCCAACAATAATTAAAATGAAGACAATTTAATGTTCTTTTCTAATCTACTCAACATAATATCGTATTTTACATAACATTATCTCTCAAACGAGCTATCATCCGTTGAAATTGGCTACAAAGTGAGAAAACTACAACTATTTGGTCGAGCGAAAAAAAAAATTTTAATTTTTTTCTAAAATTATTTTACTAACGTTCTGCAATTATGTTTAACCAATCAACTTATTACATTTAAGACAAAAAATATATATAATTGAATCTACTAAAAGTGAAAGCACTGGTTACCTTCTAACATAGATGTCCTTCAAGTATTATTTTTTAAGATAAAAACAGTGAAATTATCTTTGAATACAAGTGCAAGTCTTACTATAGAAGAATGCAAATTAATTAAACACTTGTACCTTTTTGTGTTTTTAAAAAAGTTTATTATTTTTTATTCACTTCACTTAAATACTCTAGGAACTCAACTGGCTGAGCTGGGCTAAAAACCTAACTGTGAAAATCAGTTCTTCTCTTATTTAAAGGCTTTTAATATAAACAAAACTGAGGATGGCTTGATCGCGTTATTATAAACAAAAGTATTTCATCACAAGATGAAATATTGCATCAGCCAGAATATTTGCTGACATAACAAATTTTAGCTTAAGAAAAAGAATCTTAAGACAAAACCATTCTTGAATCTTTAAGATACAATTTTCTTTACATTTACAATTTACTTATTGAATAAAGGGTGATCTTAACTTGCATAGATTTTTGGAAGAAGGCAAGCATACCTACCAGAGTTCCCCCATCGATGTGTTCAAAAGTTGTTAGATTTGCACAAATGTTCGAAAAATTTACAAAGAAGTCAGTAACGCACAACAGAAAAGCAGCAAATTAAGGAGACTTTATTCTGCGATGAATTTTACAATCTATTTGATATTTCACACAGGGACGTTCTGAACCTAATCCGAATAGAGGATGACAGACAGTTTTTACTACTCCAGAGAGAAAATGGAAGACCCGGTTGCATGATTGACGTTGCATGATTGACGTCTTAAGAGCATGGCAGAAGCTCAAACTTATTCGGAAAAAAAAGAAAAACAGAGGAAGCGCAAACTCGAGGAGAAGAAAGTATGATTTATAAAATAATTAAAAATTGGTTTAGCTTTATTATTTGAGTTTTACTACTCTGAAAAAAAAAGTTAGCTTAAAATTAAACACAATGTGTTGTTAAATTGACTTTTCTTTCATATGTTTTTCAAAATTTTTAAATACATTTGCTCTTACTTTGACGAAATTTGTTGCAAGCTATTTTTTAAACACAAATATCGTCAAATTAATAACAATTGTCGTCAATTTTAAAACATTTTTTTTTCAGTGTAGTATTATAATGTAGAAAGAGCACAGGAAAAATATTATATGAATTACAGTTTCCATGAGAATTAATACAACCCAGATAGACAAATATACCTTTTCTCCTCCTTTTGTGTTTTTCGACGAAAGTCTTCCAACAGAAATTAAAGTTGACATGGCTAAAAAAATCCAGGAAGATGACCAGTTTGAAAGTGATAGCAGAAAGAAAGTATTTTTATACAAACACCATCTTCTTTTGACTTTTTGAGACTTTTTATCACCATCATCAATGAAATTTTCCCAACGTTTCAAAATTGGAACAGATTTCCTTTAAGTACATTCAAAAGATTGGAAATCTCAAAAAGACTACACTGATGTTCTGAAAATCAGTACTTTTAGAGAAGTAATGACACATCTTAACATGCGGTTAAATTAATAACTGATTTTAATAGCCTCCTAACTAAGAACACAAACCAACAGGATTATCTCCTAAAAGTATATATGTATTTCTGATTATTTGATTGAGAATTTAATGATTATCCGGGACTATCGTAAGAAATATCCAGGATACAGTCGTGAAATTTTATTTTGACCCTACGAACAATAACTAAAGTAAAAACAATTATGAATAATAAACGGTGTTAAGTTTAAATAAAAAAAAAAAAAATAAAATAATAAATGCATTGATTAAGATTTAATTTTATGTGGTTATTGTTGTGTTAGAAACGTACAAACTTTATACAATTTATAATTAGAAACATAATTTTTTTCAAAATAATTAATTTTACTTATGTATTTTCGAAAAAAGTATTTTTTAAAAATAGCTTTTTTGCTCCACTAAAAATTTCGAGTTTTCGCATTTTTACCCGATTTCGACACATAATATCTCCTTGGAAAGAAATGTTTATGCTCATGCGCCAATAAAAGATTGAAAAAAAAAAATTACATTAATTTCATTTGTTTTCGGAAAAAAAATATTTCTTAAAAACAATAAAAATGTAATTTTCGTATTAGTCAACTGTTTTCGACGAATGATAGCACGTTGGGAAAATAAATTAAATGCCTAATGCGATATTTTGTTTCGTTGATTAAAAAATCACAGAAAATTGTCTTAATTTTAATTATTGTTGAAAAAAAACAATTTTTTCCAATATGAATGTGTATTTCGAATGAAGTTTCGCTTTGCGGCACGTCTAAATATTAATATTTTTTCCTGAAATTTTCAGAATATAATTTTGGCATGATAAGAAACAAACGAGGGCACCGCACATATTCAATTTATAAAAAAAAAAATTGCGCATACAGTTAAGGGCCACCCTAATACGCTCCCTTCAGCTTGATTAGTCGCACTTGTTTTAATAACAAAAAATGCTCTGCTCTCAATATTGGTTAAAAAAATAACAACAACAACTACTTGGGAATGCTCATTAAGTGTACTTACCAACAACAACCAAAAATGTGCACTCTCTTTAAAAAAAAACGGTACCTGCTAACAAGTATTTAAACAGATATAAAAAATATTACAATTCTTGCTCGTTCATTAGATTAGACGCAGTACGAAATTAAAGTTTTCAGTGATACAAGTTAACCATGTATGATGAAATTTTTTTAAGCAAGTGTTTTTGAGCCGTAGTACTTTATAGTTTCAAATAAATGTTTTTTTCCAATTTGAACGAAATTCTTATTCATTGTAACGATCTGTGCGGCAAAAATCGTTTTTTCAAATTCTTGTTATTTGCGCACTTTGATTTCTCAAAATAAAAAGCATTTTTGGAAAATTGGCCAGAACCACTATAATACCCCTTTAACATAGTATCTCCCCTTTAGAACCCCGTTGGAATTACTAGATTTAGTCAAAAACTCACCGAGATATCGTAATTTTAACGAAAAATAAAATTTTTCCTAGTTTTTCACGTTTTTTGCCCTTCTTGGTCAATATTCCCGGACCCTCCAAACTTTTGGCCAAACAATTTAGTTCACGTGATTCTAGGTCAAAAGACGAAAAAAATGAGCCCCCATGAAACCATCAAAGTCACACTGTGTTCGAGATACGGGCCCTTGAAAGTTGGGGTGTTTTTTCACCCCGCGATACAGGAATAGGTAAAAAAAACATAGCGATGCAGTTCTAGGGTTAAAATATTTAAACAGAATTATTTAAAAAAATATATTAAAATTATGCACGATTTTTTTTTTTAAATATCCGTTCAAGTATTTACTATTTGAAAATAAAACTATCGCATTTAAGGACAATTTATATAAAAATATTAGAATTAAAAAACAACATATTTGAATATTCCCCACGAGCTGCGTCCATCAAATGCCATTTGGTAGCATATTTTATTTTCTTTTTTACTTTTTTCGTTCTCTAATTTATGCTACTTTTGACAGTTGGCACTCTAACCTTACAAAAATTCATTTTGCGATCATCAATCGCACTCACAAAGAATCTTGGCCAAACATGCGGCTATATTACCCTTGCAACAATAACTAAATGAGAATTATAAGAACTAAGGTTGCAACTGCAAGAAATAAACTGCAGAAACAGAGTGTGATGCTGTTGCTGCTTGTCGGAATATGTGTGTACGTGTGCGATGCTGTTGCTGCTTGCTTGTATGGAATATGTGTGTACGTGTGTGGTATAAATAAAATTCAAATACGGGAAAAAAAGTAAGGAAGTAAGGAAAACATTTGATTTATCCACGTAAATATTTAAATAAAATTTATACTCAGGCGTGGATAATGCTAATACACGTTATTTCCCTTAGTGGACTTATGCTAGCCATTTTTCCATCCCGAAAACACTTCTGGAGCTTGTTCTTTAGGATAGCCATGAGCTCTTTCAGCGATTTACTCTTAATCTCATCTATGTTTGCAAAACGACGCGACGGCTCTTCCAAGATTATTTTTATTTTTGGGATCAGAAAAAAGTCTCACACGAGCCATGTCTGGCGAATATGGAGGCTGGGGCATGATTACAGTATTGTTTTTTGCTAAAAGTTCAAGAACAAGCATTGAAATTGGAGCAGGTGCATCATCGTGTTGCAAAAGCCATGTATTGTTTTTCCAAAATTCCGGGCGTTTTCTTCGGATCTCTTCGCGTAAACAACGTGGTACTTGTTGGTAGTATTCCTCATTAAGTGGTCGAACCTTGTGTCAAGAACTCATGGTGAAATATACCATCAAAATCGAAAAATGCAGTGCGCATAACCTTGACATTTCATCGAATTTGTCGATCTTTTTTCGGCCTTGGCGAATAAGAATGCCTCCACTGTTCCCTTTGTTTCCACATCATGATCATTAACCTGTGTTCCATTACCTTTTATGCTATGTTTCATTTGTTCTACATCGTTGGTGACTTCATTCAATGACTTCTGAGCAACTTCTATTTACTTACTTTTTTGGTTGAAATTTAACACTTTTGGAACATATTTTGTTGCAACACGTATCATACCCAAAACATTCGAAAAATTACTTAGCATGAGCCAATTGATATGACAATACCATCGGCAACTTCTTTAAGTGTAATTCGGTGACCTTTTATAATCAATCCTATAATTTTTCTCTCGTTTTCATCGGTTGTTTCGGTGCTAGGACTACCCGTGCGCTAGTCGGGGTCGATTCACCGAATGTAGTGTTTAACAATTCTAAGAATTTATTGTTCCTTATAATGGGTCCTTGACACCTATAAGTACTAAGAACTCAAGTATGAGTACTAAAGCGTATGAGTAATAAAGCATTGGTTAGTAGGTCTATGACAGCTGTCAACAACAAGTATGGAGGTTAAGTCAAGGACAAATTCACAGTTAAATCGCGTCGCGTAAAAATTGTGAAAATTAAGTATAAAAATAGTGAAAATTTTGCGTTCGCAAAACCCGCACACTTCTTCAAGAGCTTACCATGCACCCACAACGGTGCAACGGCTTAGTGTGGATTTTGGGCTGGCAGTGTCATCAGACCATTCTTTTTCGAAAATGAAGCTGAAACAGCAGTTAACGAAAATGGTTCCCGATATCGCGACAAGCTGACCAATTATGCCAGAATGTCTTGGAAAAGGGCGCGCGTGTGCAAGCAAGGTCGAGCTATGAGGCCTCCAATATCTAAATATCCATAATCTGCATAAAAAAGATCATGATATAACTCGGAAAAGCGACTCATATTGTACTTATCTGCCAACTTGCAGATAACTTGCAACTCCAATGGAGCTTGGTTTGATTTAAGTTTTCTGGAGACTTTTTTAAACCAATATTTTATTGTAACTAGAAGGGAACTATATTTTGTCAGTCCTAAGGCCTTAGAATGTTTAAGAATTACCACACCCACTTTTCAAGGTTAAAGACTTTCTTGTACAAATAGTAAGAAAGTTTTAAAGCGGTATAATTATAAAATTTTGTTCCTCGTGACTTTTTTACGTATATTTCATTTTCATATGATATCCAAAATATGTCACAACCATTCTGAAGGGGTGCGGGGTTGTAAGATTTTAAAGGCGGAAAAAGACTTTTTCGCTTTTTTTTTTTGTTTTTGAAGATATGAATAATGTTGGTTTATTTTGTTTTATATACACGTTTTAGAATAATATCTGAAGGATGTACTTTGGAAAAATTTTCAATTAAAAATATCAATAAGTAAGTGTGTGTCAGCGAATCTTCAGAGGCGCCTCAAAAAAAAAAATTGTTATGCGGTGAACTCCATAACTCGTTACATGATCATCTGAAACAAGAAAATCGAAATACGTTTAAAATGTGATATGTTTCCCTAGATAGTCAGAGGAAGTTTTTTTCGATTTTTTATTTTTTATTTTTGGAAGTGAAAAACGCGATTTTCTCTAAAAAATTTCGGTGAATTTGTTATTTTAACTGTAATTATATGTGTAGTAATTCTGTTTAAAATTTCAAAAGGATGGGTCCAGTAGATTTTGAGTAGATACATAGGAAATTTCTCCACTGCTCGAACAAGAGCGCGCTTTAGAGACTCGATATTTGGGTGTCTAGTAGAGGAAGCCATACCCTCTTACACGGACCACAATTTATAATCCAATGGGTTCAGGTTGACGCTACACCGTGACAGTTTACGCTGTTCAGATAACGTGACATGAATAGGGTTAAGCCACTCTTGAGTCAATTTAGTCTTATGGACCGGAGCAGAATCTTGTTGAAAGGTCCACGGTTTGTTTTGGAATAATGTCGTGTTAAGAGACTTCATAACCACTTAAAAAAATCTCGGATTCATACACTTTCACGGAAGTTTTGACTCCTTTTTCACAACGAAAGAGATTTTGGATGTCGATTATTCCACCAGTATCCTAAATAACTTCACAGTACAGTAACAAAATTACTTGTGACTCCGAGTGGTCGCAAGGTCCGAAAGATATCGCTTCTTTACATGCTACATTTCTCAGACTATTTATAACAACGCAATTTTCGCAACGCAAATAAAAGCTATCAACGGTATTTAAGGTATAATATACGTGTAAAAACCAAAAACAGGAGCAGTTTTCAAAAAATTTTTTTATATATTAGAAATCATTATTTTTTTTTTTAATTTATGCAGGTTACTTTACATAAAAAACCTATATATATAAAAATAAGTTGCATTGTGTATGAAATTGATGTTCTCTGTAATTCGTGAACCGATTTTGTTTCTGGACTGTTTCCCATGAAAGGTGACGTCAATACGAAGGTTTTTATGTATAAACGGTCTTTGTATGTGTATTGGTTCATGAATTATAGGCATTTTATGGAACTTATACAACAATACACGTGTGAACAAATACAGATGCGCACAAATGGTGTATATGGGGAAATATTTGCAAGGGAAATTGGAAATAAATAGAATATTGGAATAATTTGGCAAGTCTCACTTTAGCTTGCATTTGCGCGAAAAATATAGGCATAATAAAAATTTTCCATACCCCTTTTACCGCCCACAAATCAATAAAAATGCTATATTTAAGACGGTTTTGGTCGTATTAGACTAAAATTTGGTAAAAAAGTTCGTATGGTTACTGTCGGCAAGTATACTAAAACTGGGCTTGGTCTAACTATATATATACGCCCAATTTTTAGAAATCATTATTATTCCTAAGTTGTACATGTTTTGATAGTGAAAATGATATGTAGATGCTATAGGCCCAAGAGGCAGTTACTATATATTTGTGTGAACATTAGACAAGGGGGAATTTGGCCACACAGGCCAAATTTATGATATCGGATTGCTTTGGAACTAAATGTCGTATAAAAATGAAGGTCTTTCTACTGAAAAACTGGCACGGGCATTCGAAAACGGGGCGTGGTTCCACCCATATAAGCCAAATTTACGATACAGAATAGCTATAGAAGTAAAAGTCACAAAACATTGCAACTCAGAATGTAGATACCATTTGGTGATGCCCTTCTTCTAGAAAAGGTGACATGTATTGGACAAGGGGGTGTGTCTCCACCCATACAAGCCAAATTTATGACACAGAAAAGCTATGGAAGTAAAAGACAACGAACATAGAAGTAAGAATGAAGTTACTACTTGGTAATATCCTGCTACTGGGAAATGAAAAATGCAAAAAATTTACAATAGAGAACGCTGCTATTGACTCCAAAACTACTGAACCGATTGAGCTCAAATTTGCGCAGTTACTATGGGGTCATTCATAAATTACGTTACCAATTTAGTAGAGAGAGAGTTTTTAAAATGTACTATGATAAGTAACGAA
The DNA here is from genome assembly GCA_943735915.1 of Pherbina coryleti. Lineage (NCBI taxonomy): Eukaryota > Metazoa > Arthropoda > Insecta > Diptera > Sciomyzidae > Pherbina > Pherbina coryleti. The sequence goes on from OX030952.1 coordinate 97,338,119, forward strand.
TGGGGGGAGGGGGTCTCAGATATAATAATGTGACCAGAAATAAGAAAACTCGAAAAAATTTAAATTAATACAACCCAACATTTCAAACCATTTTCATCTTTACATCTTCATGTTTGACCGTCTAAATTGACTGTTAACTATTGGCAAGTGTAGTAAGGGTATCATTTTTCTTTGCTTGCTTTTCTACAATTATTTTTTCTATTTTCGAATATTTTTTTAATCAATTGATTTTTTTATTTCATATACTACGTTACTTTATGGTAGTGGAGGGGAGTGTTTTTGAAATGCACTACGAAGAGTATCGGAGGGGGGTAAAAAAAAAATTGAAAATCGGTCACGAAATTTATGAACGACCCCTATGCTTCGAGTATGAGATGGTTTAGAATAATAACGCTGAAAGCATTGCAACATTTTCCGGTACTTATTTAGATAAGTTGCAGCAAAGCGCACCGGGGAAAAGCTAGTAAATAAAAATGTATTTTTTTTTTAAATACAGTTCTGGCTTTTATATAGAGGGCGCTGAAAATGGCATTGAAAAAAAGACATCCAAAACGGTTCGATGGATATGGCCTTTCCCATGCATCGGAAACAAAATCAAATGACATTTTAAAGTATAGACGATATATTAAGCATTTTTTTTTTTAATTATGGCGGAAGTTGAAGTCAAAAGTTCAAAAAATAGATACATTTTCGCGCACTTTTTTATTTATAAAAAAAAAAAAAAAATAGATACTTGAATTTAGGGGAGATACTTAAGGACAAAATAACGAACAAAAAAAGAAGAGTTGGCTGTGTCGTGGACACACCCGTAGATTTTGACGTGACGAAGTTTCTTGTTTGTTGTTAGTGTTGGTGTTGTTTTTGTTGTTGTTGTTGTTGTTGTTATTGTTGTTGTTGATGTTGATGTTGATGTTGATGTTGATGTTGATGTTGATGTTGATGTTGATGTTGATGTTGATGTTGATGTTGATGTTGATGTTGATGTTGATGTTGATGTTGATGTTGATGTTGATGTTGATGTTGATGTAGATGTAGATGTTGATGATGATGTTGATGTTGATGTTGATGTTGATTTTGATGTTGATGTTGATGTTGATGTTGATGTTGATGCTGATGTTGATGTTGATGTTGATGTTGATGTTGATGTTGATGTTAATGTTGATGTTGATGTTGATCTTGATGTTGATGTTGATGTTGATGCTGATGTTGATGTTGATGTTGATGTTGATGTTGATGTTGATGTTGATGTTGATGTTGATGTTGATGTTGATGTTGATGTTGATGTTGATGTTGATGTTGATGTTGATGTTGATGTTGATGTTGATGTTGATGTTGATGTTGATGTTGATGTTGATGTTGATGTTGATGTTGATGTTGATGTTGATGTTGATGTTGATGTTGATGTTGATGTTGATGTTGATGTTGATGTTGATGTTGATGTTGATGTTGATGTTGATGTTGATGTTGATGTTGATGTTGATGTTGATGTTGATGTTGATGTTGATTGTTGTTGATGTTGGTCTTGATGTTCATGTTGATGTTGATGTTTATGTTTATGTTTATGTTGGTGTTGGTGTTGGTGTTGGTGTTGGTGTTGGTGTTGGTGTTAGTGTTGGTGTTGGTGTTGGTGTTGGTGTTGGTGTTGGTGTTGGTGTTGGTGTTGGTGTTGGTGTTGGTGTTGGTGTTGGTGTTGGTGTTGGTGTTGGTGTTGGTGTTGGTGTTGGTGTTGGTGTTGGTGTTGGTGTTGGTGTTGGTATTGGTGTTGGTGTTGGTGTTGGTGTTGGTGTTGCTGTTGGTGTTGGTGTTGGTGTTGGTGTTGGTGTTGGTGTTGGTGTTGGTGTTGGTGTTGGTGTTGGTATTGGTGTTGGAGTTGTTGTTGGATTTGGAGTTGGTGCTTTTCGTTTAGCTTTTTTTTTTGCTTCCCCATTGGTTGTGCTCTAATTTCAATTAATCCAGCAAAAGTGATGCATATGCGTCACATTAGGCGGTTCCCTGGGGGTTTTTGACACGCCGTCAAATTTTTTTTTTATTTTTGTCATATGCCCGAAGACCTCACCTTTGTTTTCGTTCCTTAAAATTTACCGTTGCACCAGTAGTCACAGAGTTAAAAATCCATGCAACGTTTTTTCATGGCTGTAGCATTTTTAATGCATTATGTGATTGCATCCCTGAAATCATGACAACAAAATTTTTTTTGTAATTTAGTTGTGAAGCGTAATAACACATCCCTGCTGTCGTAAAACAAAATTTACTGTAGCACTCCTCCTGAGTGAGTAATAATTCCATGCAACGATATTACATTTCTGTTACATAAGCTCCTATATTCACGACCTGACGACGCCGGAATTTTTTTTTTTATTTTTGTCGTAAAGCCATGTATAAAAACTTTATTTTCCTTTTTAAACTTTTATCGTAGGTTATATACTCATTGAGTAAAAATTCAATGCAACGCCGCTGCATGAATGTTGCGTTATCGATCTTTGAGCGGCTCTCTCAGCGTCCCCATGATGTCAGCAATTTTTTGTCTAATTTTGTTGTGAGGGCTTCCAGTAGGCCTTTATTGGCGTATCGTATTTTTAATCCTAGCGCTAATACTCAGCGAGTAATAATTCTATGTAACAAATTTTCAGTTGCGTTGCTTACGCAGCTCCCACTACGTCCTTATGCCGTATTAAATTTTTTTTTATTTTTTTAATATAGCCAAAGAATTAACCTTTACGGTGATACTACTTTTTTAATCATAGCTCTTATACCCAGCGAATAACAATTCAATGAAACGCAGATTAATTTTTAAAAAATTCATTTTTCAACTTTTTTGGAAACTAGAGCAGTATAACGTAACTTCGTCACGTCAAAATGTAAAAATCATTGAAATTAAACCAATAGATTTCTAGTTATCTATCAAACCGTTTTAAAAAAGTAGTTTCGAGGAAATCGCGTTTAAAGTTTTATATTTACTTTGTATGGAGCTTAGACATAGGTTAACGAAAACCGTTATAACTTCTGTTTTTTCCAAAAATCGATTTAAAAATGTGTATGTATACTAGAGTGGGTCGTCCTCCATACAAAAAAAAAAATGTTTGAAAAAACCACCCCCTATTTCAAAGCTGACCTCGAATGGATTTCAAAATAAAAAAAAATTTTTGTTTTGAACCATCGGAAAACAGCCGAAATGGTCTTTTTTCTATAACTTGAGCATAACATATCCGATCTTAAAAAGATCCGGTTGTGGTAAAGTCTTATTTGTTTAAAAGAAGGCATAAAAATCTGATAACTCCAAATGTGTGCTGTTTAAACCTATAGGGTACAATAGGGTAATATAGTGATAATTTTTAAATTAGCTATAACGTGAAACCTGAAAGCTCCAAGTTTGGTAAAATATATGTGGATATAGATGAAGTGGAATATGGTAACATTGTTACACTAAATTCTGCCGAGAGTCAAGGACACTGTAACGGTCTCGGTTTTCCAGTTTGGACAAAAAAGACCCAGTCGCTTCTCATCCGTGACCGCAAGCGCAGACTCACTCACAACGCGAACGAAGCGTTCGGTGTTTTGTGAATGGCATGGAAATTCTGTAAAAGTTTTTGAATAATATGATGAGTTAAAAAGAAAAAGTTTGCGCTAGGAAGATTTATCTGGAATGTTCATGATTTTATCTGTCGAAAATTGTAGGTCTATTAGTTGCCTGTGTGTATAGAATTGCAAGCAAGGAGGTTCCTTAATAGTGAATTTATCCCAATCGATCATAGTAAAGTATGACTGTTATGTTTCAAAAACAATAAATATTCAATTACATCGCGTTTATTAGGCAATTTTGTTTTATTGATTTCTTTTTATTTCGAAAAACATTTTTAACGCGCACTCAAGACTATTTGTCTGACTATTGTGTTGTTGACAGTTGGCATCTAATATCAGACCGTTTTATTATAACTAGTATCGCCTGTGGCCGAAATTCGGCCATCCGTTTCGGTAAGGTAACGAAACTCAACTTGATTTTCACATAATGAATTGTTATTAATTTGCATGGAAATTCTTAATGCTTACCTTGACGCTGTGAGGAAAATAGTGGTAAAGGACAAAAAAGGAAATAAAAGGAATAAAAAAAATTTATTCAACATATAATATTCATTTAAAGTAAATAAAGTTAATAAACGGTAGAAAAGTATAACAAATAAATCAAGATAAATGATAATTCCATATTAAATAAATAAATTAATGACTTAAAATTTCAGTATAAACTATATCTTTTGTAAACACCCTTTCATCGTTAGCCAAATGTCCTTGTCCACCAATAACAGGAACACGATCGATCTAACTCGACTCGAGGCAACATAGAGTTGACCATGCGAAAAAACAGGTCGTCATAACAAAAGTTTGGCATTCCAGATAAATTTGTGCGTGCTGAACGCTTTCAGTGCTTTTTAACAGTATCGCATTGAAAGCAACAACAAAAATATTTTGACCGCGATCAAACGATCATCGTGTAATATGGGGTTAAGTGCTTGCGTCACTCCCGCATTCTACTCTTGCTTTTTAAAGCTACAGCAGCGATGTTCAACAGAGCTTTGTCGCTTTGTAGTTTCTCATTGTCCCATTGGTAAAAAAACCGATTTACATTTGCTCAGTTTTACCTATTTTAATGACAACATATTCGAATAAAAACTTTATTGTGCAAATATATTCGAAAATACCTATCCATCGATATAAGTATTATGTGAATATGTTGAAGGTAACACAGAACAAAAGGGAACACAAACTTTTTTATTTGCGTATTAATATATTGATTACACTGTGCGACAATTTAAGGGTCAATTGGAATAACCTCAAATATCTAAATGGCTTCTAATAGTGGATGGTCTATATATTATGCCCTCATACTCAGTTTTATCGGATTAGGTCAAATAAGAGAGAAATTCAAGGTCAAACTTCGCCTTTAAGTCACAAAGTTTTTCTTATAACTCTTAAACTAAATTCAATTTCTATGTAGTAACTGCATCTAAATATTTGCAATGGATGATTCTTTACATTTTAAGACCATTTTTTGCTCAAAAATTTACGTAAGGGGTTTAATATTTTCTTCGAAAACAGGGCTTTTTAAAAAAAAAATAAAATTTTCAATAGTTCAGTTACTATGTATTTGTCTTCAAAAACAATCAGATTTTGCTGAATTTTTGCATACACCTTAAGTAAAATAAAATAACCCACCTGTGAAAAGATCACAACCATTACATGTGTGCATCCAAAGATATTTGGATTCAAAGATTTCCAACGGTGGTAACTTTGTGAATGTAAGCCCTAGCGTAAAATCATTCAAATAATACTTATAGACCCAACAATTTTCTTCAAAACTGTCCTTAACATTTAAACCGAAAGAGTTACCGTTTTCAAGATATGCGCGTAAATGTGTAATTACAACATATATGAAAAATATATGAACTTGAGAAGAAATAGAATTAAAAAAAAAATTTTATTTTAACCGTTTTAATTTTTCATATATGTTGTAATTACACATTTACGCGCATATCTTTAAAACGGTAACTCTTTCGGTTAAAATGTTAAGGACAGTTTTGAAGAAAATTGTTGGGTCTATAAGTTTCATTTGAATGATTTGGCGCTAGGGCTTACATAAACGAAGTTACCACCGTTGGTAATCTTTGAATCCGAATATCTTTGGATGCACACATGTAATTGTTGTGATCTTTTCACAGGTGGGTTATTTTATTTTACTTAAGGTGTATGCAAAACTTCAGTAAAATCTGATTGTTTTTGAAGACAAATACATATTAAATGAACTATTGCAAATTTTATTTTTTTTTTAAAAACTCCTGTTTTCGAAGAAAATATTAAACCCCTTACGTAACTTTTTGAGCAAAAAATGGAATTATAGAAAAAAAAAATGGAAAAATAGAATTTGAATTTAGTTTAAGAGTTATAAGAAAAAATTTGTGACTTAAAGGTGAAGTTTGACCTTGAATTTCTCTTTTATTTGACCTAATCCGATAAAACTGAGTACGAGGGCATAATATATAGACCATCCACTATTATAAACCATAGAGATATTTGAAGTTATTTTTTCGTGTCGCACTGTGTTATCAGTTATTGAGTAAAGGAGATAGTTACGAGTTACTGATAGTTACGAGAGTTGCCATGTAACGCATATAACAACTATAAAGATTGAGTTATGTATATTTTATTGGCAACTTATGCCCTGGTAACAAGTGTCGATATTAATTGGTTTTAATCAATTATTATTTTGAGTAATTGGGATTGTCACGATTCGTGGGCAATTTTGTTTGAATAACGTTATTAACTGGCGTCCGTGGCGTAGTTGGTTAAAGTGCGTGGCCGCTATGTCAACGAACCTGGAGACCCAGGTTCGAACCCCAGCAGCGACAGAAAAATGTTTGAATTAAAATAATTTTTCTGTACGGCCACCACCTCTCTGCAGACAATGGCAAACCTCAGAGAGAAATCAAAATGCCATGTAACGCTTCTTGAGAATAAGAACATTCCGTTCATCGCCGTTCGGAGTCGGCGTTAGGCCTGTAGGTCCATTTCTCGGTTAATTGTACAAACTCGGTACAAACTTAATAACACGCACAACACAATTGATCATAAGAAGCTAGGTCAAAGTCCTTTCAAGGGCTGAAATGGCCAGTTATTTATTTTTTCTTTTTTTTTATTTAACGTTATTAACTCGTTTTTATACCTAAATATCTAAAGAAAAATATTTTATTTTTATTTCATTACTTAATTTTTAAAAATAATTCAGTTAATTTTCAATTTTGTTTAAATTGAAAAATAAAGTCACAAAATGAAAAAAGCATTATACCAAATATTTGAACCATTATAACTTCTTTGTTTTTAAAGTTAGTGAAAAAAAAGAAAAAAATTTAGGGGGGGTAAATCGGGCTAACGAGGTTTACTAGTCAAACATGACTTTGGAAGTAAAAATGTTCTAAAGAAAATGTAGTACTCAAAAAATACTTTTAAACGACATATTATTTTTTAAGATCGGATATGTTATGCTAAAGTTATAGAAAAAAGACCATTTCGGCTGTTTTTCCAATGGTCCAAAAAAAAATTTTTTTTTATTTTGGAATCCATTAGAGGTCAGCTTTAAAATAGGGGGTGGTTTTTCAAACCTTTTTTTTCGACCCACTCTAATGTATATTCTTAAAACTATAAAGAACACATTAAACAAACAAAAAAAAATTTTTTTTTAAATTTACACGTATATTATACCTTAAACGCTTATAATTTTGTCTGGGCCTCGCTCCAGTTTAGAATATAATTAAAAACAAAACCCTTCTTATATTCAATATGTTATTTTAAAATTTTTAAAATATGGCTTTTAACACACATCCAACAACAATGTAATTTCCTATTTGATTGATGCCTAATATCAAAACCCATTTTACGTTGTGTGGCTTGAACGGTACACGTTTGAAGGTTTACCGCAAAATTCACTGAATGTTTCTTTGAATTTCATAAATTAAAATGAATTTACGCTATTATTGTGGTAATCGATAAAGCAGTATTTTTCAATTAACCGCATATGTTAAATTTTCAATTTCATTTCTGTATTAACACGTATATGTAGGCCAATATAAAATAATAATATATATGTTAAGAAGAATGTAAGGTTAATAAAAAAAAAAAAAATAAATGCAATTGTCTAACTCACGTCCAATGTCATTGAAAGCTGCACAAATGAATGTGAATGTGACACGCATGTTTACAAATTTATGGAAGTCGGTCATATGATACAAAATGAGATGTGCTAAGAAAATACTCCAATATAAATGGATTATATTAATTTTAATAGTATTGTGAACATATTCGAATCTTTTTTTTTAGATACACGCTTTATTTTTTAGAAATATCGATTTTCGTGGTGATAGCTTCAAAATTACGGCTGAAATCGTTATCACAGACAGACGGACAGACGGACAGACGGACATGGCTAAATCGACTCGGGTGATGATGCTGATCAAGAATATATATACTTTTCCTTACCTGCCACGCCTCCTTATGGGCGTTACAAACGGAGTGACAAAATGAATTTACCCCATTTACGTTTTTAAACGTGGGGGGAATAAAAATTAGCAATAAAAGTTAATTTGATTCGATAATTTTAAAATTTTTCGTACTCAGCCTTCCACTGTGTGTTAAAGAGTTTAAGACCGACTGACTGACTGACATTGATACGAATGGAAATAAAAAATAACATAGGATCATGAGGATTATGACTAATGGAATGTTTAATTACTCTTTAAAAAGAAAGGATAAAGACAGGGGTACTATTAATGCTTTTTGAAATGGCATGAAATTACATTCATTTATCCTCAATTAAGTTTATGGGCAATTAGAGAGCCTAACAACAATATCGTTAACTACACATGAATAAAGATTTGCTAGATATGCTAGGATCTGCTCGGTTTCTTACGAATACAAAATAAAAAAATAAAAACTTTCCAAAAGTCAAACCAACTAATTAACAAATAAACTGCAGATATAGCCTTGAATACAATTCGAGTTAAAAATATTTGTGTCTAACACAATTAGTCAAAGATGCGATACTGCCGGGGAGATATAAAATTGTAACTCAACACAGCTATTATTGATGCCACAGTACGTACTCTATAACTTAAGCAGTTACTTATTGATAGGTGAACAGACGGACTAACGGACGGACAAAGCATTAAAATTAAGCTACAATGAGATGAGACAGGAAACAACTTAGGAAAATGAAAAAGGTAAGAAAAAAAAATCACAACTACAACAAGTATCAAGAATATTGCAACAACATCAAAGAATGGCCAACAACAGAAAACTCCAAGATATACCTACCTACATATAAATTGTAAATCTTTAAGTGGAAGAAGCAGCACCAGCAGCAGCAGCGTAATAAAAGTCAGAACGTAATCTTGATTTTTAATGAACTTTAATTCATACATGTTGCCAACATAAAAAAAAACTAGATACACAAACGTCGAGCGGCATGTGAATGTGCCATAGCTAGAATAGATATGCATTTATGTATGTTTGTAGATATGTCTTCTGTATGTAGCTGGTTTTGTTTGTGCAGACATGTTTGGACTGACGGAATTGCAAAGCAAGACAAGACAGATTAGTTGCTGCAGATAAATGCAGAAAATTGTATTGGTTTGAGAGGAGGTGGGTGAGAGCGGAAGGGGAAAAGGGGAAATTACGCCAAATGATTTGTGAATAAAAAGAGGTTTTTCTTGAGCTTACCAAAAGCTGAAGGTTGTTTCTACGCCTATGGTCGGAAATCTTGGTAATGGCTGAAGCTGCTGTTGCTGCTGTTGTTGCCGTTGTTACTGTCACGCTGGTATCTGGCGCGTACAAGCGAATGTGTTGACGCTCATCTTGTTGTTGTTGTTTTTTCTATACTGATGATGGCCATAATGATAATGCACAGTATAATGGCTATGATGTTGATGATAATGACGATGATGATGATGGTGATGATGATGATGATGATGATGAATGCATTTAATATTGGTTTTAATGTGAAGACGTTGATCTTGAATTTATTGCAAGTTTCCAATTGATTTGCGGAATTTTAATGAAAGATATCTTGATTGTTAGAGCGGGTAGCGTGCGAGATTCAATTATTTGCCTTTATAGTGTTACGTTTTATTATTATTAACGTACTTTTTATTAACATAATTATTATTATAATAATTCATACCAAAATAATTATCTTATTATTTCATCATGATAATGAATGCTATTAATTGTTTACAGCTGTCTTATTGCAAATTTGACATTGAATTATTTTTATTAAGAAAATCTTGGTTAAATGTGAAATTCTTATTCATTTTCTTGAACCTTAAGTCTTTTTTTTTTTCAACCGAAAATTGTTTGACAGTGTGGAAACAACGTTTTGGTCAACGGTGGGCGTTACAGAGCCATATTAATCGACATTTTTTTTAACTGAAATTGGAGACATAATTTTGGACGACCTCTAGTTCATGCAGACTGCCACACGGCCCATGCCACAATCGATCTTTTGCGCACCAAATTCCCAAATCGTGTTATCAGCCGTCTTGGCGATCTCGATTGGCCGCCTCGGAGCTGTGATTTGACCCCTTTGGAATTTTTTTTGTGCGGAACCGTGAAGGACCGATGTTATGCATACAATCTGGAAGCGATTTAAGCACTTAAGACCAATATCTTCCAAGCAATCCGAGGGCTACAGCCCGAAAACATCAAAAAGGTCTTTGGGGAAAATTTGAGTGACAGAATGTGGTACTACGAAGCCAGCCGAGGCAGACACTTGAACGACGTTGAGTTTTTAAATTAATGGGAATGATTGCTCTTACTAGTAAGGCCATACATGAAAAAAAATTTAATTTTGTTCATTTTTTTACATTAAAAAAAAAAACTTGTATTTGGCCCACTCTGTATATTATATTTATTATAATCGACTTACGTCCAGTAGCTTGTCTTGATTTTAAAGAAAGTATAGCATAAAATTCATATGACTAAATTTTAATTTTGGCGAGGATAACTTATCTTGAATGAGTTACAAATACCGAAATACCTATTACGTTGATAAATATAAAGACCTACATATATTTTTTTCATTGAAAATATCTGTATTGATTTTCTAAATATTCTCCTTACGATTAATATGATACATTTGTGCATGCGTTCGAACTATTTGACGTAATATTTATCCAATTTCGCTTGAGACACCTCCAAAACATAGTTTTTGAACGCATAAACAGCTTCTTCTGGCGTCGAAAATCGTTGTCACAGTTTGTAATGATGTGAGGAAACAAAAAAAAGTTATTAGGTGTTAAATCAACACTTCACCGTGGACGACCCATTGGTTTGATATTTTGAGTACTCAAAATTCTTTTGTTTGAGATGATGTGTGGAAGATGACATTGTCTTAATGAAGAATAATTGTTCGGCGCTGGTTTGTTTTCCTTATTTTATGGAACACTCCTCGGAAAACAATTGGTTGTGTACCATTCCGAATTGACAGTTCAACATGCCACAAGTGGTACCGTGGCCACGTAACCACTAGTTTTAAAGAAACAGGCAACCATTTGTTTCGCAATGCTTCGAGCTCGAACAATTTTTGTTGGATGTCTTTCAACATCTTGAAAGGCCCTTGCAGTCGACTGCTGCTTACTTTCAGGCTCATAAGCATTGGTGTATGATTCGTCACCGATCACGATTTTATGTACGACCTTTGAAACATCACAATTGTATTTTTTGAGCGTTTGCACCAATCGACACGAGACTTTTTTTGAGCGATTGTCAAATTATGTGGTATCCAAGGTGAACAAATCCCTGCAAGCATTTTTTTAGTGTCTCAAAAGAGGAGTTTTAGATATGATTGTAAAATGATTGCTCAGAAATAGTATTTTTTATGCGTATTTTTTGAGTATCAAATATAAAGACTCATAAAGGAGTCTTTGATATGATTCTAAAATGATTGCTCAGAAATAAGACTCTAAAAAGAGTATTTTTTATGCGTGTTTTATGAGAACGATAAATGGCAAAATATGAAAATATTTTTATTTTTATTATTATTTTTAATATTATTAAATAAATGGAAAAAATGACACATATGATAATTTCGAGCAAAGGGGTTTCTGAGGTTTTATAAACATTTATTAATATGAGACTTATGACTCTTAAAATAATAACTTCTATGCGTTCTGAAATAGTTTTCATATGAGTCTTTAAAGATTCCATTACATGATTCTTAAAAAGAGTTTTAAATATGGCTCTTAAAAGAGTCTTCATTTTGAGTCCAAAAAGACTCAAGACAATTATTTTCCTGAAATACAATTTTAAAAGCACTGTTAACAATAATAAACGCACGTACACCAAAGTGTTGTAAGTACGTATAAACTGAAAAATGTCCAACATTTTAATGAAAACGTCAGTTTTGTTGGAATGACATTATAATTGCCAGTTATCGAAATATAAGTAGCAGCCTACTTCTTGATCGCTTTAATATTATTGAACACTTTTTACTGGAGTAACTTCTTTCTATTGATAGTGCTTTTATATCATGAATATTTATTTACTCTTCATCTTGCTTTTAATTTTGTTTTTTTTTTTTTTTTTTTTGGCTCACCAGACTTCATTTGTGTTATTTTGAAGAAATCAAGGCGTTCTAGGTAGACCTATTTCTGCAATTATAAATGATTTTGGTTCTTAATGCTTGCATAAAAATAAAATATAACAAAAGTCAATTATTTTTTAATGATCAGTAAAGAACAGTTAAGAGACACAAAAAAAAAATAAAATGCTATCATAAAATATCAAACTAAACAAATACAATGAACTAGCAAATTGTACATTAAATACTCACTTATAATTTATTTTTGTATTTGGTGTATAAAAAAGTTAAAGGATTTTTTTCAAGTGCTACGCTTTATTGTGAAAAAATTGTTTCAAATTCATTTTGATTATTGACCATCGCTAGCCACTACTTTTTCCCATCTTTCTGGCAATTTTCGGATACCATCTTGAAAAAACTATGATTGCTTTGATGCGATCCACGAATCGATCCAATTTTGGAGTTTTTCAAAAGAGCGAAAGTGTTGATCCTTAAGGGCATACGTCATCGACTAAAACAAATAGTAGTCGCAGGGCACAATGTCTGGGCTATACGGCGGATGGGGTAGGATTTCCCATTTAAGCGTTAGGCAAGGTATGATTTCACCGGCTGCGCAACATGTGGCCGAGCGTTGTCATGTTGCAAAATTACCTTGTCACGCATTTGCTCGTAGTATGGCCTTTTTTTGCTTCAATACTCGACTCAAATGCATCAATTGAGTTCAGTAGAGTTGCCCTGTGATGGTTTCATCCGGTTGTAGTAGCTCATAGTACACCACGCTCAATGGGTCCCACCAAATACAGAGCATTACATGCCACTGTGAATATTCGGCTTTGGCGTCTATTTTGGCATATAGCCGGGCGGCCAGTATGAGTTTAGCGCTTGGAGTTTTCGTAATGAAGCCATTTTTCATCATTAGTTAAGATGCAAAGAGCTCTCACGATGCAAAAATTCCTTTATTTTTTGACCTTGGAGCAGCTGTTCACAAATGAAAAAAAACTGTTCGACGTCTTTCAGCTTCAACTCATACGGCACCCAATATCCTACCTTTTTGGATCATTCCCATGGGTTTTAAGCGAACAGCTATGGCATGTTGAGTCACTCCCAATGCTTTTACGAGTTCTTCTTGCGTTTGAGTCTTCATCCAATACAGCCTCCAATTCGGCATCCTCAAACTTTTCTGGCCGTCCTTCGTGATGCTTGTCATCATGTTCCCCTTAAACTTCTTACAGCATAAGATGGACTTTATCTGCATTTGTCTTCAAAAGAAAGCAGAAAAGTAAACTTTCCCGCACACACTTTAGTGAAACGACACATACTGAAAAAGACAGCCTATTGATGAGGCTTCAAAATGATGTCGATTGCAACATTGTCTTATTTAATTTTATACTAGTGATGCCATCTCCAAAATATCCTTTAAATGTTTTTTGTACAGCCAGTAAATATGTAACATTTAATTTTTATTATTAATTAAAAAACTTTGATTTTTATATACAATTAACATTCAAAAAATCTTCAAAACTGCGACAAATTCCAGTAAAATTTCATAAAAATAAACATAATAAATTTTAACGTGACCTTTTTCATTTATTATATTGAAATAATTTTGAACTTTTAGACAAACAAGACAACATTAAGACAATGAAGGCAACAACCAACAACAACAACGGCTCTGTATAGAGCAAATCATACAGCAGACTAGACAGACTGTTTCGTTAGCCGCTACACCAACTCATCAGTAGTCTTGCATGACTTTTCTCTGTGATCCACTCAAGCTACTAAGGTCCTATTTATACTGCCAATTATGCCGGAAAGGACCCTACACTTCCGTTTTTAGGGTTCACCTATTTTAGACACCCAATATGCAAAGTATTAATTTTAAATTAAACAATGACGGGATAAAAACAATTTTTTGTTATAATTTTGTGTAACACTGAGTATATCAGCTAGTTTAAAAAGAAAAAAAGTCAAAACATCTCCAACTTATTTTTTTCTTTCACTCTCTTAATTGACGTCTTTTATGTCATAATAAACATATTTTTATCTCTGAATAAAAACCATGATCAACGCAACTCATGTCTACCGCAAAATGACGCCGCATACCGAACAGTAGTCAGCCGCATGATCAACTCCATGGTCAGCTTAGGCAACAACAAGATGTTGCACAAACGTAAACACAGGATGTATTTAAACAAAATGTCAGCGCAATGACAGCAAAATTAATATAATATAGATAATTTCATAATATTGTTATTTATTGTTTTGTTTTTTTTTATTTTATTTTATGTTGCCTCGTTGCATTTTTCCGGCCCATTAAAAATAGAGTTTTTTTTTCTCCTAGCTTGCGGCTGTCTACAAAATTGTGCAGACATCATCATTGGCTTAAAAGTATAAAAAAAAATCCAACAAAAACAAATGCTATTTTGTCAATAACCTTAATAAGCTGACGTTATGACCATGTTCGTGTGCCTTGCTATTTATTTTTGTTTTTTCAGCTGTTTTTGCTCTTAAGCTATGTTTGGTCGCGTACGCATGCGCAGCAATGTTTTTCTCAATAAGAAACCTACACGTATTAGATGCGGCAGATCAAGACTTTATTGTGACTATTTTGTGCCTTATGTTGTTGTTTGTTTTTTTTTTTTTTTGTTTTTGTAACTTACTTAATCCATTGTCTTTGCTTGAGGCTGCTGATAGTTGAAAGTCATGAAATAATTAGCCGGCAGGAAGATAGAGATTTACAAAGATATTTGGAAAAAAGTAACGTTAATTAGCTGTCGAAATAGTTAAGACAAGATGTTTTCTTCTTTATATTTATGACAGTCTATTAAGTTAAACAATCAATATTGGTGCTTGTACTTAACAAAAAGATTTTCTCATTTTCATCTACCAACATTGTACTTACAAAGAAATGTTTCAAAGTAGAAATTAAGCAAAAGCAGGAACTTAAGAAGATTAAACTTTTAAAATATGACAATAAAATTTAATTTCAAGCTAGGCACAAAAACATTGTAAGTCCTAAAAATTTACTCAAGTTTTGAGAAAATATTTAAATTTTAAGTGCAGTCTTAAAAATATGCTAATACGTTGGAGTAAAATGTCCGTTAAAGATAGTTTGACAATAGGATATATATTTATTTTTTTTTTTCTTTAATTGATATTTCTGGATTTAATATTTTGTCAATATTGTTGAAGTTTTTTTTTCAAAAAATTGTTTATATGTTTAAATATTTTGACTAATATTTTTATTTATGATATAAAAAATTATATGTATCTGCTTTAAACAAACAGCTGCTGACAAACAGCTGTTCTCATAGCTATTAATTAATAGTGCCTAATAATCACAAAAAAAAAAACAATAACTTGTTATATTAACAGCTGCGCATGCGCGGCTCTTTAATCGCTGTCTGTGATGCATGTTAATAAATAAGTGAAAGTAATGCGTGTATGAAAGTATTTTTTTTCAATTTTAACAACAAATCAAAACGCATGCGCAACCATGTCGAATGTAATTTATAGAAAAATTGCAAGAAATATCAACATTTTTAAAATACTCATCCAAGCACTCATAGAAAGAAAGAATGCCTAATTTTTCTTTGCTGTTTTTACAATAAAAACATTTTGAGTATTTGTAGTTTTTATTAACATTTATCCATCCTCCATAATTTTTTACGTTTAATATAGCGTTCAGAAAACAATTGAAGTACTTACATTCCCTCAATCGTAAATACATTTTTACGTTTTTGCTAAAATACCACCTTGATCAAAAAGTTCCCGAAATTTATTCAGGAAATTAAAAATAAAAAATTATACATCAAAATCGATATTGCCCCTTTCACAGTACTCCCCACCGACTGCAACGCATTTATGATAGCGCTTGATCCAATCCTAGAAACATTTTTTTAAATTCGGTTTGCGGTATGACCATCAGAGCCATCTTCGATTTTTCCATGATCTTATCTTGGTGCTAAACGCGTCCCGCTGAGCGGTTTCTTGATTTGACCGAATAGGAAAAAGTCGCAGAGAGCCAAATCAGGTGAATTCGGTGGTTGTTGAATGGTATTCGTTTCATTTTTAGACAAATCCTCACGGATAACGATGGCATTGTGCGACGGTGCGTTATCGTGTTGTCAGATCCGCGAGTAGTTTGCCCACAAATCCGGTATTTTTTGGCGAATTGCTTCAAGCAAACGTCTCATAACGCCCAAATAATACTCCTTGTTGACTGTTTGGCCTTCTGGAAGGAATTCATGATACACAACACCCTTAATCCATGAAAACTGTGAGCATCTTCTTTTTTTTCCACTGAAAACGACATGGTTTTTTTGCTTGATTCCCTCGCTTGATCACGTCTGGAATGCGTGTCATACTCATAAATCCACATCTCGTCTCCAGTAATGATCCGTTTGATGAATGTTGGGTCGGATTCGGCCTTGGAAATCATGTCTTTTTAGACGTCAACGCGGTCCCTTTGCATGAAATTCAGGTCTTTCGGCACCAGCTTTGCAGTGACACTTCTGAGGCCCAAATCATTAACGAAAATGTCTCGAACGGATCCAAATGCAATGCCCAACTCCTCTGACATCTCTCTAATGGTCAATTTGCGGTCTACGGTCATCCATTCTTTGATTTTGCTGATGTTTTCGTCGGCCTTCGGTGTTGATGGACTGCCACTGCATTCATCATCGTTCACGGACGATGAATGATCGCCACTTCTGAAATATTCGTGCCACTGATAAACGACTGTTTTCTTCAGAGTATCGTTGCCGAAACATTTTGTAACATTTGCAATGTCGTCGCACCATTGAAACCGTTTTTAATGCAAAATTGAATACAAAATGGTTGTTGCGAATTAAATTCCATTTTTAAAACTGTACAAAATCGAAAACACGCCCAATCGCAGATGTACTCAATACGGCGTCACTTTTACAAATGTCAAGCTATTTATTTTCATTTAATTTATTTATTGTTGTTACCAAGCTGAAATGTTTTTAGAATGTCAAGGACAGATGTGGCCAGCTAAACAAAAAGAGAACTCAAATTGGGTGAATGAGAGCGCCACACGGTGGTATATATGGGTTTTGTTAAAAATTACCCTACTTTGATAAATTATTCCTTTTTCTATACCCATCATGCTTACTACATAAGGGGTATATTAAGGTGGGTCACCAAAACAAAGTTTGCCGAGTCCGGCCCTTATTTGAAAGTATACAATGTTAAGAGGATTTTAGTATCATAAACATTTTTTTTAGGTGGACCCAAAATCGGCTCAAAATGGTATTTTTTCTATAACTTCACAAGTTTTTAACCGATAAAAAAACGTATGTCAGTGGATGGGTCTCAATGAGAACAACAATTCGTTTGAATAACTTTTTAACTGCGATTCCAAATTTGACCAGATAGTTAAATTTTCGTCCTATTTTCTCAGTACCCCCAAAACTTTTTTTAATTTCTTTTTGTTTTTAAGAAAATAAAAGTTCATACAATATCATGAAATTTTTAAATTTCATTTGTAGAAGAAGAAAGGTACAGCGAGTCAAAGTTTCAGCCCCATGTACAATGGACCAAATAGATTTTTAGCGGCAAAAATGAAAATTTTGAACTTGAGATTTCCAAAAATGTTTTTTTTACGATTCGACTTTTAACACTTTGATGACAACGGGGAAAAAAACAATTACGCAAGGTGGCAACTCGGCTTGTGTTACAGCTGTTATTGTTTACAGTTTGTAAAAAACATTTTTCAAGCATTTGTACAATAATAAATACTAGCGAACACCTGTGCGAGTTGCTGCCCCCAGCAACTATAAAAATAATAATAATAATAATAATAATAATAATAATAATAATAAATGATAATAATATTCTAAGAGTTTTGCCGATGTTTGCAACCGCTCTATAAAGAAGAGGCAAAATAAAGTGAAATGTGAGCGGAAAATTGCATTAAAAAAAACTTGTGTGTATCTTGGTTGCAACTTGCAAGGGTTCAGCGCGAGCGGCTTGCGAAAGCTTTGAATTTTTCTGACTTTCATTTTGTTATTAACAGACGCTCTATTAAGAAGAGAAAGAAGAGAGCGAAATGTGAGCAGCGAATAGTTTTGCTCTGAGTTTGATAACGTTGTTCTCAGCTCTGTTAATAAAAGAAAAATCAACATAACAACAACAATTATATGCAATTATATGCAAATTTTAATAAGCTATAACTTAAAAAATATAAATTTTAAGAAATAAAAAGTCCAGTTTACACATCTACAGGTCTTAACCTATCAAACCATACTAAATTTATTAATATATAAAAAAATGTTGTCAAATCTGTTTGTGACGAGTGTTTGAGAGTTCGGCTGGGTAAAAAAAAAATCTGCCGATACCATTTTGTAGGGTACGTTCTCTAGATCATGATACAATTATACAAGGTAGGAGTGACAGTTTTTTCGTCTTGCGCTAACTGTCAAAAATAGTATAAATTGGAGAACGAAAAAAGAAGAAAAGAAAATAGAAAACAAAATATACAGGCAAATGACAGTCGCTGCAAGGTACTGGTGAGAAAAAAGCAAGTTGTCACTCCTACCTTGTATAATTGTATCATGCTCTAGATGGTTTGAAAATGTTTTGATTTGGTCGAGTTATATGTGTTTGAGTGAAGGGTTTTGGACCTATTGGAATTTTTTTTTTTTGCAAATTTGATTTTAATTGATATGAAAAGTAAATGTATGAATTTTATGCAGTTCCGGAATTCGGTGTTCTACCTCAATTTACAAGAGCCGTTCCACAGGTAAAATTTTATGGGCGTTGAATGTGGGGCGTGGCACTTTTTCAGCAGACCAAATTTTCGGTATAACTTTCAAGCTATAAGTCACACATCAATGAAACTTGGTAGGAGCGTACTATTTAGTCGCGTCCTTCGACTAGAAAGTTTGAGCAAGCATTGAAAAAGGTGGTGTGGCACCGCCCATACTATTCAAATTTATGATATCGAATAGCTTTGGAACTAAATGCCGTATAATAGTGAAATTCAGTATGGAGTTGCTAATTGGTGATATATTTCTACTATAAAACTGGGATGGGCTTTGGAAAAGGGGGTGTGGCCCCGCCCATACACTTTAAATTTTTGATATCAGATAGCTTTGGAACTAAACGTCGTATAACAACGAAATTCAGTATGGAATTACTATTGGGTGATATCCATCAACTAGAAAACTAAGACGTCATTGAACAAGGGGGTGTGGCTCCGCCCATACAAGCCAAATTTGCGATATCGAATAACTTTGGAATTGTAAGTAGCATAGCCTCGAAATTTAGTTATCAATTTACACGAGTCGTTCCATTTAGAGATAGAGATAGAGATAGAGAAAAAGATAGAGATAGAGATAGAGATAGAGATAGAGATAGAGATAGAGATAGAGATAGAGATAGAGATAGAGATAGAGATAGAGATAGAGATAGAGACAGAGATAGAGATAGAGATAGAGATAGAGATAGAGATAGAGATAGAGATAGAGATAGAGATAGAGATAGAGATAGAGATAGAGATAGAGATAGAGATAGAGATAGAGATAGAGATAGAGATAGAGATAGAGATAGAGATAGAGATAAGGATAGAGATAAGGATAGAGATAGAGATAGAGATAGAGATAGAGATAGAGATAGAGATAGAGGTAGAGATAGAGATAGAGATAGAGATAGAGATAGAGATAGAGATAGAGATAGAGATAGAGATAGAGATAGAGATAGAGATAGAGATAGAGATAGAGATAGAGATAGAGATAGAGATAGAGATAGAGATAGAGATAGAGATAGAGATAGAGATAGAGATAGAGATAGAGATAGAGATAGAGATAGAGATAGAGATAGAGATAGAGATAGAGATAGAGATAGAGATAGAGATAGAGATAGAGATAGAGATAGAGATAGAGATAGAGATAGAGATAGAGATAGAGATAGAGATAGAGATAGAGATAGAGATAGAGATAGAGATAGAGATAGAGATAGAGATAGAGATAGAGATAGAGATAGAGATAGAGATAGAGATAGAGATAGAGATAGAGATAGAGATAGAGATAGAGATAGAGATAGAGATAGAGATAGAGATAGAGATAGAGATAGAGATAGAGATAGAGATAGAGATAGAGATAGAGATAGAGATAGAGATAGAAATAGAGATAGAGATAGAAAAAGAACTAGAAATAAAAATAGAAATAGAGATTGAGATTAAGATTGAGGTTGAGATTGAGATTGAGATTGAGATTGAGATTGAGATTGAGATTGAGACTGAGTTTGAGATTCAGATATAGATACATAGATATCTTTTTTGCTACGACAGCAACGCGTCGGGTACCAGCTAGTTTATTAATATTGGACTTGTACTTAAAAAGCCTTACGCCGGACAAAATTTGGGTTTGCGTAATATGTATAAGATAAGATAAGTACATAAAAAAAATGTATATTTCAAAATAATCTGTGCGACTCAAATTTTTGACAAGATGGATGGCTATACTCAAAGTATGTTATTTTGAAAAAAACAAAAATATTTATTCAAATGTTTGTATTTTGTGTAAAATTTCATGTTTTTATTCGATCAAGTTTTATGTTAAATAAGCGAGAGACAATAGCGAACAATAATTTTGTCTTTCGTGGAGTCGTGTATAAGTGTGTAGGGAGTGTTTTGTATGTATTTATCCGGAAAAATTTCAGCTGATAATTTTTGCAGCTACTTGCAACCCCGCGAAAATTTTTTTGTTTCTAGAAAGTTGGAAGTTGAAAATTGGCGAAAATTTTGATTTGCGGTATAAGAAAAAAGATATGGATGATATTTGCAGTTATGTCGAAATCAAGATTTCAAATGAAATGAGTCAAAATGTGAAGCATACAATACACAAAAAAAATCCAAATTTTTGTAACTCTATTAAATTGAATCTATGTCAATTTTTGCGACAGGAATGTAATCTTAAAGTTGTCAACTGGACTACCAGTTTGTATGACAGCTACCTGTAATAGTAGGCGTATCCTGCCCATATTTTGTACAAACATAAACTAATGCATCGTAATAGCATGTTCAAACCGACTTCATTTAACGTGTTATTCGAAAAAAGCTTTTTTTTTAACATCATCGTTCATACTGCCTTAACTAGTTTCAAAATGTCAGTTTATTTGTTAATATTTTACAAGAAATAAAAAATTGTTTATTCAAAAATATAAAAAAAATAAAAAAAAAATAACAAAAAATTCAATAAATTCAAAAATTTGTCAAAAAATTAAGAAAAATTTGTCAAAGAATTTATTTGTTTACATTCAAAACATCAAAATAAAAAGCTCGTGTCAGATTTGGCTGTGTTTAAAAAGCAAAAAAAGCTTTTCTGACGTTAGCAAGAACACAAACCAGTGATTTAACGAGTTTCGAAACGTGTTAAATCATTTAACACGTTAAATTTCCAACAACAATTGTACGCATTTAACTTCATCAAAACTTCATTTCGGAACTTGTTTTTCCATTTAACTTCATTAACGCGATTTAACATAATTAAATGCTCGGTTTGAGCATGCTATAAGATATTTTTAAAAAATTCAGAATATGTATGTCTAAATTTTTGTGACAGGAATGGAACCTTAAAACTGTGCACTGGCTTACGTCTTTGTAAGGCAGCTACCTGAAATAGTAGGAGTGGCTCGTCAATTTTTTCAGAAAAATATTTTCTCTATCTAAAAATGCTTTGTGAAAACTTTCAGATCTGTAGGTCAATTTTAAATATTTTATGCAGCAAAAAATCGATTTGGGACCATTGTGCTATTGAAAAAAATTTCCATCGAATCATAGTGTTAGTCAAGTTTGTCTTCGGTTTTGTTCGTTAGTCTTCGGTACATCGTCGTTGGGTTTAATTTTTGATTCCAAATTTGTTTACAATCGTTATTGAGCCATATATATTTTTTCACTTTAAGTAGCCTATTCTATTCTATTCCTGGGTCAGGAGATTCTGCATACTAAATTTCATCCAAATCGTTCCAGTCGTTTAGCCTCTAATAAACATCCCTACGGAGAAGGCAGAGTCAATTGCTCTTAAGTGACTGATTCCGTGACAGCACAAATGTAACCTACAGGCCAAGTCTTATATAACTAGTCACGGAACAGGTTCTTTGTGCCTGATACGGGACAGATTTTATTTTACTCAGCACGGGACCAATTTAATATGATGCAAGTGTAGACAGATTGATTTAAATTCAAAGCTGTATTTGTATCGTGTGGAAATTCAAAGTTGGAAAGAAAAAAAAATTTGCATCTGTCATAGAATAATTATTTAGTAAAGTGAGGGCAATATCCAATGATTGTTTAGCGAACAAACGAAATTGCTCCACGAACTACTCGATAGTTAGGAAAGGTCACAAATTTGTTCTTCGAGGCCGATCACGGGACAGGTTTAAGGTGAAGCAGCAAGTGGCAATGGACCCCTATCAATGACAACACCGTGTAAAAGTGACCGGTTGGTTTCATATGTTGGTGGCAGAATTGGGACTGACCCCTTTCCCTTGGGGACCTATCACGTGATAGGTTCAGAACCGGTTCTTTTCTCCGTAGGGATATTATTGCATAAAAAAAACAAATTAACAAGCAAAGCAACAACTACAGGAAAAGGCACACAGCCTCATGCACAAGCGAACAAAATATTTTCAGTGTTAAAAACAAACTATCTGCTAGTTTTTGGTCAGAAGAATTTTCAACCTTACCTCATCAAAGTATATATTCTTGATCAGCACTGCCCAAAACGATTAAGCGTTGTCCGTCTGTCTGATCGATAATTCCAAACTAGTAAAATCTCTAAAAATTCGAATAAAATTAATCTAAATCCTTGATTTTGTTTGCACATTAGCTTCGGTGTCACTCTTCGTATGAAATTTGTCAAAATCGAATGATAACCGCACCTACCTTCCATGCAAAGTGACGTCATCAAAATGGTTAAATCTCTATAAATTAAAAAAAAAAATTAATCTAAATCCTTGATTTTTGCACATATGCTTTGATTTCAAGTATGCATTCCACATATGAAATTTGTCAAAATCGCATGCGATTCACTCCCACCTACCATACAAAGTGACGTCATCAAAATGGTAAAATCTCTTAAAATTAAAATAGAAATTATCTAATTTCTTGATTTTTGTACAAAGGCTTTGATTTCAAATACGCACTCGTCAAAATAAAATTTTTCAAAAACGAATGAGATTCACGCCTACCTTCCATAGAAATTGACGTCATCAAAATAGGAAAATCTCTAAAAATTCAACAAAAATTAGTCGTAACACTTGTCATACGCGCTTTGATTTCAAATACGCACTCAAAGTTTGAAAATTAACAAAGTCGGATGAAAAACCGGTCTACCACCCTTATGAAGTGACGTCATCAAAATAGCAAAACCTCAGTAATTTCCACAAACATTCATGTATGACATGATACTTTACATATAACTTTGAAACGTACAATGAGTTTGTTGAAATTTTGATAGATTGAATAAAAACCACGCCTATCCCTTATACTTATACAAGCTGACGTCATTAAAATAATAAAACCTCCATTACATCGGACACTATATATAACACACGAAGATAATGTATTCCTTACATGTTTTAACTTCAAAGTTTTTTACATGTTTTTAACTGTCAAAGTGCAGATATACTAGAAAATCTTATCACATAGGATCTTTCAAGTATTCTTCTAAAATAACAATATTAACGTTAAATTTGACCTAAGAATCACACAATTTTGTTTGTTTCTTTTTTTTAATTTATTATTTAATCTATTATTATATAGTTCTATTAGTTCTATTCAAAGGGCAATAACTTTCATAAAATATCATTCTAAAATTGAAGCATCTAAGCGAGATCATATAATATATGAAGATAGATTAATTTTAACTTCTAACTTTCAACACCTCTCTTGGGCACATTTACGTTACTGGTGATAAAAAGCGCAGCAGGATGCAGTTTCCGTAAAAAAAAACCAAAACAACAATAACAACAAAAGTTCAAGACAATCAACCCCATGTGATATCATACCGCATTTATTCAGCATAATTTCACTGATCATTAACTTGTTAAAGTAGACAAGCTAACCATAAATTCAAGTTACTTTTCTACACCTACTCAAGGCATTCTTGCAACGGTGTTGCAAGTAATCAAGTGATGTTGCTGCAATTTCTGTTGTTTCTTCGTTTTTTTTTTTTTATATGCAAATCAGTGGAATGCCTAACAAAGAAAATCAACCAAGCAACTAACTAAGCCAACAAATAACCATGCAACCAAAACAATAGCTAACGAAGCGTTAGTTTCAGGTTATTTTCAACATGCCAAGATTAAAGGTTTTCCGCAAACTCATGGCAGGTGATGTTGTTATGTTGTTGTTAATGGTATTTTAGGTTAAAGTTACAATTCAAATTTAAATATTTGCATGATACTCATCATTATCAATAACAACGTAACAACAACAACAACAACAACAACAACTTACACTCGTTAGCAGCGGCAGTGCCGCTGAAATCGTGATTTATTTCTCTCGGAGGAACTTCTGCTGACTCTGACTGACATGGTTTGAAATTAAATTTTTGTAGATTCTTCATTTCATCGTGCGGCGGCGCAGTTAAGATCAACTTTCAATTTTCTACTAAGAAATTATGTTAGTAAAAAAGAAAACAATACAAAAATTAAGAGTTGTACTGAAAGTTGAATGGCAAAGAGAAAGGTTTGGCCTATCAACTTTGACTAAGTCGGTTGAGAAAAAAAAGAGATAAATAATAGTGCACAAATCTAATTAAGAATCTTTCAAAAATTTTGATTAAGGGCCCACTAAAGCTTTTTAAGCGAAAAAAAAGAAGCACAGTTTTATTTTTAAGTAACTGTTTATTTGAATTTTTTATTATTATTGTTTTTTTTTATTATAATTATATAACTTTTGAAAAATATTTTGTGAATTTTTGCATGACAAATATTAGTTAATATAGCAGAAATCTGTTTTTAGGAGAAGCAGCTGAAATATGCAGTGACAACGATTTTTCGGACCTTATCCATTAAAAAAAAAAATACAAAACAAATAATAATTCTGGTTCTTATAAGACTTCTTGAGATTTTAATTGAAGATTTTAAAAAAATTTTGTACCGATTTTGGACTAAAGATTCTTATAGTTTAGTTTGTATACAAATATATTTCTCTAAAATAAGGTAGTACCAGTTTAAGATTTTTGATAAATGTGTAAAATTTGATATAGATCCTTGGTATACGATAGTTTTCTATTGATGGTACACTAAGGGAAATAACGCATATTAACATGATCCACGCCTGAGTATATATTTCATTTAAATATTTACGTGGATAAATCAAATATGTTCCTTACAACTCGTTTTTTTTTCCCGTATTTAAATTTTATTTATGCCACACACTGACACACATATTCCATACAGCTGCCAAGCAGCCGCCAAGCAGCAGCAGCATCGCACAGGAACAGAGTTTCTTCAGCGTTTCTTCAGCGTTTCTTCGCACCAGTAGTTACAGGTTTCTTATAGTTCTCATTTAGTTAATGTAGTAATTAAGGGTAATATAGTATGGATATTTGGCAAATATGATTTGTAAGTGCAGTGGTGAGTGCGATGCATGATGAATTCATGTAAGGTGGAGTGACAACTCGGTATTTTCTCAAGAATGTCACTCCATTCTAAATGATTTCATCATGCATCGCACTCACCACCGGACTCACAAATCATATTTTCACAAAAAGAAAATAAATGGCGTTTGATATGGATGCAGCTCGTGGGAAATATTCAAATAAATTGTTTTTCAATTTCAATATTTTTATATAAGTTTTCCTTAAATGCGATAGTTTTATTTTCAAATAGCAAATATTTGAAAGATATTTAAATATATTCGTGCATAATTTTATTATATTTTTTATTAATTCTGTTTAAATATTTTAATATTTTATTTAATTAAAAAAGTATTTAAATAAATTTTAAATATTTACGTAGTCGATTTAAGTAAATGCGTTATTGGTGCAAAAATGACTAGCTTTTTGGATAAATTAAAGAAGTTTTTGGGTAAATTTAATATTTTTTTCCCTTAGTGTAGTCACCAGATTCAAAAAGCACTTTTCGAGAAAAAAGCTTTTCTACTTTCGCTCCGAGACAAATGTGTAGTTTTATTTTTTCAACTTACATAGTATCAACTATGCCTTAAAACTTTCTGACAATATTTTTAGATGTAATACATTCCAAAAATGTAGAAAGAAAATTTGAATTTTGGTCACCAAAAACTTTAGTGAGCCGTTGGGAAAATTTGGACATTGGCTTAAATTTGGGGACTTTCTTCAGTGAAAACGGAGACAATTCGGAAATAAAGCAACCAAGTAATAACTGATATTGATGTTAATTCTCCGAGTTAAAATCCTTTAAAATTCTTCTTCTTCAATTGTTCATTTGGATTCATTATTTGTTTGTGATATTTATTGTTACCAGCAACCTTTTTCACCATTTCTGGCGATTTTTGAAGCAAGTCAAAAAATTCCACACAACTCAACATCATGGCACATTTCACTTACCAAAGTACATATTTGAAGGTGTGTTTTTTCCTTTGTCCAAATTCGGTTGATGGTCGAAAAGGCTCGTTTCACTGAAGCATATTTACTGGGTAAGCAATAGATATGTATATCGGACCACTCCACTGGAAGCACTCCACCCAGCGCATATCAAATGGTGTCTTGTCTAGTTTCCATTCTTGAATTTTTTCAGCAGTTATAAATTTCGTCAAATGACCGAATTGAAGAGTAAATAATTTCTCACAGAATTCATCGACATATAGTCCGATTTGAAAACACCAGGAAAATTGCCATCTCCCCCATAAGCAAAATGAAAACAAAAAAGAATATTTTACTTTTGCTATGAAATAACCCTGCAAACATTTTCTGAGTGCTCAGACTAAATGACTCTAAAAAGAGTATTTTTTAAGCGTGTTTTATGAGTATGCAATGAGAAGACTCCTAAAGGAGTCCTTTATATGTGTTAAATGATTGCTCAAAAATAGTAATCTTAAAAGAGTCATTGTTATGTTTGCTTTATGAGGGACTCACTCCTTAAAGAGTTTTTAATGTAATTGTTAAATGATTGCTCAAAAGTATGACTCTTAAAAGAGCCATTGTTATGCCTGCTTTCTGAATGCTCATAATAAAGACTCACAAAAGGATTATTATTGCATGATATAAACGTAATTATAAAAAGGTAAATTCTGAGAATATGAATATTTTTTGATGTATTTATGTTTAATGTACGTATTTATGTTAATGTATTTATGTATCGAATAAAGGGATACATTAACATGAGACCTATGACTCTTAAACGAATAATTTATATGAGTTCTAAAATAATCTTAATTATGAGTCTTGAAAGAGTACATTACATGATTCTAAAAAGATTATTAAGTATGAGTCTTAGAGTCCAAAATAAGATATAAAGCAGTCATTATTGTGAGTCATATACTCATTTATATGATAGTAAAGAATTTTTTGAAAATGTTTTCAATTTTCGAGTAAGTATTTCAAAATCTGAAATTGATTAAAAAAAAAAAAATATAAATAAATCGAAAAAAATCTTTTTTCTAACGTTTTCGCAAAAGTTTATATTTCCAAGCCTGTTTTACGACTTGGTGAAAATAAAGAAAACTTTTATTCTGTACTCTGAAACGTTTGATTTTTATCCAAATACAATAAAAATTCAGAAAAGAAAAAAAAGTTCAAGCATTTTTTGTCGTAACATTTTATTTTCTTTAAAACTATACTTAGACGCCATATTGAATTATGACAAAAATCAGATTTCAGTTCTAAGTGTAGATATTAATAATACAAAAATTTAGATTTTTTGTAAAATCTTACTTCAAATTAGTTCTTAGTTTTAAATAAAAAAAATTTGTTTTTCAAGCTTTGATAAAGTTTGTCACTCCATTTGTAACGCCCATAAGGAGATGTGGAAGGTATTAGGAAAGTAAATATCTGATCTAGGTATATATTTTAATATATTCTTAATCAACACCTCTTAAATCGATTTAGCGATATCGGTCTATTTGTTCGTCGAGATTGAGTCAAATCGGACGAAAACCACCTCTCATACAAAGAGATAATTTCAAAATAGTAAAATCTCTAGAATTTTGAAAAGAATTAATCGAATTCTATTAATGCCTATTAATGTCTATTAATATCTAATTAATCCTTGATTTTTGCACATAAGCTTTGATTTCAAATACGAACTCTATATATAAAATTTGTCAAAATCTAATGGATTCACAGGTACGCCCATACAAAGTGACGTCATCAAAATGGTAAAATCTCGAAAAATTCAACAAAAAGTCTTTACACTACTAAGACACTTGAAATTTTGCATATTAGTTTTTATTCCAAATACGCACTCAAAGTTTGATAATCAACAAAGTCGGATGCAATCCAGGCCTACCTTCCATACGAAGCGACGTCATCAAAATAGCAAAACTTTCATAAATTCTACAAAAATTAATGTATTGATGTGATATTTTACATATAAATAACCTCATAACAATGAGGTTAAAATTTTGATAAGTTGAAAAAAAAACCACGTCTATTCCTTATACAAATTGACGTTGTAAAAATTATAACACCTCCATTTCTTCGGATATTATGTATTACACACGAAGATAATACATTCCTTACTAGTTTTAATTTGAATTTTCTCAAAGTGCATATATTCTGTACATTGTTAACACCTAGGTCCTTTTAATTGACTTTTTCGAACTTAAGTTGTGCAGCAAATTATTGATTCAGGAAGTTTTTTTTCCTTAATTGGTGATTAAGAAAGTTTTTTTTGGTAACTTTATTAACACGTTGAGTGCCATGTAAGACCAGATTGGTCGCATAGCGCGAAGGGGTCATCAGACCTCGAGGTGCGATTTGGTCTCACAAGATATGTGTTAGATATGGGTCCTGTGCTGCTGTACTCACTTCATAGATGCCATATCAAACAGGGTATTCATGCAATAATCGATACATTGCATCGTTTATACTGCTTGGCCCGTGGGGTTGAGTCAAATGTGCCACAAAACGTGTTCTTCAAAAAATAATTCAAATTAACGGCTACTTTTATCTGGCTGCTATAATGTAAAAAAAAAAATTGGTGGCCACTGGGACCCCATTTTTTATTATTTGGTATTCATTTTGTATATACTTTTTTCATAATTTCAAAAAGAATTTTTGAAAAAACGAATAGCACATTCTGAAACAGTGGCGTCCGTGGCGTAGTTGGTTACAGTGCGTGTCCGCTATGTCAACGAACTTTGGAGACCCAGGTTCGAACCCCAGCAGCGACAGAAAATTATTTGAATTAAAATAATTTTTCTGTACGGCCGCCACCTCTCTGCAGACAATGGCAAACCTCAGAGAGTAATCAAAATGCCATGTAAAGCTTCTTGAGAACGAGAACATTCCGTTCATCGCCGTTCGGAGTCGGCGTTAAGCTTGTAGGTCCGGTTCTCGGCCAATTGTGTACAAACTTAATAACACGCACAACACAATTGATCATAAGAAGCTAGGTCAAAGTCCTTTCAAGGGCTGAAATGGCCAGTTATTTAGTTTTTATTTTTTTTACATTCTGAAACATATTAAAAATTAGTCGGAAAGTTTCTTATATGAAAAAACTCTAATAATCATCTTGAATTTTTTCAGAACTAAGGCAATTGTAATATTTTTGTTTTTACTCAGCCATTAATGGGTTAAGTGACTTATATTGGAATCATAAGATAAGATACTAAAAAATCGAAATGTTCTCTCATTTCATTATTCTCAGAAAATTCATTATTTCTCCAGCGGAACTTCAGTGGGAAAGATTTATAAGAATGTATTTTATACTCAACTATTTGAAATTTTAATATGATTCGGGACTTTTGAGAAATTTTTGTGAAATTTTTATGAGAATTATTTTATGAAATAATAAATTTTACCAGGAGAAACCACATGGTTTTATATAAGATGATTAAGTTAATTTTAAAAAGAAACTTAGAAAAAAAATACTGCAAATTTGTTAGTATCTTTAACTTGATTCTTGGGTAATTTCTTCATTTTGTTTTTCTAAGTGTTTTAAAACAATTAATAACTGCATTGATCTCTTATCAATTTTTTATTCAATTTTAAAAGAAAATCCGAATGTGTTTAACGAACAGGCCTGCCTAGACCCGAATTATATGGTACTCCAAGCATAGGTCCGAAACATTTGGTCGACCTGCGCCTATTTGAGTATTCAAAGGTACCAAATTATCTCTATGTCTTGATGATATGTCACAAACCTTCATTTGGATGGAGGCCTATCTAACATCTCTTCCGTACTTTGATATTCTTTAGACCGGCTCGAAAAAAAAATCACGTTCAGATACCAAAATAAAATTTTAAGTCGAGAAAATGCATTTTTTTTACAGTGTACTCCCCATTAGTAAGAATGTTTGAAGCCCTGGTTTATTTAATTTAATGAGAACTCTAAACAAAAGGTACAAATTTCTAAGGGTTGTAACAAGATCTTATTTTTCGTAGAATCAGCTTAATATGTGGCGGCCGTGGCGCAGTTGGTACTGCGTGACCCATACGCCAGAGAACCCTGGTCCAGTTCCATCCGACACAGAAAGTTTTTGTTAATTGAATTAATTTTTCTGGTCGGCCGTCACCTATTAGCTTAGGCAATGGCAAACCTCAGAGAGTAAATAATGCCATGTAAAGCTTCTTGAGAGCATGCACAATGTGCATGCATTGCACATTAGCTGTTCGAAGTCGGCATAAAACTAGTAGGTCCAGTTCTCGATCAATTGTGAAGAATTGATAAGAAGTTCGGTCAAAATCCTTTCAAGGGCTGAAATGGTCAGTTTATTTCTATTTTATTAGTATGACAAGGTGTATGACAGGGTGTTAGCATGACAGGGTGCTTCAGATATCGGTAAACTATGTGCAGAATTAGGAAAATGTTAAAAAAAAATCCTAACTGTCTTTTTAAACAACATATTGCAATGGTTAAAAGGTAAAAACTACATGAAATTCAATGTGCTAACATTCTTCATTAAAGGATTTCAATATGTTTTTATATAAAAAAAAAAATTTTAAAAACAATTAATTTGGGACACCCTGCAGTGCAAAAAATTTCTAAATTTCTTATTACGACCCTTAGGAGAGCAAACAATTTTTGTGAGGTTCTTATTAAATTTTTTTCGACCAGGGTTTCAAAACATTCTTGCTAACGGGGAGTACACTAAAAAAAATTGTTATTTATTTTCTTGAGTTAAACTCTTATTTCAGACACCGGCACGTGAACTTTATTTAGATTCGGTCTAGTGTACAGGAACCGGTTGAAAAATGCAACTCCACGTTCAGCTTGATAGCTCTGCCCGCGGTATGAGAAGTTAGCGACAACCACTGCGATTGTCCCAGAAGGACAATTCAAATCAGTGAGCCTGACCTAAGTCATGGGTCACTTAATGCCCATGATACCAGTTCTTAAGTTTTGGTTGGAAGTTACTACCAGTTGAGCCTCATCACAGCTCCGGACTGGTGGCCAGTTTAAAAATGTTCCTCAAGAAAAACTCCTCACATGATCCATGAAATTCAGGATCGACATACTATCTTACAAATGAATGACTACAAGAATCATTCACCTTTTACGGAGTCTCGTCAACACCTGATCTACAAACTCGTTCAACGTAGAAATTTCTCGTTCAACACTAGACGCAAGCGCATTACTCATGTCGAACTCTACATTTACTACAGAGCCATACCCATGGCTCTTAAATTTCGACTGTCTTCATAAAAAATATAGTTTTGTCAGTAGTTTTGTTTTGAACATACTCGATATTCTTAAATAAATACTCTAAAAGAATTGTATCCTCTAATCAATAGAATAAAATTGTAAGGTCCACAAAACGAAAAGCTTTTAACAAAAAATTAAAAGTAAAATTATATAAATAAAAGTCTCTAATATATCTTCTTTTCGCAAGGATTTCAAATAACTCAAACATCATTCTATGCATAAGAAACAAAAATGATGTTGTTATTCAACATTTCTTTTACATTTTTAACAAGACAAAACTTAGTATTTTTTCGTTAAGAAACTACATGAACGCATGCAAAGTAACATCAACTATACTATTTTTGGCTGCTATGAATACCACAAGTGTGCCTGCGAGTGATATTTCAGAAGTGATTCATTACTGCATGAAACCGACCTAATTCTCAAGCTTCAAGGTTGACGAATGCGGCTTTTCAAGCATAGCAGAATGTCTTAATATAGAAAAAAAAATCCAAAAATCAAGGATAGAGCACCTTGCCATTGATGGCTTCATAGCACGCCAGTTGACGTGGTCAACATTGATCCAATAGTAGTGCAAAAGGCAAAAAGGTAGTCGTAAGAATTTTAATTTATTTTCTTTTGTTTTAACAAAATACAATAATATATTCTCTAACCTCACACACAAACACACACACATACATACACTGCAATTATTGTATATACCTTTTCGAAACACTTTCGTATAAAATTTAAAGCCATGCAAAGAAATTGATTAAAAGTGAAATTTAATCAATTCCACTCTGGCAACATATGACTTTAGTTAAGGGGATGATTTGACCCCATGAGAAAAAATACGGCATGCCGCACACATTTTATGCCATTCTGCTTGTAAGAGCGCATGTCTTGATTGTGTCATCGTCGTTGTGGCCCAACAACAACATCTACAAACTGACATTTCCTAGTTATTTCCTGCACATCCAAAGAAGATGACAAGTGCAAATTTTACTGTGTGAGCTTGACTGTATTTGAAAGAAGTTTTTCAATTTTACTGCCGATTAATTGCATTTAACAAAAAGCTATTTAAAGTAACCCGGATATAGAATCAAAGAAAACTAAGTATCTATTCCGATGTTGCGCCTGCGACAGCATAATGCAGCAGCATTAGTGTGGGCAACAGGACATTGTTCAACTTTGCAGCAGCAGCAACATGTCCTCATCGACGACAACATCAACATCTTCATCGCCAATCGGAGCACGCCGTGTACGCACCGATTTACAAACGTCGGAAAATGTTTTTCTCACCAATAGCTCTGGACGTCCGCGTACACCGCGTACCACCTCGCCAATAGCCATCAAACAGTTGCATTTGCAACAGCAACATTTGCAGCATTTACCCTTCTATGAGCAGCACTTGCAGCATGCAGCATTAAATGGCGCTGCTGTGGCTGCTGCTGCTGCTGCTGCTGCTGCTGGTGCATGTTCAATGAACAACAATCATCAAAGTTCAAGGCGAACAACAAAAACACATGCAACAAAGTCGTTGACTGCTGCTGCAACCAGCGTGTCTAGCAGTGTAACGTTTGCTGCAACAGCTGCCAGTGGCGCTAATGTATTGTCAACGAGTGCTCCACATTCGTGTTACTTATCGTCGCACTTCAGGTGTGTTGCTTGTCGAGACTACAGCACTAGACAGTGGAGTGAAAGCGTATCTGTACGGTCTAAAAAGAAAAAACAGAAAAGAAAATGATTTTTCAAAGACAGAACATAAAGTGCTAGAAAGAATGTTTTTTTAAATTATTTCATGTATAAATTAAATAAATTTTAAATTTCCTTCAGAACAAATTTTAAAGTCTGCGAAGATCGCAAAATGCAATAATATCGAAATTTTGAAAAGTTTTATTTAATTCAAACTATTAAAATTCCTATTAAATATTCATAATAAATAAAACAAATTACATGGGAAACATTTCCCAGTGGACCTAAAATATCTACTCTGAAATTTTAAATTAACTTTTTTTGTGAAAAAGTGGGGTTGTCGTTATACCCAATTGAAGACTTTTGGAATATTTTAAAGTGCAAAATGTTTAAAAAATAAAAAATAATATTCAAATATAATACAACTCTTTCGGTATAAAAGCTTCAGAAACAAATCTCCGAGTTCAAAATTATAAATATGAACCTACTTATATTTTTGTTAAAAACAAAAAATACAAATTGAAAAAAAAAATATATATCAGGGGTATTCACAATGTATTTTCCACATTTTTCAAAAATGTGCCACATATATTCTAGAGCTTTATAATATTCTAGCAAATTATCACATTTTTAATATTTGTGATGTTGCACAGAAAAAGGTCCGTTTTCCTTCCCAAAATCCAAGTTCTTTTTTTTTAATTTCTTAAAATTACGTATTATTTTGAACAAAAAGACGCCTCTATCACCAAAAAAATTTTAAAAATTAGCTTACATATAGCATTTTTATCTTAAAAATGCAAATCTTAAGTTTTGAGATATTACTGCTCTAAGTTTGACAATTAAAAGGGATCATAATATCCCCATTTAAAATACATGGTGTGGAAGATAAGGTTTTCTATCTTTAACCCTAGAATACTAAACATAGCCTGTGAGGCGAAGATAAAAAGACTTCTGTTTACCTCAGATCCAAATATGTGGCCTGCAAAAAAGCCTTTAGTATATGTAATGTATTTTAAAAAATGAATTGTTTTTGTTAATTTTTTTTACTTAATATGTAATAAACATGTTTTTGTCTTTGTTTTAATATATTTTTATTTTTTTTAAAGTAAAATATGGATTTTATATAAAAATCGCCTCCCAGGCGAAGTTTAGCATTAGAGGACTAAAAAATATGTTTAGTATTCTAGGGCTAAGGAGGTAGAGATTGCAGAAAATCACTTTTTTGGTATTTTTGATTTAATAATCGACTTAAAACCGATTGTAAAATGCTCACAATATGCCTGAGCATTAAAACTAACCTTAACCTAAAAAACATATAAAATTTACCCAAACGTCTATTTTTAGATTTCCTAAAAAATTTGGTCTATGAAGATATGGTCCCTTTTCATGTGAAACAATATATTTCTTTATTTATTTTCACATTGTGAAGGGTACATAAAATAAAATAAGCTGGCCATATCAGCCCTTGAAATGACTTTGACCGAACTTCTTATGATCAAATTGTGTTGTACGTGTTATTAAATGTTTGTACACAAATGATCAAGAATTGTACCTACTAGTTTTATGCCGACTCCAAACGGCTAATGTGTATGTTCTCAAGAAGCTTTACATGACATTATTTGCTCTCTGAGGTTTGTCGTTGTCTTCAGAGAGGTGACGGCCGAAGAGAAAAATTAATTCAATTGAAAAAACTTTCTGTGTCAGATGGAAATTGAACCAGGGCTCTCTGGCATATGGTTTACGTACTCTATCCACTGCGCCACGGCCGCCACTTATCACAAAAACACAATAAAATAAAAAATACAACACATTGTGAATACCCTTTTCGTTACAGAATATCCCCTATGATATATTACAATATTGGCCAAAGCTCTCAAGTTAAAGAAGTCCACAATAACTTTTTTCTTGCAGAAAAATAGTTGTTTTTGCATCTCGCATACAATTACGCAATAAAATTGAAACCATAAAACATTTTTAATATTCTTTAAAAAAACACTTTATCTTTTTTGGTGCAGTGTAAAAACTGCAATTGGTTCAATTTATTTTTTAACGCTATTGAATCGATCGTAAGCAATTTCAAGGTAAAAATGTTTATAAAATAATACCAAATAAATTACATAAAATGTTAGAGGTATTCTCAATATGGTGTATTTGTGATATATTTTTCAAAAAAAACAACTTAAACTCTAGGCTCTGAATATATTCGAACGAAGCGGATCTATTTTCGATTTTATAATGAAATTATTTATGTATCAGAAAAAATTTTAGGTATGAATCATACGAGGTTTCCCAAAAAGAATAAAATTTACTTGCAATACACAAAAAAATAAAAAAAGAAATTACACAAGATTTTATAATTGACAGACTTCAGGCTGTGAACTGTGAGTGAGATTTGCTGGGAAATGAAGGAAAAATATATGGAACTTTTTGACTCAGAGAGGGGTGGAATATAGGATTGTGAATGTGAAGTATTACCTACAAAAATCAATTTTTTCATACTGCTAAATAAATAATACAAGATCAATTACATCGTGAAAACTCCCCATTACGATAATTCTGATACTAATATTATAAGCTGTGAAAATACATTTTAAAGATTTGTTAAGTATTCGTATGAAATAATTATCAAAGCGACTTCTCATTTGCCTTTCTATGATCTATTCCGTATCACGGATATACGATACTGAGTTTCCCGACAATTTTTTGAGTCTGAAATAGATGTCCGTATCGAAAGTACATTTGATTTAAAAATAACCTGTCCATAGCCTACCCTTAGCATAAAGGGATATCTATTTTAAAATAAAAAAGTTAAGTTAAATAAAAAAACACACTATAAATGCGGATTTCGATACAATTTTTATTTCGTTATAATTTTTGAACTTTGCGCTCATTTAAAATGTTTTCCATTACACGTGGAGTACAATATTATTAAAATGTCATCCAATGACATTCTGCAAAGAACTTTGTTGTTGTAGCAACCTGTTGCTTCATGAATTATTTGGCATTAAGCTCACAATATAATTCTTAAAAAATATGTTTTTTAAGAATTATAAAAGAAATAAACTTATTAAAATATGCCACAATTTTATAACTCACGTCATCCAAGATGATTCTTCAGTACTCAATACTTTTGAGATAATTTTCCATGATTTTTGTGCAAAACTCGGGTACTTGCTCGACCATGACTTGACGAATGTTGGTTTTTAATTGTTCAAGAGTTTGAGGTTTATTGACGTTAACACGATCTTTTGCGTAGCCCTATAAAAAAGTCCAGAGACGTCAAATCGCATGATCTCGGAGGCCCATCGTCCTTGAAATTTCTGTTGCAATAAAGTCATAAATGGTGCTGTTTTGTGGCTTCTGGCTCCATCTTGTTGAAACTTTATATCGCTCACATCAATATCTTCAATTTCAACCCAAAGGAAATTGTTTAACATAAGACCATAGCATTTAGAATTGAATGTAACGGTTGCTCCTTGATCGTTTTGAACAAAATAAAGACCAATCACACCACCAGACCCTAATACACACCGACAGTTACTTTTTTTTGGATGCGGTGGCCTCTCTACAATCGTCTGGAGATTTTCAGAGGCCCATAGACGACAATTTTGATAATTTACTTATCCACCTAGCGCAAAATGGGCCTCATCGCTTAAGAAAAGTTTCTTCGAAAAATCTTTTTTTTTTTTTTTAATATTAATCATGTATTGAACAAAATGATAAAATATTACATTGTCATTAATATTGTTTTGTAAGCACAGAAAATGCTTTTTTCAAAAAACTTAATCTAATAGAACATTATAAATCTAGTGATAAAAAGTATAAGCATTTGCAAGGGAAAAATAACAAAAACCTTAACTGATTACAAAAAAAAATTATTTTAAAGAGAATAGGATAAAAACTTATTTATATATATACTATATATACATATATATATATACAGAAATTACATTTGGTTTACATTATAAACTAAATTATTGCTATTCGAATATTCTTGGTGGAATAAAAGAAGCTTGTGGTCCGTAAATAAAGTTCCATTTCGGAAAGAACGAAATATGTCAGTAAGACAAGAATATTTACCAGCATATCTTCGAAAAATCAACATTTAATAAAAAATAAAACATTAAACAATTTATGTTTATAATAATATTTACATTTAATGGACGATAAAAGCTTCCTTATAATAAAATGGCAAACCTTTGTCAGCACAAAAACAAGTTTGGATGATAGAAACATTTGACAGCTGCCAAATGCCAGGGCTGCACTTTAAGAAACCCGAAATGGATAACCTCTTATATTGTGCATGGAGGGGTTGGGAACGCTTGCCATCTATACACTAAGGGAAATAACGCATATTAGCATTATCCACGCCTGAGTATAAATTTTATTCAAATATGTACGTGGATAAATCAAATGTTTTTCTTACAACTCGTTTTTTTCCCGTATTTGAATTTTATTTATACCACATACGTACACACATATTCCATACAAGCAAGCAGCAACAGCATCGCACACGTACACACACACTCCGACAAGCAGCAACAGCATCGCACTCTGTTCCTGCAGTTTATTTCTTGCATTTGCAGTTCTTATAGTTCTCATTTGGTTATTGTTGCAAGGGCAATATAGTATGCATGTTTGGCAAAGAAATTAAATTACGTAGGGTGGAGTGACAACTTGATATTTTCTCTGCAGTATCTTGCACCGGTTGTCATTTACCTACATATTTTGCTTGTGTCTACATATCTTGCACCGGTTGTCATTTACCTACATATTTTGCTTGTGTCTACATATGTCTTTTATATTTATTTTTCTCCCTCTAGCTTATACTATTTTTGACATTTGATGCATCAGCTGTCAAAAATAGTATAAATTAGAGAACGAAAAAACTAAAAAAGAAAATAAAATATACAAAGAAATGGTATTTGATGGACGCAGCTCGTGAGAAATATTTAAATATATTTTTTTTTTAATTTCAATATTTTTATATAAATTTTCATTAAATGGGATAGCTTTATTTTCAAATAGTAAATATTTGAAAGATATTTTAAAAAAATTCATGCATAATTTTTTTTAAATATTTACGTAGTCGATTTATGCAAATACGTTATTGGTGCAAAAATGACTCACTGTTTGTATAAATTAAAAAAGCTTTTGGATAAATTTAATATTTTTTTCCCTTAGTGTGTAGTGCTGGTTTACTGAAATAGTTTGTATTAACACTCGATTATTTCAATTCTTAAAAAATTTATCAAAGTTGCGTGTGTATTATGACGTTCTAAAAAGTATTAAAATAAGTATCGTATATGATTCGTTTTCGAACTCATTTACGAACCAAAAAGTTTTAATGCCAGGATCGCGAATCAA
This sequence comes from Pherbina coryleti, assembly GCA_943735915.1. Taxonomy (NCBI): domain Eukaryota; kingdom Metazoa; phylum Arthropoda; class Insecta; order Diptera; family Sciomyzidae; genus Pherbina; species Pherbina coryleti. The sequence goes on from OX030952.1 coordinate 97,377,099, forward strand.
ATTTCTGTTTTTAAATACGGTTTAGAGTATAGCCCTTAGGTGTCAAATTCGTACACTCCTTTAAGTAAGTATAAGAAAAAAATACAAATTCAAAATTTTTTTTATAATTTTTTTACTCCTATGAATAACTTTGGAAAATGATGATAATTAATTGAGATTTTTAAACATCCCAAAAATTTGACAATTGAACGTGGAAATTACACAAGTTCAAGAACTTAAATAGCTAACACTGCTCATCTGATTTTGAGTTATCATAGCTTTTACTTTCATTCATTCTTCTGTCAATACAGTTGAATCAAACCGTAGGGTCTGTTCCCGTACAAATAGTTTACAAGTTACATTTTACAAGTTTTACTTCGAAATGGTTTCTCGTTATCGGAAAAATTAAAAAAATAAGAAGAGAGAGTGAAATCAAGAGAGAAACAAATATCCTCTTTTCACAACGAGGGGATCAAAACTTTTTTTTTTGTAATTCCTGTGAAATTTTTGCTGGCATAAAATATTGTTTCAAAATAAGCCGGTGATGAAAAAGAATTCATTGGATTTAGATTTAAAATTTTATAATTTATATTTTTTTTTTATTATTATTTTACATACAATTTGTCAACAAAGTGTTTTGATATTGTAAAAATATTGTAAACTTTTGTCTTGAAAAAAAACTATCGTCCGTTTTGTTTTGATTATTTTTATTTATTGATTTAGAATTCTTTATTTAATTACAAAAAGTTATTTATGAGAAAAACAGAAAAAAAAACAGCAATAGCAAAAGCAACAAAAAAACTTAAAGCACTTGAAAATTTTACTGTCAACAAAGTGTTTTTATTTTTACATCAAAGAATATTTTAATTGAAACTAAACTAAATCTATAATTAAAGGAATTAATATTTGGTGTGACCTCCTCTGGCATTAATTACAGCTTGTAACATATTTCTCATAGAATATATTAACTTTTTTAAGTCATATTCTAAAAGGAATTTTTTTCCATTCCTCTTCAATAGCAGTTTTTAGCTCTGCACGTGTTTTGAGCTGTCTTTTGGCAACTTTTTTCTTTTAATACGCCCATAAATTCTCAATGGGGTTGAGATCCGGGCTTTGGGCAGGTGTATCTAGCACTTTTTCACAATTAAAAAGGAGCCACATCTTCACTGTGTGCTCCTTATGTTTCGGATCATTGTCCTGATAGAATTTATTAATTACTTTATTAAATCCAAATTTCCGAGCACTATTCGTTAAATTTATCTTCAAAATCTTCAAATATTCTTCCGCTGTCTTTGTGTCTTCAATGAACACAATATCGCCAACTTCTCTGCTTGATATACACCCCCATATCATAACAGATAGTTTGTCAAATTTCACTGTTGGAATAATATTTTGTTTTTCTAATGCTTTTAAGGGCTGGAGCTATACTCTATGTGGGCCGTTATTAAAAAATAACATAATTTTTGACTCATCACAGAATATAACATTATCCCAAAAGGATTCTGGCATATCAATATACCTCATCGCGAATGAAAGCCTTTTTTCAGTATGCTGTGTCATAAGCATCGGTTTTTTACGTGCTACTCTTGAAGTATATGCACATCTTTTTAGGTATTTCTCACACACCCATGCGAAATTACAACACCAAACTCTTCCTTAAATATGATGGCAATTTTGACAAAATCAAAACCAGATAATATTTCTAAAAAGGCAACCCAATGGAAAAATATTTCCTTTAATATAGGAAATTATATAAATATAGGAATTTCCTTTAATATTTTCCTTAGCTTTTTCAATTCCTATGGTACATTCTCCCTACAATTTTATGTTTTTTCTTCCCTTTTCAGCGCCCACCTACCCGCACGCGCTACACGTCTTCTCAATCGTTCGCGCCTACAGCAACAATGTCAGTTAAGTAACGCCGACTCTTCCGAGAGCCCAAAATCGTCTAATCACAGCGTACATCATCAGCATCATCGACGTTCTGTGACGTCACGCACCTCAACATCCACTTCATCGCTGCATCATAGTGGTCGTGATACGCACAGCTCATCGGACGATCTCATGTTGTACGATAAATCCTTCAGGAATGCAATGATTCAGGATGTATTGCAGTTTAAGCGACAGCTACTGCGTCTGCGTAGAATTCTGCAGGAGGTAGGTTTTGAGCAGAAATGTTGAGTTTATAAATTTTTACATCTTCATTTTTTATTTATATGTTCTTCTCAACACTATGAAAAACTTTTGCACATCTTTGCACTGTATCGTTTATATATATCGTGGGCAAATTTGTTGATGAATATCGGCTGACTTTTGTACTGTACATATGTATATTTATTTCATTATATTTATGTTTCATTTTGAATGTTCTATAGGACGAAGATTGTTTGACGAGGGTAGGTATAACCCCTTATTATCAAAACTTAAACTAATCAATCATTTAGAAAAGTGAAATCTTAATTCAAATGAAAAAAAGTGTGGCTTGGTTAGCTCAGAATTTATTTTTATGTACATTCCAAAATAAGACAACAAAATTTATATTTTTTTTTGTTATCAAAATAAAATTTTATTTTAATTATAAAGAGTGATTTTTTAAGTGCCTGATAACTTTTTTTTAAAAAAAAACGCATAAAATTTGCAAAATCTCATCGGTTCTTTATTTGAAACGTTAGATTGGTCCATGACATTTACTTTTTGAAGATAATTTCATTTAAATGTTGACCGCGGCTGCGTCTTAGGTGGTCCATTCGGAAAGTCCAATTTTGGGCAACTTTTTCGAGCATTTCGGCCGGAATAGCCCGAATTTCTTCGGAAATGTTGTCTTCCAAAGCTGGAATAGTTGCTGGCTTATTTCTGTAGACTTTAGACTTGACGTAGCCCCACAAAAAATAGTCTAAAGGCGTCAAATCGCATGATCTTGGTGGCCAACTTACCGGTCCATTTCTTGAGATTAATTGTTCTCCGAAGTTTTCCCTCAAAATGGCCATAGAATCGCGAGATGTGTGGCATGTAGCGCCATCTTGTTGAAACCACATGTCAACCAAGTTCAGTTCTTCCATTTTTGGCAACAAAAAGTTTGTTAGCATCGAACGATAGCGATCACCATTCACCGTAACGTTGCGTCCAACAGCATCTTTGAAAAAATACGGTCCAATGATTCCACCAGCGTACAAACCACACCAAACAGTGCATTTTTCGGGATGTATGGCCAGTTCTTGAACGGCTTCTGGTTGCTCTTCACTCCAAATGCGGCAATTTTGCTTATTTACGTAGCCATTCAACCAGAAATGAGCCTCATCGCTGAACAAAATTTGTCGATAAAAAAGCGGATTTTCTGCCAACTTTTCTAGGGCCCATTCACTGAAAATTCGACGTTGTGGCAGATCGTTCGGCTTCAGTTCTTGCACGAGCTGTATTTTATACGGTTTTACACCAAGATCTTTGCGTAAAACCTTCCATGTGGTCGAATAACACAAACCCAATTGCTGCGAACGGCGACGAATCGACATTTCACGGTCTTCAGCAACACTCTCAGAAACAGACGCAATATTCTCTTCTGTACGCACTGTACGCATTCGTGTGGTTGGTTTAATGTCCAATAAAGTAAACTGAGTGCGAAACTTGGTCACAATCGCATTAATTGTTTGCTCACTTGGTCGATTATGTAGACCATAAATCGGACGTAAAGCGCGAAACACATTTCGAACCGAACACTGATTTTGGTAATAAAATTCAATGATTTGCAAGCGTTGCTCGTTAGTAAGTCTATTCATGATGAAATGTCAAAGCATACTGAGCATCTTTCTCTTTGACACCATGTCTGAAATCCCACGTGATCTGTCAAATACTAATGCATAAAAATCATAACCTCAAAAAAATCACCCTTTATTTGTTAAATCACCGCAACTTTCCTTTCAAGACACCGACTCTAACCATGAATTAAATCACAATTTTCTCAGCTTGTGGTTTTGATTTCCCAAGCAATTATGTTAAATAAATAATTAAAAAAAAAAAAAAAATAAAAATAATAATATCATTTCACACGAAACTTGCATTTTAATGAAGTTATAGTCATAATGATTCAAATATGATGAAGACAAAAACAGAAAAAAAAATTAAAAAAGATAAGAGTTGCTGCCGGTTTACCTTTAGCAATATTTTGTTAGCGTAACGAGCACCACTTTCAATGCATGTTTGGTGTTGGAAAAAAATAAAAAAATAAAAATGAACTCATTAAAATGTAAATCTTACTTATTAAAACTTTGAAATTACTTGTGTTCGACATGCATGTCTGAAGATATTTGAAAATGTTTACTTATGTTACTTTCACAGACGGAGACTCTCAACCCATTCGAAACAGACAATGGACAACTTTTTGCTTCCTGCGGATTAGATAGCAAGCTGTTGGAGGATATCGATTTGGCCAGTCTAACATCATCGACAACCGATGATCCGCTTCAAGAATTAGCTGATCTACGTAGACAGGTGGTTTACCTTCAGGTATTTGCACGTTTAAACATGAGCTCTGTTTGGTTTGCTTGTTTTTCTTTTTTAAGTTTAACAAAATTTTCCTTTAACCACGGATAATTGTCATGGTGTGCAGTGTAGTGATAATATATAAAAATGACAGGATAACACGAAATAGTTTTTTTAGCTTAGAGTGTAAACGCTTATAACCCGTGATAATAATCGTTTAACATATTAAGGAAAACATGGTTGGCAAATAAGAGAAACGTATTCACGAAAATAACAATATTTTTTTTTGTAATAAAATAATAATAGCTAATACTAAGAGATAGAGAGTCTTGTGACTTAATTTTTTTTTATTTTATTTTTTAGCATATAAAATATTAGATGTATAAAGAGTTTTCCATTAAGATGTGTGATACTTTGATTTTGAATAAAACGCAAATGGTTCGAAATTTTTCCAAATATTTTATTTCGTTCGAAAGGCCACACAATAGGATTATGTGTGAAAAATTATTTCACGGATATGTTCACCGCGACTATTCCGTACATATCTCACTCTTTCTGCCATATTTTCGATGACATTTTGCAGTATGGCCTGCGGAATGGCCCGAATCACCGACGTAATATTGCTTTTCAAGTCTGGAATCGGCTTCGGATCATTCACATAGACTTTATCCTTCGTGTAAGCCCACAGATAAAAGTCTAACGGCATCAAATCACATGCTTTGGGCGGCTAATTCACATCACCGTGACGAGAAATTACACGGATCGGGAATTTGCGGCAAAAAGTCCAAATTGAGGCGAGTTGTGTGTGGTGTAGTGCCTTCCTGTTGAAACCACATATCGCTCAGACCCTGGCTTCAACCTTCGGCACAAAATAGTCCTCCAACATAGTGTAATACCGCTCAGAGTTGGCATTTGGTGTTTCCGTCCTCATCTTCGAAAAAAAGGCCCGATGATGCCTCCGACCCATAAACCGCACCAAACAGTGACTTGCGGTGGATCCATTGGCTTCTCCACGATCACTTATGAATTTTCCGTGCCCCTGTTACGGCAGTTTTGCTTGTTAATATAGCAGCCGAGGTGGAAATGAACCTCGTCCGAAAAGATGATTTTTTGCAAAAAATCACCATCTTCAGCAAGAATTTGTAGGGTACAATCAGCGCATGTACGGTGTTGCCCATGGCTCTGAAACAACAGCTGCTGCGTCAACTTGACTTTATATGGGTGTAACTTCAAGTCCAAGCCCCAAATTCTATTCGTGAGGTCGCGGAAATGGCCAATTATTGCTAACGATGGCAAATAGACATTTGGGGGGACTCGACGACTTTTTCACTTACGGCAGCAACATTCTCAGCACTGCATGATGTTCGCACTCTGGTTGGCTTCGGAACATCAAGTTCGGACCCAGTTTGATTAAATTTATTCACAATGTTCCGCACAGTTGTTTCACTAATGTGGTGATTGCAACTCCATGATCGTAGCGTTTTCTTCATCGATTGGAACTTAAGATCCAAAATTCGGCGATTTTAATGCGTTGGTCTTTCGTGTAGCGATCCATAACTAAAATCCTATACTGTTGCAATGACAATGACACAAAATATGGCGGACAAAGATCAATAATGCAGGTTTTAGTCGATAACAAAGTACCACACCTACTTTGAAATACCCTTTACATCATACATAAACCATCATACCATATCAATCATAACATACTGAAAGTTTTATACTTTTTTACATATCTTATTAAATATTTATATCACACCAATTATATCATTCCTATCAAACCACTTCTACCAATTCATACCAATAATACTATACTCATCATTACATTTCATATGATATGATGTAAGCCATAATCCCCAATAGTCATCATAATAAAATGATAACATACTCATCATACTTAACAAAGCATACCATAAACATTATACTTAACCCATCATATCTAAAGAAATTATACTAAAATAATCATAATACATCGATTATACCACAGCCATCATACCAAACCCAACATACAACTCCCACCATACTATACCCATCCTAGAGCACATAATACAGTTGTACTGTACCAAGCCCTTAGCTTTGGTGGGAGAGTTTCGAGAATATGTTGCCAAATCGCTCACTTTTGATTATTGATATGATTTGCTTGGTATTTTGTGCCTTTTCCGGCCCTATGGGGGGATAAAACCACAAATCTCCCCTTACTTACGAACCTGCTCCCGACCCATATCTATCATACTAAATCAGTGATCGACAAAAGCGAACTTCAGCGAACTTCAGCGAACTAAACGAACTTCAGTCTTATGCCAACTGTCGAGTGAGCAAGTTCGCGTCGCATGCTTTCTTCAGATTTTTTTTTGCTTCAGCAAATTTGCGTGTTAATTTTCAGCCACATACAAGCTGACGCTAGAGAGGGTGCTTACACTGTCAAAAGAAAGTATAAGCCGTTCATATTAAATCAGAAAATATTAGCATTTTTTTATAATGTACCTTTTTTTTTATTTTAAATAACATGTTTGAGGTTGAATGGGAAAAATAATTTTTTTTTTTATTGAGAATTTCTCAAAATAGGCAGAATGCTTAATATGTGGACGTAAAGTTACCAAGAATAAGTATAATATTGAAAGACACCATTGTTGTTGGTGCTGTTGTTATTAAAACGTATGAATATATTACATTTTGTATTTAATATATACAAAGATATATTTGTTTGCTAATATTTAAATTTTCACTTGAATTTAAAATATATTTAAGTTCTTTACTGCAGGAAAAACAATAAATTCATATTTTTCCGAACTATTTGTTTCCATTTATTAAACATAAAATGGAATTACATTTATTTTTAATCAACATAAAAATTTATAAGAACAACAAATTCATCACCAAATATATCAAGCAATAAAATTCTACGTCTACACTTACGATACTATCGAAACTGTATTTTGTTTTTTTTTTTTGTGAAATTATCGGCACGAATGTTTTCTTTTCAACATGCAATTTGCCTCAGTGTACGCACATCGTTACATTAAAATACGAAGCATGGTATGGTTGTGTGCGTTGCCGACCACTGTACTAAATCCATCAAATCCTTTTCATCTCACCAATCGTACCATACCCAACATATCACACCGATAGCTATCAAACAACTACCTTATAAAGCCATACCAATCATACCATTTCATCATACCATACCTATCATACCAAGACAATCATACCACATCCAAAAATGATAGAAACACGATTATGCGTTCCGCAGTCCCGTTATCTAATGCTCTCCTTCTCAATTGATCAAGGTAGCATTGACAACTGCGTATTTTCTCTTCTACAAGAAAATATCTTCTGTCAAAAACAGCTGTTTGTGAAAATGTATCTGCAGCATGGTATAATAATACAAGGTAGCATTGACAACTGCTTATTTTCTCTTCTACAAGAAAACATCTCCTGTCAAAAACAGCTTTTTGTGTAAATGCATCTGCAGCTGCTGTGTTTGTTGTTTTTTTCACTCCAACGTTTTCAACATTGTTTGTGTTTTCAATGGCGGATTGTGAGCGCTTTTTTTTTAAGTATATTTTTTGACAGAATATGGTTTCCCAAGCAACTGTCAATGCTATCTTGTAATTATTATACCATGGGCGTCACGCAGCGCATTTGCAAAATAAAATTAATGTACCTGTGCGATCACTTAGGCAAATTGACGAAATTGAAAATAAATTCCTGCGGAAAAGTAAATTAAAAAGAACTACTATTATGTATAAAAAAATTGATATTTTCGTATACGAATATATGTAAATTTTTCAAACTTTCATGATTTTTATCTCCTAAATCATTCGGAATCGACAAAATTTTATTATACCAATGAGTTAAGGGCAAACATGCCCACATAGTGGCCTGCGTGGCCCTTCATACAAATTTTTTTCTATCTTAATTTTGTCTTTGCGATGAGCCAAAATCAAAGAACGCCTGCAAAAAACAACAATACACACCGCACTCGTTCAGTGTTCAGCATATTTTCCAGTGAACTTTACAAAAACAAATGCATGCAAAGCATTCGATGATATCGATGCTGAAGCTGATTGTCGCGTTACTTGTGTATCGAGTAATTTTTTATAACATGTGATTTTATTGCAATGTTTTTTTGTTTTGTTTAATTTTTTGCCAAACGCAACGATGAGCAACATTTTGTGTTTTTGTTTTTTGTTTTTTTAAGCGTTGGCCCGCGCTTAAAACTTCTTGGGCCCCACTGGTTTAGGGGGTTCATACATATATTATAAAAATAAGAAAAAATATTTAGTATATAAAATATTAATGCATGCAGTAAATGTAAGGAAAAGCGCTGGGTGACTCATGCTATCTCTTTCTCATTTGCGGAATGCGTAATCTTGTTTCTATCATTCTTGTACCACAGCCAGCATTCCATAGCATTCATATCATACTAATATTAATGATTCCGCCAGCATGCTTCCTCTTCATATTGGAACCATTAAACTTAACTGATGTCTCTACCCCCATCATATCACATCCATCAAAGCATATAAATCGTACCATTTCAATCTTACCATACCCATCATTACGTACTTATTTTTCTTCTCATTATTCCATCATGCCACACCGATTGTATCCTAGCCATTAAACCATACCCTTCATTCATCATTCAAATTTCATTCGTCATTCAGCATATGGACTCACCAGTCCACCTCCCCCTCCCCCCCTTCTATCTTTTAGTGATAAATATACTTTTTTCAAGTTTATTTCCGGTAAAAACCTTAACTCAAAAGTTTAAGTAAACCTTAAAGTAAAAGTCTAACACAATACGCCCATTTTTAATATGATACGCCCACTTTTAATATAATACGCCCACTTTTTTAAGTGCAAGCATGTCATAAGAAGATGTAACTGCATCTTTTGTTTGAACATTAAATGTCGAGGACGAAATTTTACACAGCTATATAGATGTCGTAGAATAAAAATGTGACGGATATTTATGTATTTTTCCCACTTCTGTTAAAATAGGCGTATTACGACTCTGATTTTTAAAAAAAAAAATCATTTCTGGTAAGGGCTTTTGAACGTTATTTTCAGGCATTTTATTTGTTCAAAAACTTTATAAGAGTTGTTATCATCTTCTTCATCAACGCCTCCACCATGCCAATGATGAACTATTTATGCTATAAATATATTTTTCAAAGTTATAGATCAGAGTTTTAGATATCATGTTATGTCAGAAAAGTTGAAAAAAGGATTTAATACCTCTTGAAAATTTTTTTGTTTTCTTAACAGGGAAAGATTACAAACGTACTATACATATATTTTGTTAGTTACCTCATTACTATTAAAATAATAAAAAAATTATTTATTTAAATAAAATAAATATGTGTGAATATTGGATATAAATTTCAAACAATTTAAGAATTTATAATCTAAGTACTTTCCAGAACAAAAGTTTCCTAAATTATTTTTGAAATTTTTTTTTTCTTATAAAAAACGTTTAGTTTGAATTTAACAACGTTATAAATTTAATATTTAATTTTGATCGAACTTTTTTCTATGCATCCAGTTTTTTTTTTTTCTTTTTGTTATGAGCTCATTGTAAACTTAGAATGTAATATTTGTTATATATTTTAGAGTGAACATTAGATATAGTATTTTGAAACTATCCATTAATTGTTGTACATACACAAGCATACTATCATGTTACAACAACATAACTCAACACAGTCCTGCTTAGCCTATAGAAACTTTAACTATTGTTATAAGGTTAAAAAAATATTGTTATAATCTTAAATGAAAATAAAATACTAACTTAAAGTTGAGAAGCTTAACGATATTTCTAGCTTAAATTTAATAAAAGCCTTTTTAATAAGGCCCACTAGTGCAATAGGACCAGCTTCTTCACAAGCACTAATTGTTCAAAAAACATCAAGTATGGCAGTCTTCTTCAATAACTTCATAATTTAAAAAAAAAAAAAATATAATTGAGGTAATTACTCAGAAACATTTGTTAGACTCATATTTAACCCTAGAACCATAATGTACGTACATTTTACGTATATGAAAGTATTAGTATTAACGTAGTATAAAATAACGTTATGGTTCTAGGGTTAATATAAATATAAGGGCCATTTCAGCCCTTGAAAGGACTTTGACCAAGCTTCTTATGATCAAATTATGTTGTATGGGTCACAAATACTACTCTCATTCCAACTCCGAATGGCTAATGTTCATATTCTCAAAAACCTCTATATGTAATTTTTTACTCTCTGAGCGTAGCTATTATTTGAAAAGGGGTGACGGACGATCAGTAATTTTAATTCAATCGAAAAATTTTCTCGAGAATCGTACTATCGACCGCGCATTTCGTTAAACTTTTACTCTTTCGACAACAGACTAGAATATTTATGATAGTGAAGAAAGTGCAAAAAATAGTCTCTTGACTGCCGATATGACGCAATTTAAAATAATAAACACTTCTTCAAAACATATCCATTTTTAAAAATTTAGATTTATAGAAATATTGGCAAGATATATTTTTTAAATTTTGAAAACAACTAAAGGTCTTATCTAATAGAACACTGGTCGAAATAGTATACAAGCAAAACAAAAATAAAAGACAAAAACTATTTTTATTTGAAAACATAAATTTGCACGGAATGCATTGATTTATTTTTCTTAAATTTTATCATTTAAAAAAAAAAATGTTTTTTGCTAATTTTTAACTATTTTTTTTTTTTAAATTCATAAGTAGCCAGCCTGTTTACAATTTTCTAAGCAATTGCTTACATAATTTTATCAAAACCTCTAAAAAATTCATGAAAAAACATATTTAATATGCTCATATAATCATTACTAGTCATGGGTGATGCAGCGCTCCGTTGCGTTGAGTTGAGGCATTTAACGTCGCTACTAAGTTAAAACTATTCTGGCATTAATAGAAGTAACAAAATAGCGAAGAAATGCAAAGTTTTTTTTACTCGTTCTTTAACCTTCGTTTATTGCAACGTGTTCGATTTTAAAAGTTGAATCAAACATTAATCTGACTACACAACTGCACTAAGTATCCCGCGCTGTCTAGCTCAGTCCGTTTCTTTTAAGCAAGGTATAAAATAAATCAACGAGTCATACAACCCAATAATCTTGTCTTGTTGATACAGGAATCATAGCGCTTCATACTGCGCCATGATGAAATTGAGTTAGCGCATTTCGCTGATATAGTAAGCTTCCTTGATTTGATGTGTCAGCGCAGCATTTTGCGCTGCATTACCCATGACTTATTCTGACTCCTTGCCTTTAGGTAAATATTTCTCAATGAAAGGTTTAAATATTTTTCTCAAGCACTTTTTTAATAAAAATTGCATTAATTTTGATAAAAAACTAAAAATTTTATTCTACATAAAAAATTACCTTTAAATCTTTGTAGCTTGTTAAGAACAGTTGTGCTGTTGAGCTATTTCTCACTAATTTTTTATTACATCTTTAATTTATTTCTAATGTTTAAATTTTTAGCCAATTTATATAGCAGAACGTCTTTATTTGAAAACAGAATGTTTTACAGAAGCTGTCTGAAATTGTTAAATTATGTTTTTTAAGAAATTTTCAGTAAATAGTAAAAAGTAATAAGTAATAAGTAATAAGTAAAAGGTAAAAAGTAAAAAGTAAAAAGTAAAAAGTAAAAAGTAAAAAGTACCAATTAAAAAGTAAAAAGTAAAAAGTAAAAAGTAAAAAGTAAAAAGTAAAAAGTAAAAAGTAAAAAGTAAAAAGAAAAAGTAAAAAGTAAAAAGTAAAAAGTAAAAAGTAACAAGTAAAAAGTAAAAAGTAAAAAGTAAAAAGTAAAAAGTAAAAAGTAAAAATTAAAAAAAAAGTAAAAACTAAAAAGTAAAAAGTAAAAGTAAAAAGTAAAACGTAAAAAGTTAAAAGTAAAAAGTAAAAAGTAAAAAGTAAAAAGTAAAAAGTAAAAAGTAAAAAGTAAAAAGTAAAAAGTAAAAAAGTAAAAAGTAAAAAGTAAAAAGTAAAAAGTTAAAAGTAAAAAGTAAAAAGTAAAAAGTAAAAAGTAAAAAGTAAAAAGTAAAAAGTAAAAAGTAAAAAGAAAAAAGTAAAAAGCAAAAAGTAAAAAGAAAAAAGAAAAAAGTTAAAAGTAAAAAGTAAAAATTAAAAAGTTAAAAGAATCCAAATTTTCAAATACAATGAAAAAAAAGTAATTAGGTCAGTTTTTTTTAAGATAAAGACAATTATTTTTTGCATTTAATTACAATATTCCAAACATACATATATTTAAATAAGGAAGTTCTTGTTTTTTATTTAATAAATTTTCTCAGACAGCTTCTGCTTTAAACTTTTTATATGATTTATTTAAAACATGTATGTAACATATGTATAAATGTATTCATGTACAGAAATGTTTCCCTATACAGTGCATCTTATTTTTAAACCCTTTTTTTGATCTACTCTCTAGCATTTATTAGCCTGTAAACATGTGTTCACAGAAGCAGGACAATAATAATTAATATTTCTATTTCATTTATTCCATCTTTTGGATAATTTCGAATAGGGTCAAGTTGATGATCGTGATCGCACAATACGTTTACAAAGGAATCTCATAGAAAAACTAGAGGCAGAAAAGGGAAAACCAATGTTGACCAAATGTGAAGGCGATAAGGAAGTCATCAATACGGCAACACAGACAGAAAGGGTAAATTTTTGAGAACCATCAGCATTTTGTAGCTTCGAAATATGTATGTTCATAATATCTTTTCATATCACACTTTCTCTTCACAGACACGCCCGCTATCGATCGGTCCAGATGGTTTGTCCAGGTAAGCATGGCGCATTTTTTTCCTCTATAAAACTGCTTAAATTTACATATTTTATTTTTTATTCTTTTATATGCATTTAATTTGTTAAATAATTGGCTCTATCTGGTGGCAGCACTCATTCTAAAATATCAAAAAACACGCTACACTCAACAGCAACAACAACACAAACAACAACAAAAACAACCACTGAGCTAATTCGAGCAAAAGAAATAAAGATAGCAATTTTAAAATTATTTAAAAATTTTCGCAATTTGCATTTTTTGCATTTGCTCAAGAGATTTTCAAGAAATGTGCAGCAATTTTTCTGCAACACGCTGTGGTTTGCACGAATGCAACAGTATTTGCAACGCTTTGTTGCGCATGCGCCGCCGTTGTTTCTGCCGCATGCTAATCTTGCTGCTGCCACGGCTGGTTTCGGCCGTTTTTACAATCGCTTTATGCGGCAGATAGTCGTTTGTGGCAACAATTATGCCAGCATGCAAATTGAACGCTTCTACTGGGTCAATTATCAGCTAGCGACAAATTTATTTGACTTCTTTCATTATTTACAGCGACAAATTGTTTTCATAATTCGCTGATGTAAGAAATTATATCAAAGCAATAACTCAACTATCTCTAAGAAGCAAATGAAAAAAATTTTCTAAACTCAAAGTTGTACTGATTCATATGAACTTTTCATTTTCGAATTTGAACTTATTATTTTTTACATCTAGTTTTATTTTTATTTTACAAATTTCTCATACAAATTATTGTTAAAATATATATCTATCTCTATCCTTCTAACTTAATTCTCAATCTTTCCTCATTTCTCTCATGCTGCTTTTGATAACAAAAACTTTTCATTATTAATGGATAAATCTAAAAATTGTCATTTTTAACTTTAAAAAAAATTTTAATTGACACAATGAAACCACTTACTTTGCATTAACTCTTAACATATTTGCTTTAAATCGATCTACTCTACTCTACTCTACTCTATATAGACTACAATTTGGCGATCAGCAGGTACTTTTTTGCGATCTTCTATTGGCAATTATTTTATTATCTGCCATAAATATTATTTGTGTTATGCATCTAAGTAATACATGTCTCGAAAATTGCAACTCATGTTTATAAACAATTTCGAGTATGTTGATAACAGAAATAAGAAAATTATATTTCGTTGATAGTCATAAGTTATAAATATCGCTTAGAACGATATCTTTATTTAACCCATTAAGTCCGGGAAGAGCACAATTTTAATATGATGTTTGAGACTTATTTTCTGCTATTAAAAATTGGAATAAAAAATTCCAAACATACCTATTCTACTATTTTTGGGGTCGGTCTTTCGATTGGTGCAGTCGGATTTGCATAATAATGACTTTTGGAACCAATATGGCTCATTTTAATTAAAAAAATATCGAAATTTTTTGCGTTTTTCTTTTTTGTGAATCTTTTTCGCATAAATAAAGTTACTGAATCGGTGCCAAACTAAAACCAAAAGTGCACAAAATATCTAAGGTATAACTATGAATATTTTTTTTTTTGGTTTGAATCAACCTAACCTCTTCAATATATCAATACGTAAAAAATTAACGTTATTTGGTAAATTATGAATATTATTAATAAAATTTACATCTCTAATAATATAATTGTCCCAAAAATATATAAAGAAGGGGTTTTGAGATCGCTGATCACGAATTTGAGGTAAGATTTTCAAAATTTAAGATAGCGGATTCAATATGGCCGACCGAATTTCATAAAATCTTCAAAATTACAAGAAAATGTGTATAAGGGAGTTTTTGAGACCGTTGATCACGAATTCGAAGTTAGATTTTCAAAATTTAAGATCGTGGATCTGTAGCTGATTAAATTTCATGAAATGTCTGAAACCAATGCGATAATGTTTATTATACGGGGTATTTACGATTTACCTAATAACGTTAATTTTTTACGTATTGATATATTGAAGAGGTAAGGTTGATTCAAACCAAAAAAAAAAAATATTCATAGTTATACTTTAGATATTTTGTGCACTTTTGGTTTTAGTTTGGCACCGATTCAGTTACTTTATTTATGCGAAAAAGATTCACAAAAAAGAAAAATGCAAAAAATTTCGTTATTTTTTTAATTAAAATGCGCCATATTGGTTCCAAAAGTCATTATTATGCAAATCCGACTGCACCAATCGAAAGAGCGACCCCAAAAATAGTAGAATAGGTATGTTTGGAATTTTTTATTCCAAGTTTTTATAGCAGAAAATAAGTCTCAAACATCATATTCAAATTGTGCTCTTCCCGGACTTAATGGGTTAATCAATTTGATTCGTAACTGAAGCGAGTAAGTGTGGCTCAGAATTGTTTTTTTTTTTAAAGTATCCAGAAATTTGAAAGAATTAAAACTTTTTTTCAAAGAAGAAACACTAACTAAATCGGAATTAGTCTTAAAAAACAAATCAGCTTTGAAGTTAAACTGTATTCTTAACTCGAGAAACAAAGTTTGCACTGACAACACGAAGTTATTTCCTCGAACTTCGTAAACAGATTTGAAAATAAAAGATTTGTAGGCAAAATAATTACTTTTTCCCTACATTTCAAGTTTTTACATTTCCAGTTTTCTTCATTTGGCAACATGATTTTTACTGGCTATGATTCGCGCAAACTTGGTGTTTGCCTGCCTCGACTTGCAGAGAGTTGAAAAATTAAAGGAACTTGAAACAACAAATGGATGGACCATACATCTTAATCAATATATCAAAAAAGGCTAGAACGAAAAAAAAGTCTAAAAAAAAGCTAGAGGCTAGATGGTCTCTTTTGAGGCTAGACGACAGTAAAAAAGGCTAGATCTAGCCTCAAAAAGGCTAGACTGGCAACACTGTTTGGGAGTAAGACATGAATGATATAAGACGATAATGTCAGACAAGTCTTTTTAAATATTCTTCCGTGTGAGTTTTGATGTCCCGCCCCTTTAAAATAGTCCTTTGCAGTTTATCAAAATAATTCCAAGAGTTATTGGTGTTTGAGAAAAAAAAACAAAATCAAGAGATAAATTGTAGGCAACAAAATTCTTTTTCAGTCACATATCTGATCGGGTACATACCACATATACGTTGACATTTTTTTACTTTTTCAAGCTTTGCAAATAAAAACCATTAACTTAATAGATTAAATAGATTAAAAAACATGAAGGCTAGCTTTATCATCTTCATCTTCTTCTGTTATATAAAATTAAAGACAACTTTTTTGTTGCCGCTAAACTCCAAAAGCACTGGTCCGATTTTTATGAAATAAGTTTTAAAGTATCACATTTGTGCTGCAAAAGGATATAGGGGTATTTTCTTTACGAAATTAAATAATAAGTATCTTTAATCAAAGCGTAAAGTTTTTAAAAAATCACCCACAATTCATTGCTTAATCGTAAGCTTCTCATGCTTTTGAGCTGCGAGAGTTTTAATAAACTCCATGTTGCTTTCTACTCTATTCTCTCTTTGTACTCAGCCAGCATAATATAACTAAATGAACAAACTTTTCTGCGCTTAAAACAAAAAAAACAAATGACTTCACCACACCAATTGCCAATTGGATAATATGTTGAAATTAGTTTTAATGTGGTGAATTAACCCAACACAGTTTTGTTAAATGACGATTAACTGACCACCTTCAGTGAATTGGTGGTGAATTAACCCAACACAGTTTTGTTAAATGGCGATTAACTGACCACCTTCAGCATGTTGACTAAATTTTTTTTATATGGAGTTTTTCGTCTACGTCTCTCTACACTTTCAATGAGACTCAATCTGACTTGTTGTATAATATAACACATGGTACCGAGACTAAGTAATAAAAAAACTTTTTTTTTGTATTATTCTTTAATATTCTCTTTATTCATCAACATAGGTTCCTTCAAGAGCAATACATTCATTCCACCGATTTTCTAGCTTTTCAATATCGGTTTTGTAGAACGATTTGTGCTTCGCCTAAAAATACGCTTCAGTTTCAGCCATCACCTCTTCATGGGAGCCAAATCTCTTACCGGCAAGCATTTTTACTGAGATCAGCAAAAAGCCAGTAGTCGCTGGGGGCCAAATCTGGCGAATACGGTGGATGAGGAAGCAATTCGAAGCCCAATTCGTGGATTTTCGCCATTGTTTTCATCGATTTGTGACACGGTACATTGTCTTGGTGAAAAAGAATTTTGTTCTTCTTCAATTAGGGCCAATTTTTCGAGATTTCATCCTTCAAACGCTCCAACAACGCTATATAATAGCTGTTGATTGTTTTTCCCTTTTCGAGATAGTCGACGAACAAAATTCCATGCGCATCCCAAAATACAGATGCCATAACCTTTCCAGCCGACTGTTGTGTTTTTGGCCGCTGTGGCCTGTTTAAATTTATCCAAAAACTTTTTTAATTTATCCAAAAAGCGAGTCAATTTTGCACTAATAACGCATTTGCATAAATCGACTACGTAAATAATTAAAAAGTATTTAAATACTTTTTTAATCAAATAAAATATTTAAATATTTAAACAGAATTAATCCAAAATGTATTAAAATTATGCAGGCATTTTTTTTTTAAATATCTTTCAAATATTTTATATTTGAAAATAAAACTATCGCATTTAATGAGAATTTATATAAAAATATTGAATTTAAAAAACAACATACATATTTAAATTCAATAAGAATTAGAATTTATAAAAAGCAAAATATGCAAGTAAATGACAACCGGTGCAAGACATTCGTCAGAAAATATCGAGTTGTCACTCCACCCTACATCATTTCATCAAACGACCACTCATCGCACTCACAAATCATCTTGGCCAAACATGCAGGCTATATTACCCTTGCAACAAAAACCAAACGAGAACTATAAGCAACCTGCAACTGCAAGAAATAAACTACAGGAACAGAGTGCGATGCTGTTGCTGCTTGTCGGCTATTTCAGCTGTATGGAATATGTGTGTGGGTGTGTGGTATAAATAAAATTTAAATACGGGAAAAAACGAGTTGTAAGGAAAATATTTATTCAAGTAAATATTAAAATAAAATGTATACTCAGGCGTGGATAATGTTAATATACGTTATTTCCCTTAGTGTACTCAGCTGATGACCGTTTTTATTCGGGTGTGTAATGGTGGTTCCATGTTTCATCCATTGTCACATACCGATGCAAAAATTCATGTTTATTCTTTGTAAACAGTGCCAAACAGCTCTCCGAATCATTGACATGTTGTTGTTTTTGGTCCGGTGTGAGAAAATGTGGCACCCATTTGGAAAGCAGCTTTCTCATCAACAAATGTTCCTGTAATATTTTTCCCACACTGCCTTTCGATATATTCAGAGCCTCAGCTAGCTCGCGCACCTTCACTTTACGGTCGGCCAATACCATTTTGTGTACTTTTTCTATTTTTTGTGGAACAACTGCTTCATTTGGGCTTGTGAGCGTTCAGCAACATTTGTGTCTGTACGACCAAGTTTAAACTCAGCATACCATCGGCAAATGGTTGCTTTTGATGGAGCAAAGTCCGAATAACACTTTCGAAGCCATTGCTCAGCTTGGACAATATTTTTTCCCATAAAAAAACAGTGATTAATCAATACACGGAGTTGCTTTGAATCCATTATTTGGAAAATATCAACAGTAGCGTCACTGCAACTTCTGAACTAAAAGTTAGATTTCCATGAAATTTTTACACGTATTGTTTGAAGGTTGGAACTTTCGAAATATTATGAAATATTATATCGATATTTCGTTAGAGGTGCCACTTAGTAGTTAGTCTCGGGGCATATTGGACCATGTGTTATTTGCAACTTTCTAAAATGTTATTATTTATGCCTTTCATGTTTTGACGTAAGAAGGTGAAGTTTTGTCTTAAAAGTTTCCAAAATAGTTGAAAGACGCAGTTTTGCAAAGTGCATTAGCGTTGCATGAAATTGTCACTCGATGCTACGATAAAAAGGCAGTAAAGGTCAATTCCTTAATAAAAATAAAAAAACATATTCACTTCATTGGAACGGTAAGCCCTTTAAACGGGGGTCAGTTTTTTTGTTTTCGAAGTCGTCTCGAGGAGATTTTCACAATAAGGGGTGCACTTTTCAAAATATTTTTTTTCAACCTCTCTTTTTTCAACCCACTCTAACGTACAGCCAACTTTTCCTTTTTCCAATTTGAATATTTTATTAATGCTTTAAGTTACAGATTCGATTCTAAATAAAAAGCCTTTTCAACTTCCATATTTGGATAAGTCATTGAAGGATTTTTCTAGGTAAACAAGGATATTATTAAGTGAGGAAAATTTGTCTAACGGTCAGAAGTTATATACAGTCATGTTAGTAACCTTTAGTTCACCAATTTTTAGTCGGGTTATGAGGATTAACCTTGTTTTTATCAAAAATTCATATCCTTCGTCCACAAGCAATTAAAAAAAAATAGCAAACTACACAAATAGGTCCGGCTAGACCTTGATATAAAAGAAATAAAATAAACTGACCATTTCAGCCCTTGAAAGGACTTTGACCGAACTTCTTATGATAAAATTGTGTTGTGCGTCTTATTAAGTGTTTGAACACAATTTGATCGAGAATTGGACCTACTAGTTTTTCAATGAAACTTCTTGAGCCATGTTTTCAGACCACTTAAGATTGTGTCGAAAGATGCATGTATCCTCTGCACTCGGCAGCTTGTGTAAGAACGTAAGAAACACAGATGATGCTTGCTTTGTGTGTTGTTATCAACAATGGTTGTGGTATTCACTTAATCTGATGCAACTATACATGCACCAACTGATACAATATGATTATTGTATTGGATATCTTTGCAATTTCTGATTATGGTTGTTTTATTGAGTAACTTACAAACTAATTTGTTAAACTGCGGAGCTTTTGATAAGTCATGCATCTCATATTCTTTTAAAAAGATGTTTTTTAAAAATTGTTATATATGGGGTATTTTACAGTAAGCGTTAATTTTGCTTAAGATTTAGTTTTTTTTTTTTTAATTTATTTTTTATGGTTTGGTCCGAATTCTAGTTATCGAATTGTGGTATTTTTTAAATTTATAAAAAAAAGACATAGAAGATTCTTTTTCAAGGACAATTACGGAGTTTAAGTAGTTCTTATAAAAATTTGCAAAATATAGTTTATTTTTGAAATTGAAATAATTTTTCCAGGGTTGCATTAAATTTGCTATTATAACTTTTAAATCATAAAAAGCAAATTGTAACCAAAAATTGTTTTTACTATTAAATTTAAGGAAATACAAATTTGAAGTTGATAAAAATAAAATTTAAGGACAATTTTTATAAGAAAGTTTTTGAAAATATCATTTATTTTTAACTTCAACATTAACAAAAATATTGAAAAATGGAGAGTTTTCTATTAAGTTTCTTTTTTTGTCTAGGGCCCCAAAATTTGACTTTTTTGTATTTGCGGCTTATATAGGGAGTTTTTTTTAGGGGTTTGTTTTTCGAATTGAAATAAAACACAAGAAAATCGTTTTAATGTCCATCAATTTGGCTTTATTGGAAGGATAATTTTATGCCATTAATGTTTAAATATGATTTCGGGCATGTGGCCGCCGCGGCTGGCTCGAATAAAGCCAATTCTACAGGTCCAATTTTCAACCACTTTCTCGAGCATATGGGGCCGTATGTCGGCAATAACGCCACGAATGTTGGCCTCCAAATCCCCTAACGTTTCTGGTTTGTTGGCGTAGACGAGCGACTTCACATATCCCCAAAGAAAATAATCCAATGGTGTCAAATCACACGATCTTGATGGCCAATTGACAGGTCCATTCCGCGAAATTATGCGCTCATCGAATGTTTCCTTCAATAAATCGATTGTGACGTGCGCTGTGTGGCATGTAGCGCCGTCTTGTTGGAACCACAACTCATCCACATTCATGCCATCCAATTCGGGAACAAAATAGTCGGTTATCATGGCTCTGTACCGGTCTCCATTAACGGTAACTGACTCTCCAGCATTATTTCGGAAGAAGTATGGCCCAATGACTCCACCAGCCCATAGAGCACACCAAACAGTCAGTTTTTGTGGATGTAATGGCGTCTCAAGGATCTCATGTGGATTCTCTTCACTCCAAATGCGGCAATTTTGCTTGTTGACGTACCCATTCAACAAAAAATGAGCCTCGTCACTGAACAAAATTTTGCGATGAAAATCAGCATCGAGATCAATCTTATTTTCGGCCCATTTGCAAGCGTTGTTCTTTTGTCAACCTGTTCATGATGAAATGGCAAACCAAACTGAACATAAATGACATTAGAGTTGCCAGATTTGACCACAAAATGCCAGTTTTATCTCTATTCGAAAAACAAACCCCTAAAAAAAACACCCTTTATATTAGATAATTGTTTTTTTTAGTTTTGGTGAGAGTACAAGAAGGCTACGAAAAAGAACTTTCTTATTTTTCTAAAGATCTTAATTTTAGAAAGAAAATTGTTGATTGTGAACATTACCGTTCATTACAGGTCCCGAGACTCGACTTTTTTGTGTTTGAGGATAGTACATTAGAATTTTTTTTAAGGTTTGGTTGCAGTGCAAGAAGGCTCAGAACAAAAATCTTCTAAAGATCTTCATTCTACTTTTAAGGTCGTTGTCCCTTTAAAAATAAAATTCTTGATCGTGAACATTACAGTTTTAATATTTCTGTGTCGATAAACAATACGAGCTTAAATCTGATTGCATAGTTTCGAGAAATATTGCTTAAAGATTCTTGCTCGAAGGTTTTCTGGATTTAGAATTATAATATCGGCTAGGATTTCTCTCCTGACTCCAGTTTGTATATTCGCATCATATATTCATAAATAACTCAGTTTAATCTTAAGACGAATTAAACGATTATTGCTTCGGGCCATAATTTCTGTGTTTATTTTCATTACAATCTATCTATACTATTATATAAAATTAAAGTGAACATTTTTTGTTGCCACTAAACTTCAAAAGTACTGGTCCGATTTTTACGAATTAAGTTTTAAAATATCACATTTATGCTGATAAGGGATATAGGGGTATATTTTTAAGAAATTTTAATGATAAGTATCTTTAATTAAAGTACAAAGTTTTTAAAAAATCATTCACAATCCCATGCATTGCTTGATCGTTAGCTTTTCATGCGTTTGTACTGCGAGAACTTCAATAAACTAGATGTTGCTCTCTACTCTATTCTCTCTTTGTTCTCAGCAAGCATAATACAACTAAATAAATAAACTTAGCTGCGATTAAAATAAAAGAACAAATGACTTCACCACAAAAATTGGATTCTAATATGTTGAAATTAGTTTTGATGTGGTGAATTAATTCAACATAGTTCTGTTAAATGGGGAATCAACTGACCACCTGCAATGTTCAAGAGGCATGCAACTGACTTTTTACTTTTATAGAAGTGGCATTGCGTGATTCAATAAGTTTTTTTATAAATTGATAGAGAAAAAAATACACCACATCGTGAATACCTCTAATTTTCTATAAAATTTATATAATAAAGTGAGAAACTTCCCAAAAAAAAATGTTTTTCATTTTCAGCTTTGAGCATTGATTCAATAACTAAAGTTAATTTTCTAATAAAAAGATAATTTTCATGTTCCTTACCCCTTCATCAAAGCTACAATATACTGTTTTTTCCAAAGAAAGGAAGATGAAAAATATCTTCAAATGACGTAACCGGCAATATTGAGACGAAATTCTACAAATAGCCGCACTTAACTCAGCTTCACTCTCAAATCAAATAACGTTAAGTAAAAAAGCGTGTAATAGCTATAAGCTCCTTGAACCAGAGTGTACTATATGTTATATACTACTTATGTAAATAAGTTCTAGAATTAAGTAACGATTAAGTGCAAACAAGCCCCTTACAAAAAAATGTTAAACTTGGTCAAATATTTTTTAATTGCATGCTGCAATTAAATAGACGTTTGAGGTAAAGTTTTAAACAAATTGCTGCAAAAATTTATACTTAAAAAAAAAAACAAGCTTTACTTATATGTGCTATGCTTCTAAATATAAGAAATACTTAGCTTTTAAAATAATATCAACTTAAGATGCATGCATGCCTTCTTATTAATGTGTTAAAAGCTTAAAGTTATCCATTGCAAAGTATACTAATTAATTATTTTATTTATTTTTCTTTTACAAAAAAACTTGAACAACCACCACAGAAGTAAGCTCGAGAACACCAGCTACACAACATATTTTCCAGTTATGCGCAGCAGCGACTCAACAACTATTTTGAGGCAGCAAAATCCCACAACAACAACAACAACAAATCAAACACGTCGCCACACCATCATTTCCACAACATTTACAAATTACAATCATCAACAACAATATCAACAACAGCAGCAGCAACAACCAGCAGCAACAATTGCACCAAGACGCGCATCAATTTCGTGTGAAAGTCAGACAAGACCAGCAACAATTGTGGCGGCAACAACAGCAGCAGCAACTACATTGCCAACAACGACATACAAGCCGGTAAAAATAACATTGATTGGTGAGCCGTTGCAACAACAAAAGCAGCTAAACACTGTAGCCAATACTTACAACAACAACAACAATACAAGATTAAATGGCTTAACACCAGAACAGCAACATAAGTTGAGTAAATGTCATAATAACAATAATAATAACAATAATAATATGCATAGCAGCAGCTTTAGCAACACGAATGGTGATCAGCAACATGTTGCTAATAATGTGTGTAGAAAAAATGGTTTGAACACCGGCTGTGGGCAAGATAAACATAGTCAAAATAACACAAAAACAAATGGCGTGCATAGCTGTTATCAAAAGCAAAAACAACAACAAATTTTGTTAAAACAACAACAACAACAACAACAACAATATCAAAAATATAATTACAACAACACAATAAATCACAGTAATTCCTCAGCAAATTCATGCAAACCTCAGTCGCAACCAACGGTAACCATTGTATAAGGTTGCCACATTTTGGTACATTTGAACTAGGTGGGGGCTTTTTTGGTCTAAAACTATTGCAAAATTTAGCTAAGAATAGTTGTGTGGAAACCATGAAAATGTTAGATTTTGTTAAAATTTCTCACACAATCAAAATTTTAAAAAAAAATTAACTAAAAAAAAATCGATTATTGGAGAATGTTCTTCAACCTTTCCAGATATCTCTCCAGATAAAGCTAAAAAAGAAGTCACGCTAAAAGTTATCAAAAAATTCTAAACTTGTCTCTATCCAGGATAGATTTTGAAAACATAACGAGTAATAACGAGTAAAACCTTTGAACCCAAAAACCTCATAACTTCAAACAACTTTTTTCTTGCTAGTTTTACTTGACTTATTCAAGAAATCCTTTTGTACATGAGTACATAACATCAAAGTTTGGCAAAAAAATATTTTTCATTTTGATTTGTATTAATTCTGGAAAAGGCGCTGTAGACCTTAAAAAAGGTGGCAACTCATACGAATAAGACAATTTCTCGATAACTATACAGTCGATTTTGATGAAACTTAGAACATTCGTCTTATAGCTAGTACAGCCATACAATATTACTTAAACTTAATAAAGGGTGATTTTTTTGAGGTTATGATTTTCATGCATTAGTATTTGACAGATCACGTGGGATTTCAGACATGGTGTCAAAGAGAAAGATGCTCAGTATGCTTTGACATTTCATCATGAATAGACTTACTAACGAGCAACGCTTGCAAATCATTGAATTTTATTACCAAAATCAGTGTTCGGTTCGAAATGTGTTTCCGCTTTTTTATCGACAAATTTTGTTCAGCGATGAGGCTCATTTCTGGTTGAATGGCTACGTAAATAAGCAAAATTGCCGCATTTGGAGTGAAGAGCAACCAGAAGCCGTTCAAGAACTGGCCATGCATCCCGAAAAATGCACTGTTTGGTGTGGTTTGTACGCTGGTGGAATCATTGGACCGTATTTTTTCAAAGATGCTGTTGGACGCAACGTTACGGTGAATGGTGATCGCTATCGTTCGATGCTAACAAACTTTTTGTTGCCAAAAATGGAAGAACTGAACTTGGTTGACATGTGGTTTCAACAAGATGGCGCTACATGCCACACATCTCGCGATTCTATGGCCATTTTGAGGGAAAACTTCGGAGAACAATTAATCTCAAGAAATGGACCGGTAAGTTGGCCACCAAGATCATGCGATTTGACGCCTTTAGACTATTTTTTGTGGGGCTACGTCAAGTCTAAAGTCTACAGAAATAAGCCAGCAACTATTCCAGCTTTGGAAGACAACATTTCCGAAGAAATTCGGGCTATTCCGGCCGAAATGCTCGAAAAAGTTGCCCAAAATTGGACTTTCCGAATGGACCACCTAAGACGCAGCCGCGGTCAACATTTAAATGAAATTATCTTCAAAAAGTAAATGTCATGGACCAATCTAACGTTTCAAATAAAGAACCGATGAGATTTTGCAAATTTTATGCGTTTTTTTTAAAAAAAAAGTTATCAGGCACTTAAAAAATCACTCTTTATTACTTAAAAGTTTAAAAAAATACTAATTTTTTTATAATTGGTTCAAAGCTAAAACAAAACATGGCTAATTTGTCTTTTTATTTCATGAAAGCATAATTTATAATTCATTTGAGAACTTATTAACAAACAAAAAAGTACGATTTGTTATTTATTTTACGCTTTGAAAAAAAAACATCCATTTATAATTCAGTTGAAAACTCATTTACAAACAAAAATGTATCATTTATGATTTATTTCTGAACACAAAATAATTGCCTACGAAATAGTCAAA
This sequence comes from Pherbina coryleti, assembly GCA_943735915.1. Classification (NCBI taxonomy): domain Eukaryota; kingdom Metazoa; phylum Arthropoda; class Insecta; order Diptera; family Sciomyzidae; genus Pherbina; species Pherbina coryleti. The sequence continues at coordinate 97,403,110 of OX030952.1, forward strand.
AGTAAAAATTATAAATCCTTTCAGATCCTTAATATAATTATGCCTCTATCATAAAAAGCCTCAGCTCTATTGGCAAATAAGTCGGAGAGTCGATTTTCACATGCTTCGATTGAGGCGAAGTTCTCTCCAGCAAAATAATTCACCATAGACAGGAACAGGTGGTAATCACTTGGTGCCAGGTGTCCGGACTATAGGGTGGATGTATAAGAACCTCCCAACCAAGATTAGCTTCTGGCGAGTCACTAGTATCGATGTGTGTGGCCTGGCGTTGTCCTGTTGGAGCACATTTCCTCTCCTATTGACCAAAGTTGGACGCTTCTGAGCGATTGCTTCCTTTAGACGGTGCAATTGTTGACAGTACAGGTGCGAATAAAGAGTTTGGCCGTAAGGGAGCAGCTCATAGTAGATGACTCCCTGCCAATCTCACCACACACACAGCAAAACCTTCCTGGCCGTCAATCCGGCCTTGGCCACCGTTTGCGTCGGCTCACCGCGATTCAACCACAACCGTTTTCGCTTGACGTTGTCGTAAGTGATCCACTTTTCATCACCAGTCACCATCCGCTTCAGAAATGGGTCGATGTTGTTTCCATTCAGCAGTGATTCGCAGATGAAAATTCGGTCCATGAGGTTTTTTTGCGTTAACTCATATGGTACCCATACATCGAGCTTCTTTTTGTATCCAGCCTTATTCAAGTGGTTCCAAACAGTTTTTTGTGCAATGCTTAGCTTATGTGAAACCAAATCCATGCTTACATGACGGTCGGACTCGACGATTTCCATGATTTTATCGACATTTTGCATCTCTTTGAATATTAACCAAAATGTGTTATTCTTTGATCTCTTACTACCACAAGGTTTCCACACACCTATCCCTTAACTAACTCAAACTTTCATAAAAACACAACAGTAACTGGTAAAACAAGAACAAGAACAAAGCTAAAAAAGAAACCATAAATTTTGATAAATGTTATTTAAAACCCAAAACAAAAAAAAAAAAAACAAAAATACATAAAATTATTTGAATATTTTTAGAATAATGAAGAAAACAAAAACAAAAATAAAATCAACAGCCCCCTAACTTACTGAAATACATACTAAAGCACCTGCTTGAATAAGTATTATTCCAAAATTTATACTAACAATTATACACTCAATACAATACGATTCTATACAATATAACTTAAATTAAATTTAATTTAGTCATCTAAGTTCTTAGACCTATTTAATGTTAGCTTAAAGTAATTATAATTATTTACTGTTATTCACTCCAGTTTCCTAGTGTTTTAAGTTAATTTAGTAGTTACTTGTTTGGTAGCGATATCCCTAAAAATCTCATCAATTAAAACTTCGATTTCCTTTTCATTCGCTCTACCAACACCAGTTAAGTTAGGTTTTTTTTTTAATAGCTGCAATAATTTTCTTTTTTAATTATATTTATTTAGCGTAGATATCATAGCAAACTGAATATAATCATTTGTACAACACATCCTGTTATTAAAGAATAATTATTTCAAAACAAATGATATTTACGCGCAAAAAATACTGAAATTATTTATACAACAGAACTAATATTATTATTATTATTAATTAATTATCAAATATTTATTATACCATCGTATATACAACAACTGTAAAATATATGCAAAAACAAAGCTAAGAATATGAAAAGCTTAATAAAGCAAAAATACATTCAATTTACAAAATTTAAATTGCATTTGTCTCTTATATTTTCAAATAGTGCGGAAAGTTATAATTATATGGGGAAAAGGTTCGGTTGAGGGCATTCTTTTGTTTTTTTGCTCATAACTTTTGACCAAGTGCATATTATTCGGATATATGGATATCTATGGAGAGTTTAAGACCTTAATCCATAGTGAAGAATCAAATATGGATTTCATCAAATAGAAAAATTCGTTTTCAAAGTTTGTTAAGTGGTTATTTTTGGATAAAAAAAAAATTTGTTTTTGTTTCGGTTGTGGGCATCCTTGGAATAACTGCTGAAAATGGAATTAAGTGGAAAAAATTACCACGAATATAGAAAAAATTAAAAGTTTATTTTGAAAGCCTTCATTGCCATTATTTATCCTCTACAGCGCAATGATCACATGTGTGGCGCACATGCCAGCACACTTTAGATCAAACATGACAACGTAGTGGCCCGTATGGCCCGCGTGGCCCTTCATACAAATTTTTTTCTATCTTAATTTTGTCTTTGCGATGAGCCAAAATCAAAGAACGCGTGCAAAAAACAACAACACAAACCGCACTCGTTCAGTATTCAGCACATTTTCCAGCAAACTTTACAAAAACAAATGCATTCAAAGCCAAAATAAAAAAACGCACACTCGATGATGTCGATGCTGAAGCTAATTGTCCCGTTACTTGTGTGTCGACTAATTTTTCATGACATGTGATTTTATTGCATTGAAATTGTTTTTTTAATTTGTTTAATTTTTGCCAAACGCATCGATGAGCAACATTTTAGGGGTATTCACGGGTTGATGCAAAACACAGTTGCGACGCACAATTGGGTATTTTATGCCAAAAGTGACGATTAATTGAAAAAAAAAACGTTCAAGGTGCATAGTGATGTTAGGTACCCGATGAAAGAAGATAAAATTCTGCATCACTAGGTGAAAGAATAGTTGAAAAATATTCCACCGTTTACCTGCAATGCAGTTTGAAAGTCATAATTTTTTTTCTCTTTGAATGTGCACAGTGACACACGTGTGTATTGGAAATTTTTAAAGTTTTGTTTTGTGTATTATTTTTTAAAAATTACAAAAAATTACGATGGAACCTTTTTGTTCAGGTATTTAAGCAATACAAAATTAAATTTTTTTTATGAAATAGTGTTTATATATATATTAATTTATTTATTTTAATTTAACCTTAAAAAGTTGGATTTTTCAATATGTTAATAGAGATATACATAGTTGTGTGTTGAGTGGAATTAAGGAAAACTGTTCATTTGATATGAACATTTAAGCTATATTCTATAAAAAAAAAAGTTGCGTCAATGCTGCGCACTTTTGCGGTATTTCGATTTTTTTACTTTAACTTACATGTCACGAATTTACGATTTTATTTCGAAAAATTAAAACAAACGAAATAAAGTACAAAATAAATGTAAATACTAAACAGATTTTGTTGTTTTTTTTTGTTTTTTTTTTTTGTTGTTTACCAGAACTCTTCTTCACTTTGTTTTTTGTTATCCGCTATTTTTTACCATACATTATGGAAAGCGGCATATGCAGTGCACCTTTCTACAATTAAGGTAGATAGTTGATGTTTCTTTCAAACACCGGCTTTTTATATTAAAAGAAGCAGATGAATGTGTTAAACTATTAAATTAAATTATATTTGTTCGATTTTAACACTTATTTTTTGATTTTGATATTAGTAAGACATAAATTGTTTGCCCTGCAGTTTGCAGGGTACATGTGAAATCAACATCATTGTTTATGTTTATTAACTATTGTTATTGCAATCTTTTGTTTTTGTATAAAATGTCCTTCAAAGCTTGTTTTGTGCAATTTGTAGTAATAACGAAAATTATGTTCTATATACTATGTAATTCGGTAAAAGGTACATAGCTAATGATTACATTTTGAAGCCGTTATTTAGAATTTTAAATTTTTGGCTTCGGATTCATGATCAGCGACCCTACAAACCCCAGTATACAAATTTTTACCTCCATTAAACGTTTTTTGCAGAACATAGCTTGTTCATGGCCGCCATTTTGAAGCCGCCATTTTGAATTTCACATTTTTTACTTCATATTCTTAATCAGCGACCCCACAAAAGCCTGTATACAAAATTTTACTTCCATTAAACGTTTTTTGTAGAAGTAAGCTTATTCATGGCCGCCATTTTGAAGCCGCCATTTTGAATTTTAGATTTTTGACTTCAGATTCGTGATTTTTGTCTCGATAAGTGGCCCCTGTCAATTAATCGTCACTTTTGGCATAAAATACCCCACTGTGCGACGATGCGAAAATGTAAGATTGCGAATTTTTGCTTCAATCCAACAACAAACACATTGGAAGCAATTTTTCAACTCTTCTTGAATGACGCACTGCTCAAACCTATTGCGAAAGCGCACATACAGTGATGCGAAACAGCTGATTCTTGTTATGGTTGTTATCAAGCATAGCCATCTGGGTAAAACTTTAAAAAGGCAAAGTCTATACGTTGATTTTAATAAGTTTTTGTTCTTTTTAAATAAGGTGGCAATATATTTCTTTCAGTTATCGTAAAGTTACAATATTGATGTTCACGCGTTAGTGCATATGTTGCATTTTTGCAATTCGCATCATCCTGTGAATATCCCTTTTGTGTTTTTAACCAATGGCCCGTGCTTAAAAGTTATTGGTCTCCACTGCTTTAGATGGTCATTTAGATCACATTCGTTGCAATTGATAGAATTGGAGGAGGTCAGTTTGCATGGCAAGAGCTCCAAAAAAATCAGACAGAAGTCCACATCATCGTCAGATGGCGGATATTCCTTTGCGCTTAGACGATAGTGTCGCTTTCTTGGCTACCTTTTAGCATCCCGCTCAGCTCCTCTCTTCTGTAAACCTGAAAGAACGTCCGGAGAAGTCCGAGGACTCTATTAGTTTAGGGCCACGATTCGATGACTTCTACAGCTTATCCACAGAACAACGTTAAATGGCAATACATTAAAATCGATAGTGGATGATTTTTAATGATTTATCCTCGGATGACATGGAAAAAACTCGAAAAATGCATAAAAATACATTAAATATAAAAAATATGCATAAAACACCATTAAAATATCAATAAAAAAAAACACAAATGGGCTGAGACAACCGAAGTAATTTCACAACCCACAACTTTTGCAACAGCTTTCACAACCCACAACAATCCGTAAGGTAACGTAACAGAGTGTAAAATAAAAATAAAAATGACACCAATCAGATCAGTATGAGTGGAGATAATTAGTATTTATGCGATAGTCAGAGAAAATCCAGCAAATTATCCAAAATGAAAATGTAAATATTTTCCAAGAAAAAAAATTTTTGAAAATTGGAAAATATTGAAAATCCTGAAATATGTATCAATTACACTGTTCTACAAATATTTTATTTTTAATATTCAAGAGCTCCCATCGATATTTTACATTTTGTCGAGCCATATAATAACTTTCTACGTTTTCAGAATGTTGTCATCACTTTCGATTTTTTTGTCAAGGACCTTTTTAATAACTCACTTCGATATTAGTACTTGGCCTAACTTAATGCATGATAACTTTGGTCCTATTAAGCAAAATTTGATTTTTTATTAACGATTACACTTGCAATCGTCAATTTTTGCTGAAATGTCTTAAATCGTTAAATTTTTTACAAATAGAAGGCGCTTACATGAACAGAAAGAGCAAATCACACAGCTTGACAATACCGACTGTTTCGTTGGCCGCTACACCAACTCATCAGAAGTCTTTGCATGACTTTTCACTGTGATCCACTCAAGCTACTTAGGTTCTACTTATACTACCAATATGCCGAGAAAATTACCCGGAAGTTATTTTTGACAGAGAGAACGCTTTCTACATTAGTAACTGAGTTCTTATCCACTTCGATGCACTCTGTGTCAAGGTTAACCTTTATCGGAATCTCGAACCAATCCGATCGAACCGATCCAATCGAACCGATAACGAATAAACTCGAATTTCGAAGATGCACATGAGTTAAGGCGTCCGTGGCGTAGTTGGTTAAAGTGCGTGGCCGCTATGTCAACGAACTTTGGAGATCCAGGTTCGAACCCCAGCAGCGACAGAAAACTATTTGAATTCAAATAATTTTTCTGTACGGCCGCCACCTCTCTGCAGACAATGGCAAACCTCAGAGAGTACTCAAAATGCCATGTAAAGCTTCTTGAGAACGAGAACATTCCGTTCATCGCCGTTCGGAGTCGGCGTTAAGCATGTAGGTCCGGTTCTCGGTCAATTGTTTACAAACTTAATAACACGCACAACACAATTGATCATAAAAAGCTAGGACAAAGTCCTTTCAAGGGCTGAAATGGCCAGTTATTTATTTTTTTTTTTACATGAGTTAAGGCTATGCCTAAAAGTATGATAAAATTTGATTTTAAGGTGAGATGGTCTAAAATTTTTCTTAATCGCTTTAGAAAACCGAGTTGTGAGAAAGCTCTAGATATAACATATTCCCTGTGTGACCCAAATGACAACCTGGTATCAAAGTAAGCGCTCAAGTCCTAAAAGGGCATTACTCTGTGTGTTTAGAAGTTCCCAATCCAATGCAACAATCATATTAAACTCATATTGAAGTTCGTAGTGAATACGGCAACCATTGTCGATAACAGAAATAAAAAAGCAAACATCACTTTCGTACACTAAGAGAAATAATATTCTGTTATTAAACAAATATTCTGCTTTATATAAGAAAATTTAAAATCAAGCCTCATTTGCTCAAATCATACAATAACCAGGCAATTATTTTGGAGTCAATTGAAAAACGGAACTAGTTCATTTCTAGCGCAGTTCGCAGTAGTTCTGAAAAAGTACAAAAGGCGTTCAGTGTAGAACAGTTATTTTTACTTTTGTTTTCAAAAGTATTGCTGAAAAAATAAACGCGTTCTGGCTACATTTTAAAATTTGCTGCGCACAAGAAAAAATATTAAAAAAAAAATGTTTATATACAAAATGTTTTCTGGAATGTGGATGGAAAAGATGGTACAAATGAGATCTTTAGGACCTTTCCGTTGCACTCAATTTTTACACTTTTAATATGTTCACTTTAAAACTAGTTAAAAAAGAACCACTTTCAGGCTACTGCAAAAGCAACCAATTTAAAAATGTTCCTAATGCAACTAGTTCAAATATTGGGAAAAAGGAGTGTTTCTGGGGACAATTGTCTTTTCCTATGACATCAACCCGCAAAAAGCGTCAGTTGATTAATTAGTTCAATGTTAAAGGGTACTGTAGTGGAACTAGTACTGGTCCTTTTTGGAAATAGTTCAGAACTATTTCAAATTTGGTCCACTATTCTGCTGGGAAAATTTAAAATTAAGAAAAAAATTTTATAATGAGCATTTATTTCTAAAATTGAGTAAAAGAAATGATTGTTTGAAACAAAAATAAAATACAAGATTCTAGAACCTGGACCAGACTTGAATCAATAAAATATTTTCTTAATTAAAACAAACGCAGAGTTTGTTATCAGAAATATTTTTTATCAATCAATTATTTGGCTTGATTTAAGAAAATATAAAATTATTTCAAAATTTCTTGATTAGAGGACATCTTTAAGTAGTTAAAGTAGTTTCATCTTAAATCTTTCAACATTTAGCCATAAAATCATGGGCACAAAAAATCACTTTCCCACTTATCGTCTTGAGATATGTAATTCATTCACAATTCATTTAAAACAATTAATTGATTAATTAGTTCATCACAAGATATCAGAAAATCTTTTAAAATAAGATAAGTTAAGTTTTTGTCGAATTTTCAAACACAATGTAGCTAGATATTTACTATTTTCAGATACAAGTAAAAAATAACTTTATATATCAAGCAAAACTTTATAATTTTCGGACAATTAATTACTTGGATCAAGCAAATTCTTCTATTTGTAAGAAAAAGAAAAATCAAAACATTCTGATATTGAGAAAATTGTTTATTTGGTTGAAGCAAATTGTTCTCAATTCAAGGAAAATAAATTCCTCAAATCAAGCAAATTTTTCTAGTTTACAAAATCAAGCAAATTTTTCTTGTAATTATTTACTTGAATCAAGCATATTTTTCTCACTTCAAGCAAATATTGGACTTGAATCAGAAAAAATATTCTTGAGTTTTAAAGAAATTACAAATTTTTTCTTAATATCATGTGATTTAAATTTGCTCAATTGTGGAAAAAGAATGCTTGAATTGAGAAATTTACGCTTGATTGTCAACTGATAGTCCTTGTGCTTGATTCAAGCATAGAATGCTTGATTTTACCTCAACGTGTACTTGTGAAATACATATCGGCCTGTTATCGGCGTTGTTATGAAATAGCTTGCCATTATTTCATAACAACGCCTTTATTCTAAATTCAAAAGTGTTGTCCGCGTATACACTTCAAAGCAAATTGATTAAAATATTTCAACAAAAATGTGCTTCTGTGTAATTTTTTCTGTGTACTCACGAGAGCAAGTGTGTCATCTTTTGCAGAAAAGCAATAGCGGCGCTCCCAATTAGCATAAGTGATACACTTAAAGAGCAGCAGCTATTCACTTTATTAAACAAACTTATTGCTTTAGTTTTCGTCAGTCGATCGTTGTGACAACATGAAAGATTAACAGCGGCAGCAACGTCATGAAAAAACAAACGATAACAGACAAAATTTTAGTATTTTTGATTACAACAAGGTTCACGCTATTGGTCATCGCCAATGCAGAGAAGTGCCAATCTACAGATATAGTAGCTGATATCAAGACCCTAATAGTTTGCAATGAAATTGAAGATTTGCAAGAGCTGTCAGAAGTATTACATTCCACTACTTGGCACAACATAGCAGTGAGGAATGAGTTGCAACGTAGCTTTGTTCTAACAGGTATGAAGACGAAACGTGTTTTCCACAACTCAAAAGTTACTTCATTAAAATATTTACAGACCATAAAAGTCAGTTACTGAGCACAATTGAAAAACTCGATCTCTCGCAAGTTGGTAGTCTGGAAATAAGTGATAATGGTTTTAAGGAATTCGTTGCCTTGCAGCATTTAAACATTTCGGGATGTGAGTTGGAGACACTGAAGCGTTCGTTTTTTGAGTTCTCACACAGTTTAATGCTGCTGGATGCCAGTAGGAATGACTTGAAGCTGCTAGAAAGTGATACGTTGGTTAATTTGGTTCAACTGCGCTATGCTAACTTTTCGCACAATTCATTGGAGACCATACAGCATGGGGCTTTTGAAAAGCTGTTGATGTTGAAGCAACTCGATTTGAGCAACAATGCATTGAAGACGATTGATCTTGGCGGTGCTCCAAAGTTGGAGATCTTATCTTTGCGCGATAATCAGATTGAAGTGGTGAGTTTTTACGTGATTAATGAAATGAACAATACTATGTCAATTACACATGTAAGCGATAGATGATGGAAGAGTTTGTTGAAGGCGGTCGAGATTAGAAATAACCCCGGATTTATTTATACAAATATTTTGCCTTATCTTAGAAAATTTAAAATCAAGCCTCATTTACTCAAATCAAGCACTTAAAACTAAAATTAAGAAAAGATATTTTATAATGAGCAATTATTTCTTAAATTGAGTAAAATAAATTTTTGGTCTAAACAAAAATAATGTACTTGATCTAAAACCTTGATCTAAAATCAAGACTTGAATCAAGAAAATATTTTCTTAGTGTAAACAAACGTAGAGTTGTTTACAAGTAATATTCTTGAAAATAGAAATCAAAGCATTCTATTATTGAACAAATTGTTTATTTGTATGAACTAAATTCTTCTCAATTCTAACAAAACAAATTTCTCAAATCGAGTAAATTATTCTCGTTTTCAGCAAACTATTTACTTGGATCAAGCATTTTCTGCTCTTACTGCTCTATTCTGGCAGCTTAACTAAGCTCACCACATTAACAAAATAGTTAATATTAACAAATTGTTAAGGTTTCGTATTCTGGTGATAATTTAAAAGCTCCTTTCTTAACTATTTTGTTATTGGCAGAAAACATCTTAACAAAGAAAGATAGTTCAGTTTTAAGTCAAACAAATGCTGTGCAAATAAAATAAAATATAGAAATGGATGAATTCTAACTTCTTTTAAGCATTGATACTGAAGAACATCAAATAAAAAATAATTCTTAAAGACTGCAAAACACTCGACCATTGTTTTGCTATTGAAAAATTAATATTGAAACTAAAAAACAATTGAAAATAATTGGTAAATTATTTATTTCTCAACGTTTTCCATCTTAATTGTAGAAAAATAAACATAAGCAATCAATATAAGCAAGAAATAAGCAATAAAAAAACAGCTGACTCTTCATATCTAAGGCATTTACATTTTCACCATGCGTGGTGAACTTTGATAGCTTTTTAGAGCTTTTAAATTGTTAATGATTTGCCAGAATACGAAAATTTACTTTACATAACAAGAACATTAACAAGAACTTCTTTACAATTCCTTGTTATGTTAACAAGCAGCTGTTAATAAGAAAATGAAGTTTCTAATATCAAGCAAAACATTTTAGTACTAAGAAAATTGTTTACCTGAATCAAGCAAATTTTTCTCAATTCGAAAAAATAAATTTCTCAAATCAAGCACATTAGTCAAGTTTTCAGCAAATTGTTACTTGAATCCAGCAAATTTTTCTCGCTTCAAACAAATATTAGACTTGAATCTAAAAGAAATATTTTTGAGTTTGCAGCAAATGTTTCTTGATTTAATAATTTTTTTTTCTTTATATCCTGTGTTTAAAATTTGCTCAAATATAGCAAAATGATGCTTGCATGGAGAAATTTACGCTTGAGTGTAAACTGATGGCCTATTTGCCTAATTCAAGCATAGAATGCATGATTTTTCTCTCCGTGAAGGTATTCGATTTATATAGAAGGTGTAAATCGAGGAGTGGCCTCGTTAACTAATATCACTTACATGTTTGGTGGGGATTTGTTTGAAAGTAGTCGCATTTATTCCAAATTTTAAGAATATATTGCAAAAGAAATCTAGACCTACATAATTAAAAAACATAACCTTTAGAGTAATATGGGAGGTTTGGTGATTAGTTTTAATAGACCACTCTGCTGTTCAATTTAAAGACTATAACTTGCAAATAATCCAAAATACAATGTTTGAGGTGTTGGGGTTATACGGAAGATGCCACACCCCGATGTTCAATATTATTCATATTTCTTATGGGAATTTGTTTTAAGAATTTCGGGAGTTACACCTGTTCAGTCAAGTCTTCTTTAGTTCGAAATTGAGATGATAGATTATTGGGGAAAAAAGAGGCAATCAACTGAAACATGTTTGGTATCTAAGCTTGATGGAAAGCCGTAGAATTTTTTGACTTAGAAGCTAAGACAAATCTTGGACCTTAGTTTCAGTAAATTTTATTTACTAGGTAATCCCAACCACTAGCTTCTCTGCCACCAACTAAAACTCTTAAATCGTAAATATTGATGAATTTTCAATTTAAGTTGATTAGAAATGAAGAAAGAAATATAGGATGTGAAAACGTATAACCACAGCCTGGCCGAGATTCAAACACGAGACCCCTGTGGTGGCAGTCAAGCATGCTAGGGCCACTGATTTGTGACGTCAAAGTCTCTCGTTATCCATCAATATTTATAAAGTACCAAAATTTTTTCCTAGAAAATGTCTTTTCTTATAAACTCAAATGATTTAAAACACAAAAAAAAAAAAAAAAAAATGTACATAATATCTAATTTTAATTTTCTAAGTTTTTGAATGCAACAATTCACTGCTTATTGAGTCTCATTTTCAAACCCTCTCTAATTTTCTCTCCCTCTCAATTTAGTTATCTTCTCGCAACTTTCAGGATATACCCGCCTTGCAGACATTAGACATCTCTTCCGGGCCCCTACGTAAAATAGAAGATCGCGCCTTCGATGGTCTGAATAAGCTACGCGTGCTCAATCTTTCTCGCAACAGTCTGGAAACCATAACTCCGAATACCTTTGCGGGTCTTCAACGTGGCAAGCTATTGTTTCTCGATCTAAGCTCAAATGATCTCAACTCGTTGCCAGCCAATGCATTTCAAAATCTGGTTCGTCTACAAACTCTTGACATATCGGAAAATCGACTAAAAATTCTTAAAACCAACACATTTTATGGGATGCGCGAGTTGCGTAAACTATACGCTTTCAATAATGATATCAGAGAATTGGAGCCGGATGTTTTCAGCGATCTTCTCGCATTGGATACGCTCGATTTATCACGAAACAGTCTTGTAAAACTAGATGGTGGCGTTTTTGGTACAACCACTTTTCCCAAACTTCGCCGACTCTGGCTTAACACCAATAATCTTCAACAGTTGCATCCGCTTAGCTTCTCATCTTTGCCCTATCTTGAGTATCTTTCCTTGGGCAACAATGACTTGAATTCTCTGGATGTGCGCATGTTTGCACCGTTACGGCTTTTGCAGAAATTACATTTGGGCAACAATCTACTCGAGGAGTTAACAAGCGATGTAGTTGATGCCTTGAATAATATCACGGAGCTATTAATGGATCATAATAAGCTTACTTTTCTTCCCGATGTCGAGGCTACGTTTCCAAGATTACGAAAAGTGTCGTTTGAGGGCAATCCTTGGCAATGTCCATGCTTGAATGACTTTGTGTCTTGGCTTGATCGTAAGCAAGTTACGTACGTTCGCGACAGCAGTCCATATTTCATTGGGAAGAAACCTTTGTGCTTAGTTACACCCACAGATGCGTGCGTAAAGAATCTGGACTTAGTGCGTGAACACAATATAGTTGCTATCTATGAAGCATTAAATGAAAAGTGAATATGACAAAAGAATGATATTTGGATAGAAACATATATATTACGAAATACTCTGTGCATTATATTTTAAGCGCACTTCTAAGTTAAGACTGACATAACCATTATTAAATAATACCTATTCGATTATATTTTGCAAACAAATGTTTAAAATCACTTTAGAAAATTGAATTTGAATAGAGATTTTGAAATTTTAAGCTGAGTGTTTTTTGTGTATATTTATGGGTATTCTTAATCTTAAAAGTAAAATTTTGAGACTAAGAAGAGGTGTTCACTGTTTATGCTTTACGGTTAAAAATTTTTTATATTTAGTAACATTTTGAAGTTTTTCTCTTAAAAGTTATTTGAAGAATTATTGGAAAAACTTATTTTGAGAGAGAGAAAGAGAGAGAGAGAGAGAGCCATCTCAAGATCTGAAATGCAACAATCATACAACAGCGTCGCATTGAATTATTACGGTGAGTATATGAGCTGTGGGAAATACTTTGAAACGAAAATAAAGGATTTTTTCTTAGCCTGACGACGAAAATAAAAAAATCTTTTTAAGCCATCAAGTCGCTTATTCAACAAAAATTTAATATTGTTACATGAAACATTTTTTTTTTTTTTTTTGTTTTGATTTTTCAGAAGTATTTTGTGTAGTTTTAGGTACTGATATATCTGCTTGGTGGTCTAAAATACCATGAATTTCAAATGTACCCACCACATTCTCTGGTAATCCTACACCGTCGTTATTGATAATCATGCGTTCATGTTCTACAACTACTTCATCAGTCAGTTTGTCAACATCAGGAGGTATGATGACAGCACCAATACCACTTGCTACATGGAATTCCGCAAGAATAGCTTAAATTTCCTCAGTTATTTCTATTATCTGTTTATAGAAAGCAGTTCAGCCATTCCAAATTAAACGCATCAAAAAAACGTACATTACGGGTTGACCACCTCCGATTTTGCTCAAACTTTCAGAATTGAATCTTCTCATGAAATAAAAACACTAATTTGAGTAAAAAAATTTTTACATTTTTTTTCAAGTTTTTACGTAACATTCAAATTTCGTCAAAATGGGAGAAAATTGCCTTACTCTTGAAAAATCATATATTCAACAAAACTAACTCGATTTTTACGTTTGAGGTATTTTCGAAAAGACAATAAATAGTTTTTTAATAAATAAATTTTTAAAAAATATAAAAAAAACAATATTATTTTTTTCAGTTTCTTAACTTCAAGGTCCAATTTTGGAAGTCATAAAAATAGGATTTTTTCCCACTTTAAAAATTAAAAAAAAATATTTTCAGAAAGATCATTTTATTACCTTTCCATCTCCCAAAAATCACGAGGGTGTTATTTTTCTTTCTATTTTAATAATTTATTTAATATTTTTTACACGACCACCTACCATACTACTTCCATACAACCATACTATGCACATCAGACTGTACCTCAAAAAAAAGTGCGCCGTATACCAGCGAATATGACGCATTTTTGCAAGACAATTACGAAATAAAAATTTTTTCTTGATCGAACGTAAGGGTCGCGCATTGACATATTTCTTCATATCTCTGGTGTTTACAGTCGGATTTTAGAGTTTGGTACATCAATGCTTTGGCGTCCGTGGCGTAGTTGATTAAAGTGCGTGGCCGCTATGTCAACGAACCTGGAGACCCAGGTTCAAACCCCAGCAGCGATAGAAAATTATTTGAATAAAAATGATTTTTCTGTACGGCCGCCACCTCTCTGCAGACAATGGCAAACCTCAGAGAGTAATCAAAATGACATGTAAAGCTTCTTGAGAACAAGAACATTCTGTTCATCGCCGTTTGGAGTCGGCGTTAAGCATGTAGGTCCGGTTTTCGGTTAATTGTGTACAAACTTTAATAACACGCACAACGCAATTGATCATAAGAAGCTAGGTCAAAGTCCTTTCAAGGGCTGAAATGACCAGTTATTTATTTATTTATTTTTTTTTTTTACATCAATGTTTTTGTCTCAAGGAGACCAATATGACTTCTATAGAGGTCATTGACCTCAGGTGTACCGTTCTAGTACTTACCCTCCAGATCTCAGTCAGTCATACTATCCTAATGTGCCACCCTAGTATCAAAAAAATAAATCTTTTAAAATATCATTAATCTTCTGCTCAGGAAGTATATCGATATTTCCAGCAGAACTATTTTTAAAAAATTTTTTAAAATTTTTTCCGAACGTAGGGCTCCCTTTTTCATTTTCATCATATCATCGGTATTAAAAGTCTGATTATATTGAATGACATATCGATGTTTTTATCTGGAATAGACCAATTATTTTTTCTCCAAAATAAAAAAAAAAACATCTGGAAGGTAAGTACTAAAAACGTGCGCCTGAGGTCATATTGGTCTCCTTGAGACAAAAACATTGATGTACCAAACTCTAAAATCCGACTGTAAACACCAGAGATATGAAGAAATATGTCAATGCGCGACCCCTACGTTCGATCAAGAAAAAAATTTTATTTCGTAATTGTCTTGCAAAAATGCGTCATATTCGCTGGTATACGGCGCACTTTTTTTTTAAGGTACAGTCTAATGTACATAGTATGGTTGTATGGAAGTAGTATGGTAGGTGGTCGTTTAAAAAATATTAAATAAAATATTATAATAGAAAGAAAAATAACACCCTCATGATTTTTGGCAGATGGAAAGGAAATAAAATGATCTTTCTGAACATTTTTTTTTTCAATTTTTAAAGTGGGGAAAAATCCTATTTTTATGACTTCCAAAATTTGACCTTGAAGTTAAGAAACTTAAAAAAATAATTTTGTTTTTTTTTATATTTTTTAAAAAAACAACTATTTATTGTCTTTTCGAAAATACCTCAAACGTAAAAATCGAGTTAGTTTTGTTGAATATATGATTTTTTAAGAGTAAGGCAATTTCACTTTTTCTCCCATTTTGACGAAATTTGAATGTTGCGAAAAAATTTTTTTACTCAAATTAGTGTTTTTATTTCATGAGAAGATTCAATTCTGAAAGTTTGAGCAAAATTGGAGGTGGTCAACCCGTATGAGTGATACGTTCAAAATGGAATGGCTGAGTTGTTAAATTCTATAAATGAAAATAAGGCAAACAATATGATTAAAAAATGCAACATTGTTTGCAACGAAAAACGAAATATCATAAAAAATATGAAAGTCATAATAGATTATTTAAATGAAATGAATTTAAATGTACGTTAAAACACAAAGCCGAATATAATTTTTTAACTTACAAGGAAAGGTACCCAGGTGTCAGACGCCGCACTGTGTCGCCATTTGCCGTTTGAGCGCTTAAAACTATAAAATACAAAATTGAAAATTTTAAACTTTTTTTTTTATTATTCTAAGTCAAAATTTAATGAACTTTTCAAATTCGAGGTCGTTTTTTTGTATCCATAACACTTCTTTAGATATATGGGTCGAAACTTTGAACTTTTTTTTTCTTTCATATTCACACTTCAAAGCTTTTATGTTCATAAAGGAATTAATATATTGATGATAATAAAACAAAATAGAAAAATGGAAATGATAAGATTTCTAATATTATAATACATATAAATCACTTTTAAAATTTGACCAAGAAATTAATGGGAGAAGTTATATAAAATTATTTTTACTTTATAGTGATTTTGAAGTCGGTTTTTTTTTTTTGTTAAAAAGTTTTTATATCTTCCTTTTTAGAGAATATGAAAAATTGTATATAATACTATTCTTGAGGAAAATTTCAAACATGAAACTTTGTTCTTAAAATTTTTTTTTAATTAATTCCTGAAAGTTTGTTGGGTATTTTCCATTTCTTTCGCTTTACAATTTTTATTAAAGTGCCACGCTCTTTCTCTAATCCCGCCCTCTTTATTGACCGTACTTTATAATGATTCTAGCTAGCCCTGTGCCAAATTTCAGTTTCCAAGTATCAATATTAACCGATATATAGTACTTTCCTTAAAATGCCGCACCTTATGTACAATCCCGCCCACTTTTGTAATGATTCTACTTACCCGCCTACCTGCATACCAAATATAAGTACCCTTGTGTCAATACCAACTGAGATATAGTATTTTTATTAAATTGCCACACCCTTTTGTTGAATAATGCCAACTTTTTTGACCATAATTTGTAATAACTATGACTACCCATGTACTTAATTTCAGCGTCTAGTGTCAATATTAATCGATATATTCAGTGTGTTTCTAATATTGCCACACCCCATTGTCAAATAACGTCCCTTTTATTGACTGTGATTTGTAATAACTATGCCTACCCATGTATTAAATTTCAGCACCCAAGTGTCAATATTATTCGATATATAGTGTCTTTCTAATATTGCCACACCCCTTTGTCGAATAACGCCCACTTTCTTAACAGTAATTTTTAAAAATTGTGTCTTCTCCTGTACTAAATTTCAATACCCTAGTGTCAATACTATTCGAGATATAGTGTTTTTATAATATGACCACACCCCTTTTTCAAATAACGCCCACATTATTGACCGCAATTTTTAATAATTCTGCCTACCCCAGTATTTTTACTGTAAATTTCAGTACCCTAGTGTCAATATTAACTTAAATACAGAGTTTTTCTAATAGTAACACGCCCCTTTGTTAAATATCGCCCACGTTTTTAAAAAAGGACCTCCGCGTTCATGATATATATCTGTTGACAAAAAATTACTGAAATCGGGCAAGTGCTTTAGGAGTTATCAATGTACATACATTTAAAAACAAAAAAAAAAAACAAAAAACGGACAAACCAACGAACTTGAGAATCTCCTCCTTTTTGAAGTCGGTTAAAAAGTACTAGGGTTTTAAGAATTGAAGTTTTATGAGAGGTACCCTAGGTCTGATCTGACCCAGCCCATTTTTAGTAAAGACCATTGCTTTGAGACTGAAAATATTTGCGTGTGATTATAATAAAATAAACCATTTATTTTTTCAGATACGAGATGTTTAAAATTCGGGATATATGGAGAGTACCCCGAATAATGGTCTGATTATAGCCATTTTTGGTACGAATATTTTTTGAAGTGCGGCACACAGTGTTTCGTTTCATACAAGTTTGGCGGAGAAAATTCTTTTTTAGATTTTTTTGATAGTTTTCGATGTTTAAGGTATAGGAAAGAGCAAAAAAAAGTATTTAAGAAACTTTAGACAAGTGGGCGTGGCAGCTCCCATAGAAAGTAAAACCATTTTACGCTATATCTTAGAAACGAAATCATCTACATTATCGAAATCAATAGTAGACGTCAGTTATGTAATTTCTATGCAATCCTCAAAATTAAAGAGCAATCGGCCAAGTGGGCATGGTAGCTCCCATACAACTTATACACATTTAGCGCTTTATCTTAGAAACGAAATAATCTACAATATCGAAATCAATAGTAAACGTCAGTTTGTCATTTTTAAACAATCATCAAAAATAATTTACAATCGGAGAAGTGGGCGTGGTAGCTCCCATACAATTTAAACACATTTTGCGCTATATCTTAGAAGCGAGATAACCTACAATATCGAAATCAATAGTAGTCGTCAGTTATGTACATAACTTCTAAACAATCCTCAAAATTAAGGCAAAACATTTTGCGCTATATCTTAGAAACGAAATAAGCTATAATCGAATCGAATTCAAAAGTAGACGTCAAATATATGCTTACTTAACAGCGTTAGTAGTATTTCTTACTTACCCTAACCCTTTTCTCTCCCTTAACTTGAAAAAACGAACGTTTTTATTTGTTTTTTTATTAAACGTTCTAAAATTCAATTATTTCTTTAAATTACATATTGTTCTTCGAACCTCAAGAATCAGGTAAGTTTACCTTTAGATATGTATTTGCAAACAACAGATCAGTCTGCTATAGTACCTTCGATTTTATATCTTACTTACTTACTTATTTAGAATATAACTTACGAGAAAATTATTTTAATTTTACAGTTAAAAACAAGCAATTTTTGCGAATTTCAATTATATGACCCAAGACCGATAGAAGGTTAAGAAAAGTATAAAACTGAAAACAGACATCACTTCTACTATACAAAAAATAGTTTAAGACTTACTTGAAAAAAATAGGTGGGTCATGTATGACCCATTATTCTCACAGGATTGAGGATAAAAAAATCAGTAAACAAACATCAATTAATAATATTGTTGCAACATAACGGTTTTAATGTTCACATACAAAAAAATTCGTTGTGGGTCAATATGACCCAATAGTCGTACAGGGTTAAGGATATCAAAAATCGAAAAACATACATGATTAGAAACTTACCAATAAAATAACTAATAAACTTTACCCAATAAAATAATTTTGGCCGCCTAAACCGATGAAATACCCCTACGTGGGACGGCCATAGAGGTTACAATTTGGTACTATACAAAAAAATTTAAAATAAATAATCACTTTTGATTTTACAAACAGACATAATAAGCTTATGATAGTAAAAATTTCAAGACCTAGACAAAGTACAGACACTTTTAGATTTTCCATTTTATAAAAAAATAAAAAGAAATTTAGGTAAAATATCTATATTTTTTAAATTTAGATATAAACATGTATAAATAATGGATTAATTATTTTTAGGTTAGTTGAGATACTAACGAACGTAATGTATTGTTTTTAAAAAGTGGTCTACGGTTTCTGTGGAACTCTTCGTTCAGGAGTTATGCCATTTTAAACTGGGGAAATCGTTGTGTATGGAAGCGAAAAGGCTACTTTTCCCATACAAATGTTTGTAACTTTGGTTCCACAAAGACTATCGGTTTGAATTTACACGTAAGAAAGATATGCTTTTCAAAAGCTTAAGTCCAAAATTTCAAATCATTCCGTGCCCAACAACCCGAGTTACAGATTTATCTCCGTCTAAATAGGCCAAACAAAACACTGTGCGGCGCTCCCAATTAGCATAAGTGATACACTTGAAGAGCAGCAGCTATTCACTTTATTAAACAAACTTATTGCTTTAGTTTTCGTCAACCGATCGTTGTGACAACATGAAAGATTAACAGCGGCAGCAACGTCATGAAAAAACAAACGATAAAGAACAAAATTTTAGTATTTTTGATCACAGTATTCAGCACAACAAGGTTCACGCATTTGGTCATCGCTAGTGCAGAGAAGTGCCAATCTACAGATATAGTAGCTGATAACAAGGCGCTAATAGTTTGCAATGAAATCGAAGATTTGCAAGAGCTGTCAGAAGAATTGTATTCTACTACTTGGCGCAACATAGCAGTGAGGAATGCGTTGCAACGTAGTTTTGTTCTAACAGGTATGAAGACAAAACGTGTTTTCCACAGCTCAAAAGCTACTTCATTAAAATAATTACAGATCATCAAAGTCAGTTACTGAGCACAATTGAAAAACTCGATCTCTCGCAAGTTGGTAGTCTGGAAATAAGTGATAATGGTTTTAAGGAATTCGTTGCCTTGCAGCATTTAAACATTTCGGGATGTGAGTTGGAGACACTGAAGCGTTCGTTTTTTGAGTTCTCACACAGTTTAATGCTGCTGGATGCCAGTAGGAATGACTTGAAGCTGCTAGAAAGTGATACGTTGGTTAATTTGGTTCAACTGCGCTATGCTAACTTTTCACATAATTCATTGGAGACCATACAGCATGGGGCTTTTGAAAAGCTGTTGATGTTGAAGCAACTCGATTTGAGCAACAATGCATTGAAGACGATTGATCTTGGCGGTGCTCCAAAGTTGGAGATCTTATCTTTGCGCGATAATCAGATTGAAGTGGTGAGTTTTTACGTGATTAACATAAACATTAAAACATTAGCCTTTAGAGTAATATGGGAGGTGTGGAAATTAGTTTTAATAGACCACTCTTCTGTTCAATTTGAAGACTATAACTTGCATATAAGCCAAAATACAATGTTTGAGGTGTTGGGGTTATACGGAGGATGCCACACCCCGATGTTCAATGTTACTCATATTTCTTATATGAATTTGTTTCAAGAATTTCGGGAGTTACACCTGTTCAGTCAAGTCTTCTTTAGTTCGAAAATGGGGTGATAGATTATTGGGGAAAAAAGAGGCAATCAAGTGAAACCATATTTGGGATCTAAGTGTGATGAAAAGCCGTAGAATTTTTTGTATAGAATCTGAGACATATCTTGGGCTTTAACTTTAGTCAATTCTAGTTACTAGGCAATACCTTCCATTACTTTCTCTTCCCCACTAAAACTTTTAAGTCGTAAATATTGATGATTTTTCAATTTTAGTTGAATAGAAATTAAGAAAGAAATAAAGGAAAATAAAACGTAGAACCACAACCACGTAGAACCACCCCCGAGGATGCTCTCCCGCCAAAGTCTCTCGTTGTCCATAAAAATTTATTAAATATCAAAATGGTTCCCTTAAAAATATCCTTTCTTTAAATAACTCAAATACAGAATTAATTTTGTATTTAAAACATGAAACAACAAATGTAATATCTTCTATTTTAAAGTTTTCTATTTTTTTTTATTCAAGCACTCATCCACCGGATTGAGTCACTTTTTTTACCAATCTCTTATTTTTTCTCTCTCTCTTTCTCTGTCAATATAGATATCTTCTTGCAACTTTCAGGACATGCCCGCCTTGCAGACTTTAGACATCTCTTCCGGGCCCCTACGTAAAATAGAAGATCGTGCCTTCTATGGTATGAATAAGCTACGCGTAATCAATTTATCTCGTAACAGACTGGAAACCATAACTCCGAATACCTTTGCGGGTCTTCAACGTGCCAAGATATTGCGTCTCGATCTAAGCTTGAATAATCTCAACTCTCTGCCAGCCAATGCTTTTCAAGATCTAACTCGTCTGCAAGCACTTGACATATCGAAAAATCGACTAAAAAGCCTGAAAACCAACACATTTTATGGGTTGAGCTCGTTGCGTAAACTTCTCGCTTTCAATAATGATATCAGCGAATTAGAGCCGGATGTTTTTGCCCATCTTGTCGCATTGGATACGCTAAACTTATCACAAAACAGCATTGTTACACTAGATGGTAGCGTCTTTGGTGACACCTCTTTTCCCAAACTTCGCCGACTCTGGCTTAACACCAATAATCTTCAACAGCTGGATCCATATAGCTTCTCATCTTTGCCCAATCTTGACTATCTTTCATTGGGTAACAATGACTTGAATACTCTGGATGTGCGCATGTTTGCACCGTTAAGGCTTTTGCTGAAATTACATTTGGGCAACAATCTATTGGAGGATATAACAAGCGACGTACTCAATGCTTTGAATAATATCACAGAGCTATTGTTGGATCATAATAAGCTTACTTTTCTTCCCGATATCAACGCTACATTTCCAAGATTGCGAAAAGTATCGTTTGAGGGCAATCCATGGCAATGTCCATGCTTGAATGACTTTGTGTCTTGGCTTGATCGTAAGCAAGTTACTTATGTTCGCCATAACAGCCCATATTTTATTGGGAAGAAACCTTTGTGCTTAGTTACACCCACAGATGCATGCGTAAAGAATCTGGACTTAGTGCGTGAACACAACATAGTTGCTATCTATGAAGCTTTAAATAAAAAGTGAATTTGAAAAGAAAGAATGATATTTGGAAACGAATATGAATATTACGAAAACCTCTGTTCATTACATCTTAAATACACTTCTAGGTTAAGACTGACATAACCATTATTAAATAATACCTAATCAACAATATTTTGCACACAAATGCTTAAAATCATTTAAGAGAATTGGATTTCAACATAGAATTTGAAATTCTCACCTGATTCTTTTCTTTTTTTATTTATCATAGGTATTCTAATCTTAAAAGTAAAATTCTGAGACTAAAAAGAGGTGTTACCAGTTTGCTACTGACAAAAAATTTTAGGTATATTCATTCATTTTTAAGTTTTTCTTTTAAAAATTACTTGAAGAACTATTGCAAAAATGTATTTTCTAAATTACTGAATGAGTTAGTGAGTTAAAAATTGTGTGCCGCAAACACCTGGTGCTTAGAACTCACGACAAAAATACACAGAAAATGAAAGACGTTACAAGGACGCAGAGAGAGAGAGAGAGAGAGAGAGAGAGAGAGAGAGAGAGAGAGAGAGACATACCAAGATCTGAAATGCAACAATAATGCAAAGGCGTCGCATTGAATAATTACTTGGTGAGTATATGAGCTGCAGTAAATAAATATTTTGAAAGGAAGTTAACGATTTTTTCTTAGCATTATGACAAAAATAAAAATAAAGTTGATGTCATCAGGTCGTGGAGGATTTTATATTATTGCATCGAACTCTTACTCGCTGAGAGTAAGTAACGATAGCAAAAACAGGTTTTTTGACCTCATAACAAAAATAACAAAAATGTATGGCGTCATGACACCGCGGAGGAACCACGAAAATTCCAAATGCCTAATGCTGGCATAGAAAATTCCACAAAAATGCAAAAGCGTTGCATGGAATTTTAACTCGGTGATTATGATCGTTACGTTAAATTAATGGAACGGCAATAAAGGTGTGTTTTTTTTCATCAGATAAAATTAGATAACGATTAATGACGTCATTGTGTAAAGTAAATGCACTATCGATGCATAGATTTCTTGCATTAGTTAAATTTTAATGCACCACAGCAAAGGTTGATTCTTAAGCTTCATCGAGCACAACATTGACAAAAACAAAAACAAAAGATATAGATAAAGTATAAAAAAATTAAGAGCAAAAGCAAAAGCAAAAGCAAAAACAAAAGCAAAAGTAAAAGAAAAAGCAAAAGCAAAAACAAAAGCAAAAGCAAAAGCAAAAGCAAAAGTAAAAGAAAAAGCAAAAGAAAAATAAAAAGAAAAAGCAAAAGCAAAATCAGAAGCAAAAGAAAAAGCAAAAACAAAGGCAAAGACATAAGCAAAATCAAAAGCCGAAGCAAAAGCGAAAGCAAAGGCAAAAGCAAAACAAAAAGCAAAAGCAAAGGCAAAAGCAAAGACAAAGGCAAAGGCAAAAGCAAAAGAAACAGCAAAAAAAGAAAAATTAAGACCAAAGGCAAAAGCAAAAGCAAAAGCGAAAGCAAAAGCCCAATCAGTAGTGAAAGGGACTTTAATTAGATCAAGTATTAGGACAAGGACTCAGAAAAGGACTTGAAGAACAATTTCGACAAGAATGTGAAAAAGATTCAGATAAAAACAATGATTCAAGGATAAGGACAATGATAAGGAGACAAAGATTGTGACAAAAACAGAAACAGAATTATGACAAGGATTCTGACATTGATAAAAGACAATGATAAGGGTTATGCTAAGTTCACCGATAACAGCAAGTTCTTGCACAAAGATAAGAATAAAGGTTTGAACAACAATTAGCACAAGAATTCGAAAAAGGATCATAACAATGATTAGGATACAAAGATTGCTACAAAAATTAGCGCCAGGTTTAAGACAAAAAAAACAAAAAACATAAATAACTGGTCATTTCAGCCCTTGAAAGGACTTTGACCTAGCTTCTTAAGATCAATTGTGTTGTGCGTATTATTAAGTTTGTACACAATTGACCGAGAAACGGACCTACAGGCTTAACGCCGACTCCGAACGGCGATGAACGGAATGTTCTTATTCTCAAGAAGCTTTACATGACATTTTGACTACTCTCTGAGGTTTGCCATTGTCTGCAGAGAGGTGGCGGCCGTACAGAAAAATTATTTTAATTCAAATTATTTTCTGTCGCTGCTGGGGTTCGAACCCGGGTCTCCGAGTTCGTTGACATAGCGGCCACGCACTTTAACCAACTACGCCACGGACGCCAGGTTTAAGAAAGGAATTAGAATAAGGATAACGATAAAGGTATAAGGTTACGCATCTGGTCTTGGACAAGGAAACGTTGTCATGTCAAAATACCTCGGGGTAAGTCGATGAAACAGCCAACTGTTTTTTTTAATTTTATAAATTTTTTTCTTTGCATAATTTTTTTTGTTTTTCAATTTCTTATTTATACATATTTAAAAAATTGTCTATATTAAGGGGGGTTATATACCCAGAACTTTTTTTTCAAAAACTTTTCTTTTATATATTTTTTTTTGTTTTCCAATTTCTTATTTATACATATTTAAAAATTTTCTATATTAAGAGGGATTATATACCCAGAACTTTTTTTTAAATTTTTTTTGTATTTCTTTAAGTCTCAAGAATATGTGGTGAAAATTTCAAGTCGATATCTCAAAAAAAAAACAAAGTTATAGCCTGTAAGTGAACCACCTTCTAGAGAGCGCAGTGCTGGCCTTTATTTTCAAACGCGTTTTTCTCGAAACCATGTTTTCAAAGTCGGTGACCAAGATTTCTCGAAACTCAATGAACCAATCAATCGTTTTGATTTTTTTGGAGGCTTATTTTACTCATAATAATCTCGTACTTGTCATAGGATTTTTTTTTTTTGTAGCTTCGTTCATTTTTTATAGGCAAAATAATGACGAATCTTTGGTCGAAAATCGTTAGTTCACATTCGGAAGTCCGCCATTTTGTGAAAAATCAATATTTTTATTATATTTATGTAGTTTCACTCAATAAATCAAACTTTTATTATTACTTTTATTATTAAATTTATTATTAGTGTTATAATATTAGCTTAATTATTACTCACACAAGATTTAGTTTAGAATATTATAATATACTTATAAGAGCTCACATCTTTTCTTATTCATTGCCCTTTTTCTACTGCAACGCTTCGTTATTATTTTTGAAATCATTTGTCCGTTTTGCGTTACTTTTGCTCGTTCGTCAAGTCAGTGTTGTCCTTTAATATTTAAGTCCGCTTCTTGTAACCCGTGTTGCATGTCCATCGCCCGTGTCGAGTACCGCCCGTGTTGCATGTCTATCCTCCGTATTGGATACAGTCCGTATTGTTGGTTCGTCGTCCGTTTGGCCTATCCCCACATCCGGCCATCCTGCAGCAACATTCGCCTCGAATGGTGAAGTCCACTTTTTCATATGCTCCGCTACGGTATAGCTTCTTCGAGGCCCATCTCCATTGCCAACTCTTTCCACATAATAACGGCCGTGTCTTAATTTTTTACAGATTTTATATGGTCCCAGAAAGTTTGGTTTAAGCTTTAGTCCAGAGCCGTATTGGGTTCGTTTTATGGCTACCAACTCATTCAATTCATAGTTTTCTTCTGATTTTCGTTTTTTGTCATAATAAGATTTATTCTCCGCTTGAATTTTTGAAATATTTTCGCGAGCTTCTTCACGAACCATGTCCCTTTTCTCATCAAGCTCATTAAATGCAAGTTCGCTTAATAAATCCGTTAAATCATTATTGTTTTTAATTTTCATCTCGATGCCAGTTAGAATTCTGAATGGTGTAATTTTTGTACTTCGCGGTGGTGTGTTGTTAATGATTTGTTGTACTTGATCAACGTATTTGTACCAGTTTTGAGCATTTTCCACACAAAGTTTTGTGAGCATCGGTATAATTACCCGGTGAATTCTTTCTACTTGACCATTACCTCTAGGCACCCCTGTTGCTATTAGTAGGTGCTGTATACCTTCGCTTTTACAATATTCTTCGAATGCATTCGATGTAAACGCCGTTCCTCTATCAGAGACAATTCTCTCCGGGTTTCCGAATAAGCTAGCTTGTTTCTTTAGCCTCTCAATTACCTCTTCAGAGCCAGTACTTTTGGTAGGGTAAAGCCAAACAAACTTTGAAAACGCGTCGATTACAACAAATAGGTGATTGTACCGCTTCCGAGTATCTTCCATTGGTCCTAAATGATCTATATGGTATGTCGCTAGTGGTTTGTCGGCTTTGTCAATCGGTTGTAGCATTCCCTCCCGTTTTCCGTTCTTTGCCTCCGTCAATATGCACTCAACACAACTTTTAACAATGCTCTTAACCTTGTTGTCTAAATTTGGTATAAAAAACGATTTCCTTACGAGATCTGCAGTCTTTTTTGCCGCGAAGTGTCCCTGCTTATGAGCAATTTGTATTATTTCTCTCTCCATTTCCGTTGGTATGACAATCAGTTCTTGATCGGGGTTTTTATATAATAGGCCATATTTCATGTAAAAATCCTCATAATTTGTATTTTCTAAGACTTTTCTTACCGCTTTTATCCATTCATCTCGTAATTGTGCCTGTTCGATTTGATGTTTCATAGATTCTTCTATCATGAGACAAGATGCCCTGCTCAGAGCGTCTACGTGACGCATTTTCGATCCTGACCTGTGTTCTATTTCATAATCAAATTCCTGGAGGAACATAGCCCATCTGGCTACTCTCAGGGGCACATCCTTCTTTCTCATAGTCATAGAAAATGCGTTACAGTCCGTTACGATTTTTATTTTAATGCCTAGTACGTATACACGCCACTTCTTTAAGGCTTCGATGATTGCCAACACTTCATGTTCATAAGAGTGGTATTTTTGTTCAAACTCGTTGGTTTTCTTGCTCATATACTGAATCGGATGAAGTTGTTGATCTTCAGAGTTTAACTGTAAGAGGACTGCACCATAGCCATACATACAGGCATCTGTATGTATCTCAGTGGGAGCTTTTGGATCGTATAATCTTAAGATTGGTGAATGTATCAGAGCAGATTTTAGTTGTTGGATCGCTGCAGCTTCTTCGTCTCCTATCTGGAATGACTGATCCTGTACCAGTAGGTTCGTCAGAGGGCGAGCGATAAGCGCATACTTCGGTACAAAACGACGGAAATACGAAGTCAAACCCAAGAATCTTTGTAATGTTCTCTTGTTTACTGGCAAAGGAAATTCACTTACAGCTCTCACTTTATCTTCGGATGGCGCTATTGTCGAGTTTTCGATGACATAGCCTAAAAAAGTAACTCTTTTCTGGAGAAACTGGCATTTTTCCCACTTTATACGCAGTCCAAACGAAGCAGCGAGTTTCAGTACCTTTTCAAACTTCTTGATACCTTCAAGTTCATCTATCGATGGAATTATAATATCGTCCATATAAACTACAAGCGTTCCACTCTGTATCATTTCTCGAAAGATTGTGTAAATGAATCGGGAAAAAACGGCTGGAGAGTTTGAAATCCCAAACGGTACATATAAAAACTCATACTGTCCGTTATGAGTAACAAAAGATGTGTACTTGCGAGATTTTTCGGCCATGGGAACATGAAAAAATCCATTTCGTAGATCGAGCGTAGTGTAAACCTTTGCCTGTTGCAATCTTTGTAATACATCGTCAATCATGGCCATTGGAAAATGGTCCTTAATGATTTTTTCGTTTAATTTACGATAATCACAACATAACCTTTTGGTTCCATCCTTTTTCGATGCGAGTACTATAGGTGATGAGTACTCTGATGTGCTTGGCTGAATGATTCCCTTTTGGAGCCATTCATCGATTTGCTTCTCGACGACTCGTTGATCAAGATATGATAGCCGCCTAGGTCTTTGAAATATGGGTACTTCATCGGTTAAAATTATGCTCATCTCAATCGAAGATTTTCTTGTATTGACAGGCTTGTAGTTTTTAATCAAACCATCCATTTTGATTTGATGTTCTTGTCTCAAATGGGATAAATCTAGTGTTAATTTAGGATACTCTTCATCAAACAAGGTAGACATACATAGGCACTCGTATTCGTGCAGAAGTTCCGATACATTATTAATGTTATTTTCATATATTTTTTCATTTGGTTCTGATGGAAAATTTTCTTGTCTCTCATAGAAAGTCGCTCCGTTATCGTCAATAATCAAATTAAAAGTCTCTAAAATATTGTTGCCTATAACTGCCGGGTATAATATATCATTATTTTTAGTAACATAAAAATCAATATCTACACCAACATCATCGATTTTTGTGTGTGCTGTGAAAGATCCGATTGTTGTGAACTCTCCGTCTCCTATTCCAACAAAACTGTGTAAATCAGGTTGCAGTTTGACATCACCTATTTTTGTGAACGTTTCATTCGTAACTGCACATATGTCGCTTCCGGTGTCTATCAAAGCTGATATTTTTTTGCCATTAATGTATATGTCTTTGAAAATTCTATTGGTCTTTTGTACGGGCTTGGGCTTGTTACTAATGATTTTACCTTGACTTAAGGAATGTAAAACGTTGTTTTCTTTCTTTATGTCTTTTTTAAGTGTCTCACATTCAAAAGATCGATGTCCGAATTGCTGACACTTAAAACATTTGTATCCAAAATTTTTGCAATCTTTTGCAATGTGGCTAGTTTCGCCACATTTAAAACATTTTTTCTCGTTTTCTCGTCTACTGCTCTGGGTATTTTTCAAGACCTTATTTGCCTGCGCTTTGTTAAAATATGTTGATTGATGATATTTGCTATCGCGGATTTTTTCGTAGATTACAATTTGGGTTTTTAGTTCTTCGATAGATTTAGCTTGATATAGATTACTCTTGTTAGCGTTTGAGTCAGGTATACCGTCCACGAAATATTCTAAAATACTCTGTTCGTCAAGTTGCACTGATTTAGCGAGCTCCATCAGCGAGTATAGGTATTCCTTTAAGGTTTCGTTCTGTCTTTTGCGTCGACTTATTAGCATTCTATGGACCTCGACTGCTGATAACTTAGTTCCAAATTCTTTCTTTAAAACTTCTTTTAACGTTTTCCAATTATGTATCCCGACTTGACTACGAATAAACGTCTTAGCTGGGCCTTTCAACAATTGCTTGGCATAAATGAACTTTTGCAGCTCGTTCCATTGAACAGCCACTGAGTTTTCTTCGAACTCCTCAAGCCATTGTTCCACCTGTGGATGACCAGATCCAGTAAATGAACTAATTGAATCCTCAATATCACGGAGTGTGAAAGTCGACCTTGGAATGAATGCTTCAGCTATAGATTGTCTATTAGAGGCAACTTCTTCATATTCAGAGTCATCGTCACTGCTTTGGATTAGACCGAAGTGGGTCATTAGCCTGTCCTGTAAGGTAACCTTCCGTCCTGTTATGGATAAATTCAACTCCCCTAATTTATTTTTCAACTCACTTACTGAAAGTCTTAAAATTGTTTCTTTGTCCATTGTCAGAAATTTTGTTGAGTTATCAAATGATAATATGTAGAATAATTATATAATGCTATAAAACACTTAAAATTAAAGTTGTATTGGTTTAAAGAACAAAATTTAAAAAAAATACAAAATTTCTTTGAACTAAAGTTACGTTTCGATTAATTCAATTTAATTAAAGTTTTAGTTTTGTTATTTCAAAAGTGGAGATTTTAACTTGGTATTATTTTTAAATTCAATTTATTTTCAAAATAATAAAACTTATGTAATAGTAAGTTAAATCAACACAAACTGTTGTCGTTCTTTAAAAAGTTATTATATGAAATGACTGCTATCAAAATAACTATATTCTAAGACATTCTTATGTAAAATATTTCATTACGTCTTAAGATTTAAGAAAATGTTTCATTTCAATATTCCATTGAATTTCTTCTTTCTTTTATTTCGTTTGAATTTTTTATACTGTTCGACGTTCTGAGATAAAAATTTAGAATTTTAGTACAATTTTCTTTTAAACTACATACAAACTTTTACTCAGTTATCCGACTTTTGATTTTAAAACTTTGCATATTTTTCCTCTTCAAATAGTTTGCAAAAACATAAGTTGCTTAATGTATTATAACAATCTTATTTAAATTACGTTTTAGAATTTTAAAGTTTAACAAATAAGATTTTTTTCCGTTTATAGTTTGTTTACATACGATTTTATGATTTCATATAAAATTATTTGTCCCACTGTTCACGCTTTCTTTATTTCTGTTTCTACATGGCACAAAAGTTTTTTACTCACAATACAAAATTTCTATAATATACTCAAATTTTAGATCTCTCTGCTGCGCTGTCATCATTTATCTCTTCTCTGCTGCTTACTCTTATCTCTTGCTGCTGCTTTCCTCTTCAATACGTTACGTTCTACCACTTTCGTTTGCTGTCTGATCGCTTCCGTTTTAAACTTCTGCTCAATTATTTGTTTCTATGTAGCAACATTTTCCACTCTTTTCGTTCACTTTGAGAGTTTATGTTTTTTTTTTAGCGAATATTTTTGCATTACTTCTTCTCTCGCTTCACTTGCAATCAATTCTTAACGAAATTCACTTCTTTTCATATTATCGTTGCTTTTACTTTGCTCAACTTCTGTTTTACGTTCATTTATGTAGCAAAGTTTTTTCACTCAATTCGTACAGACTTTTCTTTCGCAATTCTTTTTATAACTTCTTCATTCTTTTTCGTATTATCGTTGTTACTTCTTTCGTTTTTTCTTTGCTCAACTTCTGTTTTCTGTCTTTACATGAAGCAAAGCTTTTTTTTTTCTAACTTCTTTTATATTCTTCTTACACACTTTTCTTTACTTTACTTTACTTTATTATATTCTTTACTTTATTCTGTTCACTTTGCTCAATTTATGTTTTCTGTCTTCACATGTAGCAAAGCTTTTTTCGAACTTCTTTTATATTCTGCTTACACACTTTTCATGTCCTTCTCGTTTTTCTTTTCCATTTAGTTCTTGCTTTAAATTTGCTCAATTTATTTTTTCAATTTATGTAGCAAACAAAGCATATCACTCACTTCTTTAATGTTCTTTATATCTTTTTATCAACTTCATTTCTTTCGTTACGATGGGCTCAATTTATAATTTGTTTTTTTTTTTTTTTAGCAAGCCTTTCACTCTTTGCGTTCATACTTAGCTGTTTTTGTTTCCATGCTGCAAACAAGAAAATTCTTGATCTAAGTTTCTACCGATATAAAATTTTTCCGTAAACAAAATCAACAAATCCGCACTTCACTGAATTGTTTAATTAAGATTATTTTAAGGCTCTTTCCATTGTTTTTATTGTTTAGCACACGTTTTTCTTTTACAATTATTTCGGTTGAGTCCCCAAAAATGTAGTTTCACTCAATAAATCAAACTTTTATTATTACTTTTATTATTAAATTTATTATTAGTGTTATAATATTAGCTTAATTATTACTCACACAAGATTTAGTTTAGAATATTATAATATACTTATAAGAGCTCACATCTTTTCTTATTCATTGCCCTTTTTCTACTGCAACGCTTCGTTATTATTTTTGAAATCATTTGTCCGTTTTGCGTTACTTTTGCTCGTTCGTCAAGTCAGTGTTGTCCTTTAATATTTAAGTCCGCTTCTTGTAACCCGTGTTGCATGTCCATCGCCCGTGTCGAGTACCGCCCGTGTTGCATGTCTATCCTCCGTATTGGATACAGTCCGTATTGTTGGTTCGTCGTCCGTTTGGCCTATCCCCACATTTATATTTAATTCGTCTATGAAAAGTACGAGTTTTAAGTATCTAGTTTAATTATATTTCTCATTTTTTTGTTTCGGTTGAATTTAGGAGTAGCAATCTTGGTCACCGCATTTTACCTTTTTTTCAGAGCGCTCTACAAAAAATGCTGTAGCTACCTTAATATTAAATTTTTTGTAATAAAAAAAAACTAAACATACTGTTGAATGTGTATTTTTTAAGGTATAAAAACCCTCATTTAAAAATATCCTTTAGGTTTTCTTGAAAAAATGCACAAACGTGACCTTTTTTTTCGGCCTCTGGGTATATAGTCCCCCTTAAGATGTCTGTATGAAATCTGTGCCTCAAGTAATTCAAGTAAAAAGCAATACCATCCAAAAACGTTTCTACCATGTGACGCTGAGGTAACGACCGATCATAAAAATGAATTTGAATTAAAAATATTTTCTGTGTCAGCTTCGGTCAAGAGCGCCACCGCTTAAAATGAACTTTCCTAAAAACTTTATTGACTTTGGTCGCCTGATTCGGATATTTATTCGGATTTTATTCGGATATTTATTTATTCGCCTTGTTCTCAATTATTTGAGATTTGCAAGAGCAACCCTTTGACGACCACTGGGACACCGGTGACCCTTTTGCTTCCGATTTTTTCCTGGAAAAACGGGGGTACTTTAACCTCTCTACGACTATTTGTTCAGAAGACATTTTCAAAATAGTTCAAAATTTTGTTAAAGAATCCCAAAAAATATGGGCCATATATATTCGTTACGGAGTAATGTTTGGCATCGAATGAAAGATCAGATTTTTTGGAAAATTTTACGTGTTTTGTAAATATCTTCAACCAACAGTCGTGAAGAGTTCAAAGTACCATCATTGGAAGGGGTAATTTTTAACCTTTCATTGGATCTAAACATGACGTCGTATCAAATAAAGAAGGCCAGATTTTAGATTTTTTTGTATTTTTTAACGAAATTTTAAACTATTTCGGAATATCTTTCAAGCCAATAGTCATATAGAGGTCAAAGTACCACCTTTGCAAAAGTTATTTTTTAAACTTTTATTGGTTAGTTTAAAAAAAAAAACAACGAGTTTTTATGAAGTGAATAAAAAGTTGACCTTTTCGTTCGCGTATTGTCAACGAGAGAAAATAGTCCCATATATTTTTACCGTTGACGACCATTGGGTCATATAGGTCCCATGATTTTTGACACCTTTGGTCATATAGGTCCCATGATTTTTAAAAATTGGATTTCGCGAAACTTTTCCTAGTAATTTGGGGTCTCTGATTACGAATTCGTTGGCGAATTTACGAATTTTGCAGTGGTTAAGAAGCGGTCTTCAAAAGGTTAAATAATAATAACAACATAATATTTTATTGAAATTAGAACACAAAGGAACTAAAAATGCCGATTTTATATTAAAGTAAATTTTAAATGAACTTATAACTAGTCTAATTTTCAGAGGAAAATTGGGAGGACAAACAATTCCAAAACCAATTTCAAAAATTCCAACAAGATGTTGAAATATATACATATGGTATGAATGGTTGGTATTTTGGTAGCGTACCGAATGAATAAATTTTAATACAAACATTTCCAAAGGTAGCCTTATTTTAAAATATTTTTATCTGATTCTTGATTATTTGTTTTCGCTCAATATCAATCATTGACGACTAACTTCAATAACATGATTTCTTTTTAAAAGACTGGAAATTTTGCGTTTTTGCTAATTAAAAGTGACGTCAAACCTTTATTACACACTTTTACTTTTATGTTTATTTATTTGCCAACCTGATATTATTGTTTTAACAGATATTGTTATTAATTTATTAAAACTTGTTTTGAGATCTTCTTGAATAAATCATACAGTCAAACAGTCAAGCAATACAAATTTATTACTATGATCAACAGGAAGATAAAATTCCAGCTGTATAAAATGAAATTTAATTTAAATAATAATTATTATTTCATGGTAAATAAATTCTGGTGAAAACTAAATGTGTTTTGAGTTTAAGAAACTCTTGAGTGGACCATGGGAAATGCGTGAATATCGCGTATAAAAAGTTCCAATGCTTCCAATTCTCTTTAATAACTTGACTGAACTCAAAAACAAACAAGAACCACTTTTGATAATAAAAAAGAAAACTGGGCCTGAAGAGTAGTCTTTATGTTTATTTAACTTAATACTTGATTTTAGTTTTTGTCTGTCAACCTTCGCATTAGCACGCAAGATTAACAGCACCAGCAAAGTTATGAACTGCACAACATCAAATAAATTCTTAGTGTTCTTCATAATTGTGGTCTGCACTTGTAGTTCGAGTATTTGGGTGAATGGAGGAGCAGCTGACCAATGCGCACCCACAGATGAAATAGAGGATGACAACCAGCTTATTGTCTGTAATGAGATTGAAACATTGGGGGAGTTAACGGAAGAACTTCATTCGACTTGGAACAACATAGCAGTTAGGAATGAGCGTGTACATGGTTTTACTGTAACAGGTATAAGTGAGGAGCATTTAATTTTTATGAGAAAAGAGTTCATAATAACTTATTTCAGTACAACGTAGTCCGTTATTGGGCAGAATCGAAAAACTTGATCTCTCACAAGTTGGTGGTCTAGAAATTGGCGCCAATGGTTTTAAGCAATTTACTTCACTGAAACATTTGAATATCTCCGGATGTAAAGTAGATTCGCTTAAGAGGTTGCATTTTGAGTCGTCACGCCAGTTAGTAGTGCTCGATGCGAGTTGGAATGAATTAGTCACTCTGGAACATGATACACTGGCGGATTTAGTACATTTGCGTTATGCCAACTTCTCCCGCAATTCACTAGAGATCGTTGAGGAAGGTTTTCTTGACGCAGTGCCGGAATTGCTACAACTCGATTTGGGCAACAATGATTTGAGGAAAGTTCAGCTAGGCAGTGCTCCAAATTTGGAATACCTATCCTTACGCGCAAATTCAATTGAAGTGGTGAGTATTTGATACGAATATTAATTGTTATTAACATGAACATGAGTATTACCATGAGTATGATTATGAGTAAAAGTATAAGTATCAATATGAAAATTAAGGGAAGTTCGAATATGATTATGAATATGGGTATGAGTATGAGTGCAAATATGACTATGAGTATGAGTATAAGTATGAGTATGAGTATGAGTATGAGTATGAATATGAATATGGATATAAATATGAATATGAATATGAATATAAATATGAATATGAATATGAATATGAATATGAATATGGATATAAATATGAATATGAATATGAATATAAATATGAATATGAATATGAATATGAATATGAATACGAATATAATTAAGAATATGAATATGAATAGGAATATGGATATTACTATGAATATATTCATATATATACAGACATATATTCATATGAATATGAATATGAATATGAATGTGAATATTAATGTGAATATGAATACGAATATGAATATGAATATGAATATGAATATGAATATGAATATGAATATGAATATGAATATGAATATGAATATGAATATGAATATGAATATGAATATGAATATGGATATAAATATGAATATGAATATGAATATAAATATGAATATGAATATGAATATGAATATGAATACGAATATAATTAAGAATATGAATATGAATAGGAATATGGATATTACTATGAATATATTCATATATATACAGACATATATTCATATGAATATGAATATGAATATGAATGTGAATATAAATATGAATATGAATATGAATATAAATATGAATATGAATATGAATATGAATATGAATATGGATATAAATATGAATATGAATATGAATATAAATATGAATATGAATATGAATATGAATATGAATACGAATATAATTAAGAATATGAATATGAATAGGAATATGGATATTACTATGAATATATTCATATATATACAGACATATATTCATATGAATATGAATATGAATATGAATGTGAATATTAATGTGAATATGAATACGAATATGAATATGAATATGAATATGAATATGAATATGAATATGAATATGAATATGAATATGAATATGAATATGAATAGGAATATGAATATCAATAGGAATATGAATATGAATATGAATACGAATATGAATAAGAATATGAATATAAATAGGAATATGGATATTACTATGAATATATTAATAAGTGGCGTCCGTGGCGTAGTTGGTTAAAGTGCGTGGCCGCTATGTCAAAGAACCCGGAGACCCAGGTTCGAACCCCAGCAGCGACAAAAAATTATTTGAATTAAAATAATTTTTCTGTACGACCGCCACCTCTCTGCAGACAATGGCAAACCTCAGAGAGTAATAAAAATGCCATGTAAAGCTTCTTGAGAATAAGAACATTCCGTTCATCGCTGTTCGGAGTCGGCGTTAAGCCTGTAGGTCCGTTTCTCGGTCAATTGTGTAAAAACTTAATAACACGCAGAACACAATTGATCATAAGAAGCTAGGTCAAAGTCCTTTCCAGGGCTGAAATGGCCAGTTATTTATTTTTTTTTATATTCATAAATACATATGTATATTCATATGAATATGAATATGAATGTGAATATGAATATGAATATGAATATGAATATGAATGTGAATATGAATATAATTATGAATATGAATATGAATATGAATATGAATATGAATATGAATATGAATATGAATATGAATATGAATGAATATGAGTATGAATATGAATATGAATATGTTTATAAATATGAATATGAATATAAATATGAATATGAATATGAATGAATATGAGTATGAATATGAATATGAATATGTTTATGAATATGAATATGAATACAAATATGAATATGAATATTTATTTGAATATAAATATGAATACGAATATGAATATGAATGTGAACATGATTATGAATTTGGATATGAATATGAATGAATATGAGTTTGAATATGAATATGAATATGTATATGAATATGAATATGAATATAAATATTAATATGAATATTTATTTGAATATAAATATGAATACGAATATGAATATGAATGTGAACATAATTATAAATTTGGATATGAATATGAATATAAAGAAGAATTTGAATATGAATATGAATATGAATATGAATATGAATATGAATATGAATATCAATATGAATATGAATATGAATATGAATGATTCATGATGACTTATTAATGTGGAATGATAATGCTCAATTATGAATGATTAATGATGAAAGCGGATGGATGAATATGATACAAGTTACAAATTGAAAAATACAATCCATTTGCTACAAAAAACTTTATTTTCATTTATTATTATTGTAAATTAATATAATTTGCTTACAATTTCTTGTTTACCTCCCTTATACAGCTTACTTCTGTCAACTTTCCAAATATGTCCGCCTTGCAGAACTTGGACATCTCTTATGGATCCATGCGCAAAATTGAAGATCGCGCTTTCGATACTCTCTACAATCTACGCCAGCTTAATCTCTCCGGCAACAGCCTGGAAAGCATATCGCCCAATTACTTTGCGGGTCTAGAGCATGGTAACCTATTGGATCTTGATATAAGTTCGAATGAAATCAAGACACTAGCTGCTAATGACTTTCAATATCTTCCAATTCTACAAGTATTGAACATTTCGGACAATTGGCTTCCAAATCTGAAAGTAGATACTTTTCGGGGATTGTATTCCCTGAAAAAACTCTACTCCTTCAATAATGACATCAGCGACCTGGACGTAAATGTATTTGCTGATTTGATCTCCCTGGAACTACTTGATATATCGCGCAATAATCTTGCCTCTCTGGATGCTGCTGTCTTCGGTGAAACCGCTTTGCCCTACCTTCGCTGGCTTGATTTGAGTGGTAATGAGCTGAAGAAGATAAGTCTACAAGGATTTCCTCGTTTAGAGTACTTGTCCTTGCAACAAAATCAGATTGAAGTAGTAAGTTAAGAACAAACTTTAATAATTATTATTGTTCATTTCGTGTAACATTAAATTTCAGCTATCTTTCCACAATATTCTGGATATGCCAGCCTTGCAGACGCTAGATATCTCATCCGGATCCCTGCGCGAAATAGAAGATCATACTTTTGATGGTCTCCATAATCTACGCTGGCTTAATCTCTCCGGTAACAATATTGAAACCATAACGCCCTATAGCTTTGCGGGCCAACTAAGCGACAACCTACTGTACCTCGACATAAGCTCAAATCATATCAAATCGCTTGCTGTCAATACCTTTCAGCGTCTTGCACGCCTTCAAGTACTCGACTTATCTGGCAATAGTTTGACTAGCCTTGATTCCGACACATTTCGAGGACTGTTCTCTTTGCGTAAACTGTATCTTTTCAATTCTGGTATAAAAGATTTGGAGCCAGATGTATTCACTAAATTGGATGAGTTAAACACACTTGATATGTCGCGGAACAGTCTTGTCACGCTGGATGAGAGTATCTTTGGACCAAATCCCTTGCCCAGACTTCGTCGGATCATGCTGAACAGCAACAATCTACGTTTTTTGCATCCACTTACCTTTGCATCAGTACCCAACCTCGAATATCTTTCGTTAAGCAATAATTATTTGGACATGCTGGATGCGCGCATGTTTGCACCAATGCAGTTTTTGCAGAAGCTACATTTGAGTTATAATCTTTTTGAAGAATTACCCAGCGATGTGCTTGAAAATTTAGATAATGTATCAGAGCTACTCTTTGATCATAATAAGATTTCTTTTCTGCCCGACGTCAAAGCTACTTTTCCGAGACTTCAAAAGTTATCACTGGAAGGTAATCCATGGCAATGTCCTTGCTTGAATGCTATACAATCATGGCTGAATTATAGGCAAATTCAGTATTTGCCCGAAAGCGGCCCGTTTTTTAATGGAAAAAAACCACTCTGTGTTGTAACCGCTACAGCGGAATGTGTCAAGAGTCTTAGTTTGGTGCGCAAGCACAATATAGTGGGTATCTATTAGGCGGTAGGGTTAAAGGAAACGCTTGAATTGAATTTGAAAGATGCTCAATTTTATAGTTAGTACAAAACCTCATATATTCTTTAAGTAAAATTCGAGTACTCACGATCTTACAAAATTTATATACATGATACTCTCTATGTTATTTAATATTTCTATGAATAAATATTTATTATCAGAATATTTGTAGAGTTTTAATGAAAACAGTTTATTTGAAGCATCTTTTTTTTAAGTTATTTATCACAAAACTATTTTAGTGTAATTGATTTATTTTATACTAGCTGACCCGGCAAACGTTGTTTTGCCCAAACTTAATATTCGATGTTTCTACTTTTTCAATAGATGACGGTGTAGTTTTGAAAGACAAACACAATTACCAAATTTTAGTCTATTATGACCAAACCCGATTGAAATATAGTATTTTCATATATTTGTGGGTGGTAAAACATATTTTTAGTACAGTTTCCGACAGCAAGCAAACAAAATAAATTAGTATAATAATATAAAAATTTATTTTTAATACCAAATTTTCTATACCAGCAAAATCTTCTGATATATAGAGTTTTTATTGATTTGTAGGCAGTAAAAGGGGGGTGTGGTAACCAAGTTTTAGTACAGTTGCCGACAGTGAGCATAAAAACTAAACTCCAAAATTGTAGCCTAATACGGCGAAACCATCGGAAATATAGAATTTTTATTGATTTGGGGGCGGTAAAATGAGGTGTGGCAACCAATTTTTAGTACAGTTACCGACAGTGAGCATACAAACTAAATTACGAAATTTTAGTCTAGTATCACCTAAACCTTTCGATATATAGAATTTTCATTAATTTGTGGGCGGTGAAAGGGGGTGTGGCAACCTATTTTTAGTACAGTTTCCGACAGCAATCAAACAAAATTAATTAACAAATTTAAGTATAATACCCCCAAAATCTTCCAATTTATAGAATTTTTATTAATTTGTGGGCGGTAAATGGGAGGTGTGGCAACCCAGTTTTAGTAAAGTTTCCGACAGTGAGCATACAAACTAAATTACCAAATTGTAGTCTAATACGACCAAAATCGTCAGAAATATAGCATTTTTATTGATTTGTGGGCGGTAAAAGAGGGTGTGGCAATTTTTTTTCTACATAGTGTCCTTCCTTGGGGCAATACGAATCCATCAATCTCAAAATTGTAAAAATTGAACGACCCCTTCTTGAGTTATGCGCATACACACGGACGTCAGTCATTTTTATATATAAGAGATAATCAGCGCAAATAATAACAAACTACCTATAATAAATTTAAAATAAATTAAAAAAAATGCATACTATGGTTTTCTTTCAAAATGCTTATTTTAATAGAAAATGCGAACAACGTCGCATACGGGCAGCTAGTGTTTGGTTATATTTGTTTTTGCTTGCCTCTGTCTTTCCCAGCAGTACGCCGAACTAGTACAGAATTAGGAAATCGCTAACTCCATAGTAACCACCACTACTTGCACGGTAATACCTTTTGTACGCTCTGTACTGGCGATTTCTACACAGAGATGTCATTGGATGTAGTTAGATCTGCCTCCCTCTGCATTACCAGTAGCTAGCTTTCTTGCTGACTCCCCGTAGCTAGCTAGCTCGTTGTTAAACTAGCATTACAGATTTGGTTGCTTACTGAAAACCAGTGAGCTAGCTAGCTACTAGGAGTCAGCAAGGAAGCTAGCTACTGGTAATGCAGAGGGAGGCAGATGTTACTACATGCAATGACATCTCTGTGTAGAAATCGCCAGTACAGAGCGTACAATAGGTATTACAGCGCAATTAGTAGTGATTACTATGGAGTTAGCGATTTCCTAATTATGTACTAGTTCTGCTTACTTGTATTTCAATTTGTGTATTTTTCAACCTATACATCGAAAAAAATGGAAAAATTTTAATTTATAGTACCAATCCATTTGCTTTATTAAATTAAATTATAAATTGTAGTATTTTTTCATAAAAGTAAAGTTAAGTTAAGATTTGCCGTCCATCTTCTTCTTTTCCATGCATATGGCTTTAAATATACGCTTCTTTTGCAAGCTAAGACCTTTGCGAAGCTGAAAGTCGGCTGTGCCGGAAGCATCATTGATTGTTATAGAGTCTGGAAATTGAGCAATGAAATTTCGGTTTTGTAGTTTTAAAGATTAAAATGTCTAAAATACCTAAGAGTGCATTAAAAAAATTTGGCATGCCTTTTAATGCCTCCTTCCCTTGAATGCCATCCACGTTGAATAACATAACAACTTCATTGCTTAAAATTTTATTGAGGCTTTTAATCACACCTGCAGGCTGAAGTAAATGCTTCATTGTTTTGATCTGTTAACAAAAGCAATACATATAAAATAAAATTAAAAATGTCATGTAATTAAATATAGAAAATTATTATAATAATAATGATAAGAAAATATTAAAAAGCTTCACCAAATGCACTGCAGAACTTCGCGTCGGATGATTCATTAAATACCATTCCTCAAGTTGGTCACTCAAATTTAAAACTGTGCTTTTCTCTAAAATATCACTACATTCAGTTCCTATCCCCTCTTCATGTCCTTCTACCACTTCAATCATATCGATTGCTTCGTCATTTTCGCACTCATTTTCCACTTTTTCTTTTTTATTAAATTCTGTTTCAGCATGTCTAAACTGTGTTAATAATTTATCACTTTCTTTTTTCACTAATCTTTTGTAGTGACGTTTGCTGATCATTGTATTTATTTGTTTTAAGTTTTAAGTTTTAAGAAATCTGTATTTATTTATAATATATTTTGGTTATTATTTTCTTCACTTCTCTTTTTTTCACATACTCACTTTAAACACTTTAATCACTTTTCTTCAACAATTGTCGCGAACTGAATGCAAATCTAAATGAAGCGCACAAAACTCAAATCAAATTAACGGGATCACACAATTATTTGGAATTTTGTTTGATATCTGTGGAAAGTGGAATGTGGATTTATGGATATAGTTTTTTTATGAGAAGATCAGAGCGATTCTGTGCTCTGCTCGCTTACCATCTACATTACCAAGCGCTACCAAAGTAACTACCTACTTGCCGCGTAGCCACTGAAATAGCAAGTGTAAAGAGTAAATTTTGCTCCCAAAAATCATATTCATATTGTTCGTATCATATTCACGCATTGTTTCGGCGCTGCATTACCAAGCTCTAGCGATGTAACTACTTATCGTATAGCTACTGAAATAGCTAACGTGAAGGAGTCAATTGCCACTTTGCGAACTGGAGGGTTTTTTCACGTCACCACGCATAACGTACGACAAAAAAAAACAAAAACAAAATACATTGCCATTCTCTGTTGCTATCCATAGCACACACACGCTCGGGCATATGTATGTAGGCAAAACAAAAACAAATCACATTGCTATTCTCAGCAAAGCAATACTCACTGTAGGATGGGAGAGTAAAATATTGGAACACTCGCATCGTGTCGATGTGCCGCACACTGCTTTATTTTTCACTATAACAACAACAATTTTTATACGCTATGAGTCGTTCATGTCCGTTTGTGCTTGCAGGTGAATTTTACTTAGGATTTTGAAAGCCATGAATCTCCTTTTCTAATAAACTTTTTAATCATTTTTTTGGCCTAAAACCTTCACCAGGTCGAGAGCTTTTTATTATAAAAAATTTCATGAAAAACGGCCGGGCCTTTCTCAAGATTGTTCCGAACATAAAAAAGGCACTTCAAAATATAATATTAGTATAGATTATTCTAGCATATTCAATAACTTCTATGGAAAATTATTATATTTTCAGTATTAATACAGAGAAACTAAATCTATATTTTAATACGCAAACATCGAATGTTGTGGTACACTTTTTTAATATTTATAATAAAAAAAGGGAATGAAACTTATATCATTCGAAAGGTACTGTGCCACAGATGTGCCGAATAATAAAAATAACAAAAAAAATTAAATAAATTTTGTGATTATCACATTTTTAAATAAATGTATGCATTCTCATACTCATGGCTGTAGTTTGAATCTCTCTGCCTTTTTCTTAAGCGAGAGAAATTGCAAAAAAAAAAAGATTTACAAACAAATACTATGGCCCATATTACACGATGATCGTTTGATCGCGGTCAAAATATTTTTGTTGTTGCTTTCAATGCGAAACAATTGTTCATCCGCTCTGGCTCTGCAAGTTTTTTGACAGTTTCGCATTGAAAGCAACAACAAAAATATTTTGACCGCGATCAAACGATCATCGTGTAATATGGGCCTATTGCTGCTCTCTTCCTCTATTTCTCTCTTTGCATGCAAAATTATAAGGAAAAGTAGAATGCTAGATTGAATCAAACACTTTAACAGAGCTATGTTACATTGTTGATGTTGTTGCTTTTTCTTAATTTTTCTCTCTGCGATAGTCTCATGACAAAAATAGCCAAAATATTCATACCGTTCCTAAGAATGATAGAAACCAGATTACGCGTTCCGCAAATGAGACAGAGAGAGAGCATGACGTCACAAGTGATATTGTCAGAATTTGGAATAATTTTTATCCCACACCCACGCGTAAATATTTTTTTTCTTACTTTTATAATATGTATATGAACCTCCTTAATCCACAATAAAATTTTGTCCTAAGCTCGAATAGTTTAGGAGATAAAAATCTTGAATTTTTAAAAAATTGATATTTTTCATATACGAAAATATTCATATTTTAATACAGAAGAGTAGATGTTTTTACTTTACTTTTTCGAAAGAATTTATTTTCAATCTAATCAATTTGTCTAAGAGATCGCACATTTGCATCCGTTTTTGTCAAGCAAAAGTACTGTGTGACGTCATGCACTCAGTTGAGAAAGAGAGCATTAGATAACGGGACTGCGGAACGCGTAATCTTGTTTCTATCATTCTTGTACCGTTCCGATACTGCGGAGAGAGCCACTGCAAGAACCAAAATTCATCTATCATTCAACGGCGTTGCATAGAATTATTATTTGGAGTGTATATGAGGC
This sequence comes from Pherbina coryleti, assembly GCA_943735915.1. Taxonomy (NCBI): domain Eukaryota; kingdom Metazoa; phylum Arthropoda; class Insecta; order Diptera; family Sciomyzidae; genus Pherbina; species Pherbina coryleti. Next base: position 97,446,788 of record OX030952.1, read on the forward strand.
ACGACAAATCTGATAAAACAAAAATTATACTATTAGGAAAAATTTAATTTTACAACAATAAAAAATAAATTTCATCATAGTGTCTCTCAGGGAACCCCTTGATTAAAGGAACCAGAATGCACTAAATGCAAAAGCAAAAAAAAAAATTAAATTAAAATTAAAATTAAAAAAAGGACAAGTATTAGAACAAGGATTAAATAAGGATTAGAAAAAGGATAAAACAAAGATTTTTACAAAGATTAGGACCAGAAATAAGATAAGGAGTAGAACACAGATTAGAGCTTCGAATTGGACATGTTTTAGAACCAAGAATTTGGAAGATGGCTTCGACAAGGACAAGTAAGATTGAGACATACCTAAAACAATATTTGAGGAAAGATTAGGAAAAGTATAATGACAAGAAATATAACAAAGATAAGTACAATAAGTACAAAGATTTAGAAAGGAAGTGGGACAAGGATCAGGAAAGGATTTGAACAAGAATAAGGTCAGAGCTTTGGACATGGATTAAAACAAGAATTTGAACCAGAAGTAGGTCAATTAGTAGAACACATATATGAATAATAATATGAATTTAGACAAGTTTTGGAACGAATGCAAGGATAGGATCCATGATTGTTGGCCGTTATAAAACCATGTTTGGATACATTTCACCGAACAGTTTAATTTAATTAAAAAAATTCTCAAAATCGCTTCGAAACCTTGAATAAGGAACAACAAGAAGTCGTTACTTTGTATCATATATTTTAACAATAAATTTTTATTATATAGGAAAGGACGAAATAGGAAACGAAATGAATATCTATTATTTCAATTGGTTTATTTCACCTTTATTGATAAAATTTTCAATTAAATTATCAACTATTTTCGTCGAAGTTAAACTTAAGCCCTAAAAAGAAACACCTCAGTCAAAGAATAGGTATTTTAAGCGTTTTCTGTAGAGTGATACTAGAAAACTTTCTGCGCGCAGCGAAAACGGTAGGCCTGAACAATTTTCCCAATTCACATAAAATAGAAAGTTTTATTGTATATGAATGTGACAGTACTACAAAATCCATAGGAAGGACTGCTAGCAGCGCTTCCATTACCTACTGGGTTAAAGCGCTCGTTGTTATGTTATCTCACCACAACACTTGCTCTGTGGTGTACTTAGAGTTGTGCTATCTAGAATGGACACGAACCGATTTGGACACCAACCGATTTTATAACTTTTGTTAAGTTTATAGCAACTGTGTGCAGGGTGCTCACAAAACTTTTAATGTTGTTTAAAACGCCCTACAGAGACGATATATTCCATAGACATTGCATGAGATTCGCCTCATCAATATTGTGAATACCGAATGATGTAAAGATTGGCCCAGGCGAAAAACATTGGCACGGGCAGCGAAAAAGCAGCGCTGGCGGCGGACCTTTGTTGCTAGAATTTGTTGATAGACTCTAAAATGTCAAAATCTTATCAACAAAGTTGTCGAGAAGACATGTTTATTTTATTTTTTCCATTGGAATTCTATGTGGACGGACGGTTGGATTGTTTACATTTTTTTTGCACAGTTTTTGTTATTGCTCTTCCTTCTTTGTTTTTCTGCAGGTTTTTGTTTCGCTAGGATTTTTAGCTTAATATTTGGCGATCGTCAGAAAAGTTATATTTTTGCGATTTTGTCTATCTCGGTGAAGCTATAGAAAAATCGCTGTAACTTTTTTGATTCAGCTTGGATTGAAATTCATCCAAGAACAAAATTATAGAAAATTTTACCACCTTTAAAATGACATCAAAAATTATTTTTTTACTAAATTTATTATTTTTTTTGACTTAACTTATCTTAACTTTACCAATTCCAAAAATAGTTATTTTCTATATATTACTTCATTACTTCATATTGCTTTTTAATTATTATTATCTTATATATTAATACGCAAACATCGAATGTTGTCGTACACTTTTTCAATATTTATTTTAGAATAAGGACAATGAAACGTATATCATTCGAAAGGTACTGCACCATAGATGTGCCGAATTATGTTAGATTTTAAATTGATGACCTTTGACACGAAATATTACCGTCGAAAGTTTATATTAATTTTAGTTAGGGATCTCAGAACTGGGAAGAGGTAGAATGAAGAATGTGGTATCAGATGAAAGGTCTGGCTGCACAATATGATGGAATATAAGATCGGTGACCTTTGACCTCAAATATGAGCAGAAAAATAGCATTTATTAAATAAAAGCTAAACTATAAGAGATGGAAAAATATGATACAAGAAAGAAATTTAGACATTCATAAGATGTGCAAAAAGAAATTTTATATTTTTCACCTTCGTTTACGATTACCCTACAATAAGCACTTTTTCATGTAACAAGTATCAATATATATTGTGATGGTAAAATTGCTTACAAATAGTAAATTTTGAAAAATTTCCGTTATTTTGACATTAAAGTTATTGTGATGTCTCGAAAACTATAGATGTTCTCAGTAAAACTTTTTTGTATGAAAATTCGTTGGTCGAGATAAATAACGGTATACGAAAACTTTTTTGCTAATATTTTCCACGAATAGTATGTTAAAAAAATTTCCCGTTATTATGACATCAAAAGTATTGCGATATTTCGAAACCTGTAGATTTTTTCCATGCAATGCATTTCTTAAAGCAGTGTCGTTGCCTCAGAATGAGAAAAAAACAATTGATATTTCAAATTTTGATTTTGCATCCAAATATCGCAGCCATTTTTCAATCGATTTTCCCTAGATTTTCTTGGTCTGAAAGTTTAATTAAATAACTTTTGAGAAATAAGAAAAGATTTACCGTTATCTCACTAATTCAATTTCTTATGTTGTTTTCAAAAAAACTCTAAAATATTAAATTTTTGTTTAATTTTGTAATTTTATTTTTGTTTTTCTATTTTCTTCTTTCACACTCTTTCATATACCATATCATTTATTTGCAAAAATTGCTTCATTTTGACACATAATTTAATTAAGTGTTTCTATCATCGAAAATCATGAGCTACCCCCCTATGATTTTTTTGATGAAAATTACATTTTTAAAACTGTTGTTTTTGTATTTTTTATAAAGTTCTACAGCTAAAAAAATAATTTCTGAGAAAAAATTTTTCAAACCACTCCAAAGTTATATACACAAATATATATTTTAAGCAATTTCCTTATCTACTTTATATATTTATTATACATATTATTATTATATATCTATATATAAATAGGTGTACGCAGAACAGTTAAGAAACATTTTCTCCCGTGTTTCTCAACCAATTTTGATAATTTTTTTTTCAAATCAATAAGAGTAGGAAAAAAGAGTGCACCGAATATCTATGGTGGGCAATTCGACCTCCAATATGATGTTCCATTCCACTGGTTACATTAGATGAGCGTTGAAATAGAGGCGAGACACTTTTCATCAGCCCAAATTTTCGGTATAACTTTTGAACTATAAGTCACAAATCAATGAAACATGGTAAGAACTTCCTTCCTTGACAAAGGGGCGTAGAAACACTCATACAACTCAAAGTTGTTATATCAAATAGCTTTGGAAGCATTTCTACTAGAAAATTGAATAAGGGAAGTAGGGTACTAGGGATTTTTACTAGGGTAAAGTAAAAATCACAGAACATGGAAAATCAGAATTGAGTTACTGTTTTGTGATTTCCTGCTGGTGTTGCCTTTGGTGCTGTATAAGTTCGGTTACGTTTGCATATGAGTGAAGAAAGAAAAAAAATGTTTTCAATAAAAACACAAAAAAAAACGAAAATCAATTTTTAAATGGTCGAATCTCGACCAAAGGTGATACTAGTTTTTATAATTAAAGAAAACATATTCAATTTGTATTTGACTTTGGTACACTTGACAAAAATTAGATAATTTTTAGGGTAAGCATTTTGAAAATATAAGCTGAAGTATGTAATAACTTAAGCAGACTAAAACTATATTTATTTGTTTCGAAAAATGTTTAATAAAAATATAAAGTCACCCATAATATGAGTGAATGTCAATTTTTACATAAAACTTTCCCCATACAAGGGAAAATAAGGAAAGCAAGATATTTTTATCGGAGTACTTTATTCGGGTACTGTGTCGGGATATTGTGGCGTCCGTGGCGTAGTTGGTTAAAGTGTGTGGCCGCTATGTCAACGAACCTGGAGACCCAGGTTCGAACCCCAGCACCGACAGAAAATTATTTGAATTTTTCTGTACGGCCGCCACCTCTCTGCAGACAATGGCAAACCTCAGAGAGTAATCAAAAAATGCCATGTAAAGCTTCTTGAGAATAAGAACATTTCGTTCATCGCCGTTCGGAGTCGGCGTAAAGCCTGTAGGTCCATTTCTCGGTCAATTGTGTACAAACTTAATAACACGCACAACACAATTGATCCTAAGAAGCTAGGTCAAAGTCCTTTCAAGGGCTGAAATGGCCAGTTATTTATTTTTTTTTTTTTTTACTTTATTCGGGTAAAAAGTTCTTACTCTTACCTTGTTTTTCCAATACATACTCTTAGAAAAAGTAGCTTTATTTCCAATTCAAAATTTCTCAAATTCTATGGTACTTTATTCTTGTAAACAGCTCTTACTCTTACCTTGTTTTTTCAATATATACTCTTAGAAAAATAAGCTTTATTTCCAATCCAAAATTTCTCAAATTCTATGGAATTCATGAAATGCAAAATAAAATTTTTACAGCGAAACGGAATTAAAAACTTCTTCATTATTTCAAGAAAACTTTTTTATTTAATAAGAAATTTGAAGATAAAACTAAACTAAGAACAAATATGAATTATTTGAAAATGTCGAATTACCTGACTAGAAATAATCAGTTATTGGATTAAACCGTAGTTTTTTATTTTGAGTTTTCAATTTTGAGTCATGTGATATTGGTTGTCAGTAAAAAATGATCAAAGAAGAATCAATTAAAAGTTTCTAATTGGGTCTGAAGATGTAATGTTCGTAGTATATTTGCATCACTTTAGAAGTCGTAATAATTTTTCGAGCAATAAAATTTTTTTGCATTGTCTTAAGACAGCTCTCGACCTCTGTGTTAATTTAAAGATAACCAAGCTGATGCTATACTCTGTTTTCAGCTCGAAATTCTATGGCTACTGCTTGAACTACCTCCTCTTGTTTATTTTGCTTTTGACGATCGAATACAAAGTACTTTACTTTTGTTGCTTGTTTGTTCCATAATATCAAGGATATATTATGCGAGTAGATGCTAGTATTACAAACATATTTATTTAAAAACTCATCACGACTGCTACAACATTGGGTGCATGTACGAGTTTGTGTGTGTGTTTGGCATGGGATTTTGGATAAAATCTTCTGCTCGAAACTGACCCCAATACGACAAGAGTAGCGCACATAAATCCTTCTTTGACCGGAAATAAATTACTCAAGTTGAACTCGACCGTATAACCTTAATTAATGTGAAACTTGATGAAAGTGTAAATATTTATGCCATGGGAACGCAAAGATATCTACGCAATGAGTAAAAAGAGTGTAAATACAAAAAAAAAAATAAGTTAATTATATTAAGAGCGAAGGATATGAATAAAAGTAATATCTTTGATTCAGAGAAGCAGACAGAGGTCATTGCACTTAATTTATACGCACAATCTTTTCATTTTAAGTAATTTTCTTATTTGAAGAATTTTGGTAATTTCTTTAGCAAGAATAAAAAATAAAGCTTTGCAAGAAATTAGAAATTACATATTCTACCATTACATTAGGGGAAATAAGGGAAAGAACAATGAGTTTTAATTTAAAGAAAAAAATTCCGCGTAAGTCGGTGTAATGAAAATGCAATTATTTTGACTCTAAAGTAAGCAAAAGCAGTTTTGAAATTCTTTTTGATTTCAAAACGGAGCAAGAGTAGGACAACTCCTGGAGTTGTATTGTTTTTATATAAATTAAAATAAATAAATAAATAAATTTTATTGTTTAATAATAAATGAAAATGAGTAAAACTGAATCAGATTTGTTTTATTAAACTATTACATAATTATTATAACACAAGTATTTGAATGAAAAATTTAAGAATCTTGTTCCTAACATTATAGTTAGGCTGCTACGTATATTAGGGGATCTGGCAACGATAATATCATTCCAGTCAATCTGAGGTTTCCATTCAAAAGTTTAACATTTTTTAGTCCATACGTACTCACAACGTTTTGTTGTACGTGCGCTTATTGTGCTGTTTACAGTGCTTTTAAAATTGTTTTTCAGCAAAAAAAAAAAAAAAAAATAAATGGAATTAACATGTGAACATTTTTGTGCGATTGTTGATTCCGATTATATTAATTAACAAAATCTATGTAACAATCCTCGTATGATCTCTTATAAAATATATTCTTACATTATAAGTTATATGAAGACTTAAGGAAAAATTAGAGAAACAGTTACAATAGAACAATCTTAAAACAAGAAAATAGCAACTAGTGACAAGAGGAATTCAATAAGAGATAATTTAAAAGAAATAACGTAATACGGGTTATAAAATATACGAAGAAACACCAAATTTCAACCTATACCAAATATTAAAGAAAGAAAATTAAGACAGAATATGATTAAAATAAAACTAAAAAAAAAAATTGAAATAAATGTTAAATAAAAAGAGAGAGAGAGAGATAAACATAGGCGAGAGCAAATTTTTACATTAAAATGAACACAAGCAGTAAAATACAAAAATAGAGAAAATCACGTTCTTTACGATCTAACGATGTGTTTACGTTAGAATAAAAAATTTAGAAAATAAAAACAAAAATATATATATGGGGAATTCTTTTTCAAATCAGCCACCCATTTCAATTTTCATCTAAAAAAATTTTTTTAACACATGAAAAAATTCGTCTTAAAGTCAAGTTTTTTAATTTTTCTCAAAATTACTGTTTCAAGCATTACATATCACAAAAAAAAAAAACTCAAAATATTAGAAATTTTCATATAATCCTGACTATTTTACAGATATGGGGGTTTTTTGGGTCGCTGAAACCGAATCTAAGGTCAAAAATTAAATACCACCGTACATAACCTCAATAAAAAGAACGATAAGACATCTTGAGGGATACAGAATCAATGAATCACTTTCAAATTCATTATTCGGGGGTTTTTAGGTTTCTGAACACGAATATAAAGTCAAATATGATGTGGAATCACAAACCACAAAACCTCAAAAAAAAAAAAAAATAATAATTTTCTTGCCGCACAAAAAATCAACAGAAGACTTGAATACCAAGGTACTGGGATATTTAAACTCCGGTTTGAACCAAAACTACTTAAAATTAGAATTTGAAATAATCACTGATATTAGAGTGTTTGAACATTTCTAATTTTTTAAAGCTTTTTTTTACAAAAAAAAAACAAAAAAAAACAAAATGTTATTATTTTTTGTGACATGCATTGCTTCAAACAGCAATTTTGAGGTTAGGGTTCTTTATTTTTGTGCAAAAGGCCAGACGGCATCAAAAACTAGACTTTAAGACAAATATTTTCATGTGCTCAAAAATTTTTTTAGATGATTACTTAAATGGGTAGGGGGTTGCGGATTTGAAAAAGTATTCCCCATACATTTAGGAAAGGTAATGTTAGTTATTAAAGAAACACCTCATTATTGTGAAACAAAAAAAGACGGTAAATAAAGAAAAAAATCAATGTAAATAAATAATAAGATAAAAATAAAATAAGCAGCTCTATTCTGCTTGTTAACATAACAAGGAATTGTAAAGAAGCTCTTGTTAATGTTCTTGTTATGTAAAGTAAATTTTCCTATTCTGGCAAATCATTAACAATTTGAAAGCTCTCAAAAGCTATTAAAGTTCACCACGCATGGTGAAAATGTAAATGCCTTAGATATAGCGTCAGCTGTTTTTATATTGCTCTTTTCTTGCTTATTTTGATTGCTTATGTTTGTTTTTCTACAAGTAAGATGGAAAATGTTAAGAAATAAATAATTTACTAATTGTTTTCAATTGTTTTAAGTTTCAAAATGAATTTTTTTAATAGCCAAGCAATTTTCGAGTTTTTTGCAGTCTTTAAAATTTCTTTTTTCTTTGATCTTCTTCAGTATCAATGCGTATCAGGTGTATTTACAACAAAAAAAGTTACCGAATTGAAAACGAGCAATATCAGGATGGTTCAGAATACATGGTAGATTTAGGTATGTATTTTGGGGTGAACAAGTTAATTGTGCAGGAAAAGAAAAAAAAAAAAACTAGTAACTATTTTATAATATGCGGCTTGGCCGAAGTTGTAATACCCCATAGTCGTGTTTAATATTTGTGGCAATATGGAAAAACAACATAAGTCAAAATATCGTAAATACGGGATGTTTTATTTTCCTTACGTCGTCCGTTAATGGAAAAATCGAACATAGAACTTGTAGATACGTAAATGTCTTTTCCTGTCCATTTTTCACAAATACCAGATAGCTTTTTACAGGAAAACAAACGAGGTAAGGAAAAGAATCCACGCCTGAGTATACATTTTATTTAAATATTTACGTGGATAAATCAAATGTTTTCCTTACAACTCGTTTTTTTCCCGTATTTGAATTTTATTTATACCACACACGTACACACATATTCCGACAAGCAGCAACAGCATCGCACTCTGTTCCTGCAGTTTATTTCTTGCAGTTGCAGGTAATATAGTTCTCATTTAGTTAATGTTGCAAGGGTAATATATCCTGGATTTTTGGCAAATATGTTGTACAACTCGGTATTTTTTCAAGAATATCTTGGACCAGTTGTCATTTACCTGCATAATTTCCTTCTTATTTATTTCTATTTCTATTCATAGTTTAAACTATTTTTAACATTTGATGGCATAATAATGCACCAACTGTCAAAAATAGCATAAATTAGAGAACGAAAAAAGTAATAAATGAAATAAAATATACCACCAAATGGCATTTGATGGACGCAGCTCGTGGGAAATATTCAAATAAATTGTTTTTCAATTTCAATATTTTTATATAAATTTTCCTTAAATGCGATAGTTTTATTTTCAGATAGTAAATATTTGAAAGATATTTAAATACATTCGTGCATAATTTTAATATATTTTTTATTAATTTTATTTTAAATATTTTAATATTTTATTTAATTAAAAAAGTATTTAAATAAATTTTAAATATTTACGTAGTCGATTTAACCCTGCAGTAGTCGCGTACCTAAATGTGACGAGAGTGGTCGCGCGGATTACATATGTAATCCGTGTTTTAAAGTTTAAAATAAGAGATGGCAATTTGAAAATGCTTAGTTATTTATTTTAATTTTTATTATTACTTTATTTTATCTTATATTTATTTAAAAAAACAACATAAACATAATTCTTATAGTACGTAAAATTAATGAATATCGGTTGCAGACAATTGTGAAATTCATAATTTTGCATGACTGGATTACATATGTAATCCGCGCGACTACTGCAGGGTTAAGTAAATGCGTCACTGGTGCAAAAATGACTCGCTTTTTGGATAAATTAAAAAAGTTTTTGCATAAATTTAATATTTTTTTTTCCTTAGTGTACATATATATAAATAAAATCAAAAATTTTGAAGGTAAAATGATTTTAATAATGACAGTTTGTTTAGGGGATAGGCGTGATTCAATATATCTAAATTCATACAGACTCATTGTATGCTATAATATTAAAGCTTTTCTGTAAACTATCTAAATTCTATTTTTTTTTTTTTTTGTTTTATTGTAAGGTTTTTTCGGTTTTAGAAGACGATATTTATTTCTTCATATCATTACTAAAATTTATAAATTTAATATTCAGGAGTCTATTGTGTATGTTCTCAATTTTAGTTCTAAAGATTCAATCAATTATGTATTAGACCGGATTGAAAATAAATTATTCCTTTTAGGGTCTAAAGTAAGGAGAACAGTTGTTTTTAATTTTTAATTCATCGGAGAGGTTTCGATTCTACTAAGGGTCTTTTTTGTAAAAAAATAATATTTTTTAATGTAAATTCTTATTTTTTTTTTCTTCTTCATACAATTGAATCCGGCTTATTATACCTTCTGATCAAAAAATTCCAAAAATTTCCTATTCAAACAAACCGCACTTGATATATTCTCAAAAAAATTACTTTTCTTGGTTGGTACATCTGTCATCTGGTATATCGGAATTGTGGAGAAACAACTTGTGGTTTCTTCACCACGACAACGTACCGGCTCACACATCTCATTTTGCACGCGAATATTTGACCAAAAATCAATGTTCATACCGCTCCACAAGCTCCGTATTCAACCAAATTTTCCCTATTCCCAAGACTCAAGTAAGCACTTCGAGGAAATAGTTTTGATACGCTTGAAACTATAAAAGAGAATTTGCAGAAGGATCTCAAGGCAATTCCAAAATAAGCCTGTGTTGAAAAGTGTTTTCAAGATTGAAGGAAACTTTGGAATATGAGTATAACTTGCAATGGAGATTACTTTGTAAGGTAATAAAATTCATAACGAGGAATAATTGAACCGTTTTCATTTTATTGAAAAATTGCTGGTATTTTTTTGATCATAAGGTACATGGACTTTTTTGTAAGACAATCTTAAAAGCTTCAATTATTATTTCCGGTCAATCGGAAAAAATTTGACCGAAAAATTTATTTTGCTGTTTAAGAAAACGATAAAATTGCCTTGAATCGCCTTGAAATTTGTTTTTACAGTACTTGCTTGTCTGAGCTCTATTGTCCGTTAAATCTCATCTTATGTTGTTTTTTTTCAAAATTTCATTTTAACTCCCAGTCAATGGACTGACTGTGACTTTAAGACGTGACAGGCTGGTTTTCTTAAGAATACCCCAGTAGCTCAAGTTTGGTGTACAGCACTCTCCTCCAGTTAAGAGCCAGACCAATTATTTGAATCCTATAATTTTAATTAAGCCTGCTTTTCCATTTTGTTGCGTAAATTTCTTTCAATTACAAGGACAATGTAAAAAAAGATCAAGCCGGAACTAAAATACGTGAAATAAAGCCTTTAAAGAATTCTTTTTTAAGAGGGAAACAAAAATATTTAGAGGCAATATTAGCAAGAACTAAAAATCTTGGGTAATTTGCTTTATTGTATATAATCCCAGAAAAATATCCACAAAAATAAAAAAATGTACACTACATAACCCCCCTAAATGGAGTATGGAGTATACTTTAAATTTTAAAAAAATTTAGTTTAATTATTAACTTTAATTAAACAAATTTGATGTGAATTAAATTATAAATTAAATTTAGACCGGAACCTTTAAACGATAGAGAAAGTAACAAACATATATTCTGTTTATGAGTGTAAACTTCAATTGCCATGTATGGTGAGAGATAAATTAAATAAATATGGCAAACGAAGAACTACAGAAGATCAAAAGCTATGTTGAACTTTATAATGACTTCCGGTAAGAGCAAAAGTTCAAAAGGGATAAGAAAGTGTAAACTTCATCAAATAAACTTAAAATGTGGGACTAAAATTAATGTTTGCCGAAAGTTTGCAAGTCCTTTGGTTTGCTCTTTGATGTGTCCTTGAACTTACATCAATGCATGGTATTCTGGCTAACTGGAAATTTATGTGTCAGATAAAGATTGAATTGTTTTGCATAGAAAAATACACAGCAACAACAACAACAATAACAACAACAACAACAACAACAACAACAACAACAACAACAACAACAACAACAACAACAACAACAACCCTTAAATGTATTAATCACTCAAACGAACAAAAGTGTCTCAAGACATTTCAAAGAATGAGCGCAAATTTGAACATTATTTCAGAAATTAACTTGTGGCATACAAACAGAATAATAATATAACAACAACAACGACAACAACAACAACAACAACAACAACAACAACAAAAACATCATGAACTGGATTACGACGTGTCATGCCAATTGGCAAGGACGAAGATAAAAAAAAAAGTTTTTTGTTGCCAAAAATAAAAGAGCCGACAAACCTTCTTAGCTGTTTCCTTCCATTCATTACAATAATAATAATAATAATAATCATAATAATGATGAAGATGAGCGAGCGAGCCGCTGTCAAGAGGGTCAGCGAGTCTAAAATGGATGGATGGCAGGCACAAGCAACTTTCAACTACTAAGGTTCAAATAGCGCAGTCAATGTAGTTCTATCAAAATAACAGCTAACAACAAAAACTATCCCTTCCTACCATCACACACACACACACCAACAACAACCAGCACCGAGGTGAAAGTTAAAAGCAAAAGTTATGAATAGTAATGAAGGTGTCAGTCGCTGGGATTGGACAGACGGTTTGTTTCATCAACAGGTTGTTTTGGGGTTTGCACAACATACCTTCTTGTTGTTGATGATAAATGCTGCTGAAAGTGTACTTTTGATGAGGGTAAAAATGTAGAGAGCGCACTCTGGCCTCAAGCAAGGTGAAGGCAGCTGTTCCAAGTATTAGTATCACTATCACTGTAGTGGCCACGTGGAAAGCCAAAGTAGCGTTCATATTGTGGGTGCCGCAAGCACCTTTAAAATTATTTTACTGCTTTTTCGTATTTTTTTTTATTTTATTTTTTTTTGTATTTAATATTGACGTAAGTAAATGTAAACAAGATGTGGAAAAGGGTTTAATTGACATTGAAAACGGTTGATGTAAATTAATTGAAAGTGAATACGGTACACTTTGATTTTAGCAGAGTTTTGGGATTCAGAGAGTTGAAGGTTAGCTACCCTGAGAGCATATTTTTTGTTTTTTGTTTTTTGTTTTTTTTTTTTTGCTTATCCCATGTTCTTATGGGATGGTATGATAGTAATTAAAACCAGTTGTTGACACATCTTTTTGTGGTGAAGATATACACATAGCAGAAGAAGCAACTGGCTTTAATGAGTTTATATTTTATGACAGAGACGAAGTATGTGCTAATGACAAAGTTATAAAATTCATGTAATTGGCATGTTTTTAGGTTGAATTTTGATGATTAAATAGAAATTTTATTATGTGTGGAATATATGTATATGAAAGATAGAAATTATGTGTGCAGAATTTCAAGAAAAGCGCATAGCTGCCATTTGGGGTTAACCTCACTTTTTGTAAAGTACCTTTTCATGGTTTTGCTATGGAAAAATTAAAGTGTAACTCAAGGGAATAATAATGTATTCAGCATTATTTAGCCTATAACATGCAAAGCCTCCTAGAAGTAGTGTTAATTCAAATCCTTAGAAACCCTCAACGTGAATTTTTTATGAGCAAAGAAATTGCTACGCATTTCATTTAAATCTATTCTATACAACAATTCTGACTTGACAAGTGTCACTTCATGTACGAAAAATTTTTTTATTTCTTATTATTTTAATTCATTTTGGATGCCACATTTTGGAAATGCCAGGCATTTCCCTTATACACAGGGAATAAAATAAAAATATCTAGCATAAAGAATTTTTAAAATTTTTGAATTAGGCTTAACACGGGTTTGCGTTCCTCTCACACAAAAAAAAAAAAAAAAAAAAAAAAAAACACAAAAGCTAATGGCAATTTTATTTACGGCAAACATAACCCTTTGAGGGGCGCATTATGATGAAGCAACGCCTGTGAAAAAGAAGTACTAGCCTGTAGGTTTTTGGGTTGAATATGGTGTGAATGAATATAATGTAAGAAATTAAATTTGACAGCTGTCAACTGTCATTGCAAATGTCAAAATGCAAATGTTTTTGGGGTCGCTGAGGTCTTCAAGATCACACTCATCCTCACTATCCCCAAGAATTCCGGATTGATTGATGATAATAAACGTTGATAAAAAGTTGGGGTTTTTTAAAGTTGATTTTTTAAAAAGTTAATGTTTTATGTCAATAAATTAAAAAACATTTTCTTCTTTTCTTCTTTTGAGGTCAGGGACTTCAAATGACCTTAAGTAGTATTTACCCACAGTAGCTCCGTTTTTACCATCTTAAGGTACCATTTTAACTTCAGATATGAAAAGCTCATAAAAAAATCATTAAACTCTTGCGAAAGAACTTTTCAGATTTTTCCCATAGAATGATTAAAAAAAATATTTTTAAGTTTTTCATGCAAAACATAGGGTAATTTTTAATTTTTTCGTCATATCTTTGGTTTTTTTAATACACCCCTACGTTCGGTAAAAAAAGTTTTGTTCGAAACTTTCTTTCAATAATGCTGGTGTGCGGCGAAATTTATTTCCTCGAGGCGGTCTAAAAGTTGCCGCCTGCTAAACGGCAACTGAACAAATCAATAATTTAATTTATTTAATTATTTTACTTTAAACTTTTCCATAACTAACATTTTAAAATTATATTTTTTTCATATTTTTATAATTTCTTTTTCAATGTTTCTTCAAAACCAATACTGAACAAAATTGGTACATAAAAAATGAGAAGCAAATTAATATTCTCATTAATCCAATTCAATTCAATTAAGCTGGAAAACGCAAGTTTTGTATTATGATTGTTTTCTTTTCAAATGAAATTTATTGAAGAAACTGAGAAGCATATAGATCAAACAGAAAGCAAAAAAGACTTAGTTTTGTGGAAAATATTTTCAAAAAGCATAAAAAAAAAATAATTTTTCCAACATTTTGCTTCATAAGCACCACAAAAATTTTCTAAATAAATTTTTTAAAAAATTTTAATTGTTGCACAGGTCTCTAGCAATAATTTGGCTTTTACAGATTGAAAAAATATCAATTAGTCGACGAGTTATAGCCAAAAAACCATATAAACAATATGCTGAAAATTGGCATTTGACTGCAAAGTTCGAAGGTCGATTAAAAAAAAATTCGAACTAACATAAACAAACACCGCGATACGGGTCTTCTAATTTAGCCTCTATTTTGACCCCTCACTCTCTGAATCGACCTAACTTTTGCTAACCTGAATTTGTTCCACAGTGTTATTATATTATAATCGGACGATTCATTTTTCTCTCCTTCGTCCTATTCCAAGAGCGCTGTAACAGCTTCCTGAAGCCCTTTGAACTCCCTTCGGCCTTCAAAAAACGTTTTTCATGGATTTTGTGCCATTGCAACTTTTTCGATTTTTAGTACCTTTCTGCCGGTTGTACTTTATAAAGTACACCAAAATAAAAAAAAAACAAATGAATTTGTATTTAGCAATATTAGATCATTACTATATATTTTTATATATTCACTCACTTCTTATGAAACGTATCACACACAAATCTTCTATATATATAAAAATAAGTTGCATTGTGTATGAAATTGATGTTCTTGGTAATGCGTGAACCGATTTTGTTTCTAGTTCAATTTGTTTTCAAATTTCCCATGATAGGTGACGTCAATACGAAGATTTTTTTGTGTAAACAGTCTTTGTATGTGTATTGGTTCATGAATTATAGGCATTTTAGTGAACTTATCAACAATACAGGTGTGAAAAAATACAGGTGCGCACACATGGTGTATATGGGGAAATATTTGCAAGGGTAATTGGATATAAATGGAATAATGGAATAATTTGGCAAGTCTCACTTTAGTTTGCATTTGCGCGAAAAATATAGGCATAATAAAAATTTTCCATACCCTTTTTTTTCCATACCCCCTTTACCACCGACAAATCAATAAACATGCTATATTTAAGACTTTTTTGGTTGTATTAGACTAAAATTTGGTAAACAAGTTTGTATGGTTACTGTCGGCAACTATACTAAAACTGGGCGTGGTCTAACTACATATACGCCCACTTTTTAGAAATCATTATTATTCCTGAGTTGTACATGTTTTGATAGTGGAACTTGATATGTAGACGTTATGGGCCCAAGAGGTAGTTATTATATATTGGTGCGAACATTAGACAAGGGGGAATTTGGCCACACAGGCCAAATTTATGATATCGAATTGCTTTGGAACTAAATGTCGTATGTAACTAGGCAATAGACTCCTAAACTACTCATCTGATTAGCATAAAAATTTGTGTATAGAAGTTTTTTGGTACGGTGCGTGTTTGTGGGCTATCAATTTTTATCCACCTTGAACACCAGAGGGCGCTGTAGTACAAATTTTTTACAAAACTACTTAAAACTCACAAACCGCTGATGCGATTAGAATGAAAAGTGGTATACAGTGGTTTTCATGTAGGTTGAATGTTCTGTTGCTATCTTTTTTGACCTATCTTGAACACCAGAGGGCGCTATAGTACAAATTTTTTGCAAAACCACCTAAAACTCCCAAACCGCTAATGCGATTAGAATAAAAATTGGTATATAGTAGTTTTCAGGTAAAAAAAAAAAAAAAATAAATAACTGGCCATTTCAGCCCTTGAAAGGACTTTGGCCTAGCTTCTTATGATCAATTGTGTTGTGCGTGTTATTAAGTTTGTACACAATTGACCGAGAAATGGACCTACAGGCTTAACGCCGACTCCGAACGGCGATGAACGGAATGTTCTTATTCTCAAGAAGCTTTACATGGCATTTTTATTACTCTCTGAGGTTTGCCATTGTCTGCAGAGAGGTGGCGGCCGTACAGAAAAATTATTTTAATTCAAATAATTTTCTGTCGCTGGCTGGGGTTCGAACCTGGGTCTCCAAAGTTCGTTGACATAGCGACCACGCACTTTAACCAACTACGCCACGGACGCCACGGACGTAGTTTTCAGGTACAATGAGTTTTTTGACAGTATCTTCTTTGAACCACCTTGGACACCAGATGGCAGTGTAGTACAAATTTTTTACAAAATCGCATTTTTTTAGTTGCTTTCTTAGGTTACATATGCAAATATTTACAAAATATAAAATATTTCTTAAATTTAGTAAAATAAAAAAAGGCCTACCCTTGATTTTTTCGAACAAAATTTTTTTTTCCAATATTGTGTTTTTATATTTTTGAAAAAATATAAAAGCTAAAAAATTATCTTAGTATCTCTTACCAATCAAAAGTTATAGCCACTAATCTATATATAGGGCGTTTTTTTATAGGTATAGAACTTCGAATTGAAATAAAACACAAGAAAATCGTTTTAATGTCCATCAATTTGGCTTTATTGGAAGAATAATTTCATGCCATTAATGTTTAAATATTATTTCGGGCATGTGGCCGCCGCGGCTGGCTCGAAAAAAGCCAATTCTACAGGTCCAATTTTCAACCACTTTTTCGAGCATATGGGGCCGTATGTCGGCAATAACGCCACGAATGTTGGCCTCCAAGTCCCCTAACGTTTCTGGTTTGTTGGCGTAGACGAGCGACTTCACATATCCCCAAAGAAAATAATCCAATGGTGTCAAATCACACGATCTTGATGGCCAATTGACAGGTCCATTCCGCGAAATTATGCGCTCATCGAATGTTTCCTTCAATAAATCGATTGTGACGTGCGCTGTGTGGCATGTAGCGCCGTCTTGTTGGAACCACAACTCATCCACATTCATGCCATCCAATTCAGGAACAAAATAGTCGGTTATCATGGCTCTATACCGGTCTCCATTAACAGTAACTGACTCTCCAGCATTATTTCGGAAGAAGTATGGCCCAATGACTCCACCAGCCCATAGAGCACACCAAACAGTCAGTTTTTGTGGATGTAATGGCGTCTCAAGGATCTCATGTGGATTTTCTTCACTCCAAATGCGGCAATTTTGCTTGTTGACGTAGCCATTCAACCAAAAATGAGCCTCATCACTGAACAAAATTTTGCGATGTAAACTTCGCGAACTGAACCATTATTTTCGAAATAAATTTGCACGATTTGCAAGCGTTGTTTTTTTGTCAACCTGTTCATGATGAAATGGCAAACCAAACTGAACATGTGGGTGTGGCTCCGCCTATACAATTAAAATTTGTATTATCGAATAGCATTAAAAGTAAAAGTAGCAGTATTTACATACAAACTCAAAATGGAGTTACTATTTGGTGATCTCCTGCTACTGGGAAACTGTAACGGGCAGTGGAAAATGACAGTGGTGTTAAACTATGGGTCTAAGAAAAGTTTCGAATATAATTATTATGTTGCGATATATTTGCTGGGTGCAGCAACGCGCGCCGGGAAAAAGCTAGTTGGAAATAAAATCCAATCAAAAACACTTTTTTTCAGTTTTTTGTGTAGAGGTCACAAAAATTCTCGATTAGCAATTTCACAATTTTTGCGGGAAAGCAAAATGACATTTAATGACTCTTGAGCCGGCTGATAAAAATTAACACGGCTACTACAACCGTTAGCTATAAGAAAATCTAAATATGAGCGCACAGTGTTCAATTGTCTTAGAGTAAACAATTTTTAAGACCACCTATTTTGCTGTACTTTATAAAGTACAACCGGCGGGAAAGGGTTAAAAAAAAGTTTTAATTGAATATTTCCTAAATTTTAACAACGACATAAAGTGTTAATTCAAGCAGCCAGTTATTGGTATGTTGAAAATTTGTCTTAAATGCATCACTGAATACGACAAATAATGTTCTCTTCCTATATCTTCTCCAAAATATTGCTTTAAATTTACACATATACTTCTTCTTCTTCTTCGTCTTTTACCTGCAATTACAAAATACTTTAGCGCTGCAACAAGTTGAAAAAATGTCCATGCAATGTCAGAAAAATAGTTTTGCAACGCAAAACGATGGGGAAATAAAAGTTAAAAATTCAAAATCAAGAGAAAAAATTTAAATGATTTTCTCATTTTACCTTTCGTCAAGGTATTCGCCAATAGCTTTTGAACTTTTGTTCAAATGTCATTCAAATTGAACGCTTGTACAGAGAGCATATCTCGATAGGAATTTCATTAGGGGTGCTTTTAAAATACACGCCGCTGCAATGTCATCGATTCTCTCTGTCTCTGCCTACTTTCTTGGTAGGGTGGCAGCACTTAAATGAAACTGAAGTTGATGCTAACTGGTTTCGTTTAATTTGCACTTTGTGCCATCATTATAGAGTTGAGATTTTCAAGGAATTTTTTTTTAGTGTTATAAGAGCTTTTTAGCGTTGGTAAGGAGGATAAAAAAAAGTTTAAGGTTTTTTTTTTTTTGATTTTGTGTTCGAAAGGCTTGTTCTTTTAGACGAGACAATTGATACTTTCTACTTTCAGCCCTACTTTGGGTGCCTTTATTTCTTCCCTTTAATAAGAGATACACAAAACGACATTTATATGTCTTTAAAGACTATACAAGTTAACCAAGAATATTTGAGAAGCGCCCAAGACTATTTGAGTAGTATTTTTTGTTTTCTTTTTTCATTTTGTTTAAATAGTTAAAAATTTTAAATTTTAAAAATTTACTCAAGCGCTAAACAATTTTATTAAAGTATTGCCCATATTCGTTAAAGAAAATTGTTTGTTAACTTTTTTATGGGCAACGAAAATTTTAGCCGAAACAGATTTTAAAATGTTTTGCCAAAAACTGCGGAAAAAGCAAATAAATTTTACCCCTAACCGTTAGGCAAAAAATTTTGAATGCATTTGCTTGAATATGCTGGGCAATCTGTTGAAAATAACGAACCCACAACGGTAAACTTGGTTTTTTTTTTCCTTTTGCTTGTAGCAATTTCCGTGATAAGCAATCGATACAGGCTGTTTACGGAAGTGAAAATCAAACAACCGACAAAATGAAACAAACACTGAATAACTGCCAATGTGTCTGTTAAAGGCGAATTTTTTATTTACTAACTACCTAGTATTTTGGTAAAATTAAGATATTCTATTTCACACCGTAGCAAAAAAATTCATCCTGAGGCCACAAGTCCGGATTTCAATAGAACAGGAATTATTTTCTCGTTTATTACGGGTATATTAAGAAGAGGCGTTAAATTTCTTTTTTGAACATAACGAACAATTGTTGAGGTGTCTCTTAAGGATATCGTTTACTTTGGCGACCCAAAGTTTAATGCCTCGCTAAAAATTTAATTGCTGAAAAATTATAAAAGATGTTGGCAACGGTTCTTTTTTTTCATTGAATAGATAAAATATCAAATTTTGTTAAAAAGTTATTGTTATTGTTGTCATAATCATTGTTCTTGTATGTCATGGCAAAGTAGACCAAGAAAATAAAGGTCTGCCGCTGGTTTTTATCAAAAAGTGTTTGTGCATCATTAAAGAATAAAAAGCTAAAGGGAAATATATTAAAAAGTAAGGCCGTTATCGCCGGTACTAGAATTAAGAGGGCCGTTAAAAAAAAAAAATAACGAAACTCTATCATGCAAGTATTAAATTTAAAAAAAAGTTAGTGTTTTCAAAATAATACAATTTAAATACGATTGGCTTGATAGGTTTTCCCGATGAATTGGTGTTGACTACCATAAAAAATAAAATCATCCAAATCGGATGATTGTTTTTCGAGAAATTAGGGTTAAGTCCCCGAAGACATGATTTTCAAAAAAGTTCCTACTGGGTAAGTCCGCCGATATTGATCACAAAATAGCAAATTCTATCGCTCGACTATTTTAAAACAATTTTAATTTTTTACCATACATTTCGTAATGTTTCGGCATCTTAGAACTGCTTTCAAAACAAACAGTAATAAATGAAACAACATAAAATTAACTATACCTTAGGCTATTATCTTACATATCAGAAAAATTAATTGGGATTTTAGTTAATTTTTAAAAAAGAGTTAAAGTTAAAAAAAAAAATCGTAATTTTTGGTAACTTTGAAAAAAAAATTTTAATAGAAAGAAGCTAGTGGCTGGGTTATTCCGCCGAGATTGATCACAAAATAGCAAATTCGATCGCTCGACTATTTTAAAACAATTTTAATTTTTTACCATAAATTTCGTAAAAAAAATATTTTTTTGCAGAAGAAAAATTTCAAATCGTGGACTTAAGTTATTAAAAAATAAAATAAATAACTGGCCATTTCAGCCCTTGAAAGGACTTTGACCTAGCTTCTTACGATCAATTGTGTTGTGCGTGTTATTAAGTTTGTACACAATTGACCGAGAAATGGACCTACAGGCTTAACGCCGACTCCGAACGGCGATGAACGGAATGTTCTTATTCTCAAGAAGCTTTACATGGCATTTTTATTACTCTCTGAGGTTTGCCATTGTCTGCAGAAAGGTGGCGGCCGTACAGAAAAATTATTTTAATTCAAATAATTTTCTGTCGGTGCTGGGGTTCGAACCTGGGTCTCCAGGTTCTTTGAGATAGCGGCCACGCACTTTAACCAACTACGCCACGGACGCCACGACTTACAGCTCTATTCTAACAAAGTCACAAAAGCCACCTCAGTATCAATTGATACAGAAGTCACAATTGATACAAATTCCTAATCTGAGCACTTTTAAAAAGCTCTTTTTGTATCAATAGTGATCAAAATAGTGACAAGCAGCTAAGAAGGTCACAAGCGAAAAATTCATACAAATAAAATTTTATAAAAAACAATAATAACAAAAATAAGGGAATATCTTCAGAAGACGGCTTCTAGGACACCGAAATCGTTTTTGCAAATTCATTTCGACTGCCGAATACAGTGTGTTTGGAATTTAATTGAGGAACTCCAACCACATGATGAACGAAGGTCGTCCATACCATTTGCCATGAGGTTTTTGGCAACTATTTATTTTTATGCTAATGGCTCTTATCTTAACTATGTCGGCAATAATTTTTCGACTTCCATGAGCCAATCATCGGTATCGCGGTCAATTCAGCATATCTCACACCTCATTGTTACACAAAAGTGTATCGACATTTATTTTCCAGTGACAACTGATGAGCAAATTGATGTAAAAAGAAGGTGACCAATTCAAAAAGCTTTACAACATGATGTGATGAATTTTTAAAGCTTTTTGCTTGTGACAGTTCAACCTGAATACGAATCAATAGAGACCGAATCAAAATTATCACAATTTTTCAGTATCAATTGATTGTGACGATTATGCCAGAATAGGGCTGTTAAGTTATTATTGGAATATAAAGTTGATACATGGAGATTATAAAATACAACATATTTCAAAAAACCGCCTTGGCTAAGCTTAATCTTTTTTAAAACTTTCCATCACTTTTTCTCATAATTGCGGCTCTATTTCGGCGATAGCGACTTCACTGGTTGCTTTAAGCGTTGGAATTGTTGGAAGGAAGAAGTGTAACGGTGTTAATTCGCAAGATCTTGATGACTACATGTGTCTCCAAAGCCCATGTGTCGCTATAACTCGATTCTTTTCCGATTTGTAGCACCATCCAGTTGAATGTAGAGGTCGTCTGTGTCAATATACTTCATCTGCGACCACAAAAAATTGTTTATCATGTCTCTGTAACCCACCATCCTCAACAAACAGTGACTAATGTCTTTATGTCACAAATTGGTATTTTCTGCGTCCCTCGTGGGATTTTGGATCCCCAAATGCGGACATTTTTTTATTAACGTAGCCGCCAATGTAAAAATGTCAAATGGCTTTTATCAGAACAGAAGACTTATTTGCATTTAGTTGTCAATTTTTCGTGTTTGTAAATGACA
Source organism: Pherbina coryleti (assembly GCA_943735915.1). Lineage (NCBI taxonomy): Eukaryota > Metazoa > Arthropoda > Insecta > Diptera > Sciomyzidae > Pherbina > Pherbina coryleti. Next base: position 97,469,152 of record OX030952.1, read on the forward strand.
AACATGAACACTAAGCAACTGCCAAACGACCAGCTGCTATACGCCTTTGCAGCCCTGCAATTACTGTTGATACATCCTTTAAATAAAAGAGACTCGTTATGAAATATTAGATTACACAATGTGGATTAAAATCAGTTTAATTTTTCTAGAATTGATTTTATTTAATGATAATTTTCCAAATGTGCCCTTTATAAATTATAATATTTGATTTTTTTAGATTAAGATATTGTGAAATTTTGATTTTATAAAAATTTATTCATGATTATATATTTGATTTCATTCAAAAAATTTAATCTAAATTATATCAAAAAATAAAAAAAAAATTATATTTACTGTTACAACTGATTTAGTTGCGCAGTTTTCCAAAGCTGTAGCTCCAAAAATAAAAAAAAAACAAAAATATCTATGTAAACAAAATCATCCATAAAAATCATCAGAACTAATTGGAATAACTGCTTTGAATACCAAGTTGAAATAAATTGAATTTGTGTGACCGCAACGTGTACTTGCTGTAAATCAATTCCTGGCAGTGACGTCAAAATTCGGTAAATGCGGTTTAGCACCTTTTGCCAACTCCCTGCTCCGTGCTTGTTGAAATCATGTCGTTTGGATGAATTCATGGTCGCCAATATGCTCAAAAGCACAGTATATGTAGGTATGTGTGGGCGCGAGAGTGTGCCTTGTGAGCTCCCTCAACAGGTAACTATTTGATGCTCTGCGTACTTTGGTCCTTCTGGTAGTGAATCAATCATAGAATTTATAAATCAATCCATCAATCAGTCAAAATTGACTAATTAATATCCAAAGAGAAGGAGAGAAGAGGGATAGAGAGACAGAGAGTTTGTTCGTTAGATAAGTTCACAAAATTTATTTTAGTCCAAAATTCTGCTGAGTACTTAATTTTGGACATAAAAATTTTTTTCGAATTTTGTTTTTGCATTTTGAACAAGCACAAAGCTGTCAAAAATGATTTATGATTCAAGAAATTAAATTTTTTAAATATATTCGGCTGAATTCATAAAAAATTATGAACCTCTTATAAAGCCATCATAAGGAAAAAATCGAAAAGAATTGAAAAACATTATTCATAAACGTTTAATAGCGTTAAAAGTCTGTTTTAAATGCTTTATAAATGAGAGAATTTTAAAAATGGATGAAACCTTCAATAAACCTTCGATAAACCATTTTTAAATTTTATTTTGTTTTTATCTGAGAACAAATTATGTCAAAAATATATCAATTTGTTTCAAAATATATCAAAAACAAAGAAAATGTAAAAAAAAAATATAAAAAATGTTTGTTTATAAATGAGAGGATTTGTAAAAATGGCTGAACGTTCAATAAACCCCTCATCATAGTTGAATAAATGATTTATTCAACCATGCCCCTCATAAAGCATTTTTAAAATTATTTGCTCTCATTTGAGCACAAATATTGTCAAAAATAATTAAAAATATTTCAAAAATTTGGAAAATATGTCAAAAAAATTCAAAATATATCAAAAAAAATTCAAAACAAAATGAAAATAAAAACAAGAAAATTTGTCAAAACATTTCAAAATATTTACAAAATAAGATAATAAAATAAGAGGGTAGCTTCGAAAAAATATTGATTAAAACATGAAAATGTTGACGAAATCGTGGCAAATAAATGAAAAGTCATTGAATTTATCAAATACACAAACCATTATTGACACTGTTCCCACATAAAATCGAAAGTGTTCCTATTTTAACTACAAAGCAGCTACAAAATTTTTATGAATAATAAAATTTTAAAAGACTTTTTAACATTAAAAAGCTTTTTTACTATAGAAGGTTTTAAAGCTATTTTAAGATATTTTTATGAATACGGTTGATAATGTTTTTATACACAACTGAAAACTCAAAAATGTATGCATGTCGACTCAAAAAATAATTGTCTCTGACTCCGATTAACCACAGGGAGACCTTGAGAAATTATAAAAAATGATTATTCCCAGTCAGATAACGCGACCTAGAATTCGATGCAGAAGCTTTTAATAATATCATCAAGCCCTTGCTCAAATATGCAAACTGAACTCCATTTTCGATGGCAGTTGTCACATGTAGCCATTTGTCATTTATAAAAGTGGTGGAATGGAATGATACACAGTAAAAAAAGAACAGAATTTATTAAATTTAAAGTACTTGACACACAAAATACACACTGAAGTGAATATTGACCAATAATTTGGCTCTGTATGCCACGAACAACCGCCAATTAAAAAACACATTTTAAGTTTTGACTTATTTCTGGCATTTAAATTGAATTTTCAGCATTAGTGTATTCAGAGACTTATAGTAGAATTTTATGTTATATCCTTGTTTTATAGGTCTTTTTTGCCTTTTATCATAAAAGAGTCAAAAAAGGTTAATAAATTGAGAAGTAAGGAGGTTAAAATGTTCCACAGAAATATTTCTCATAGTATTTTACATAAATCCTCAGAACACATCCTATATCCAAAATGTAAGGATAACATTATTTCCTATGCCGATTCACTATAAGAATGTTCAAAAAAGGGGAAACTTAAACCCCCCTAAAATAAGACTCCTACGTAAACTTTCAAAACGCCGATACACGCATAGTTTTTTTTTCGTCCCCTATAACAGAATCCGTTTTCAGAACTTTGTTATTTTTTGGGGTGAACAGTGTAATCATTATTGAAGCTTCCCTATCAAAGTCGGGAGAGTACAAGGATAGTAAATTTTTCCCGTGCTTATGTATATAAATATCTTCAAGTGTTTCGTATCAACAGCCCTATAGAAGCTCTTGATGTTCACCAAATCTTGTAGGTGATGGTTGCGTTGCCAGTAACGAAATACCACCAAGACCAAATCCTGCGCAAGGCCCTGTTTCTGAGCTTATTGCCACAAAGCTTATTTTTATATTTGGGGATACGTTTCTAAGCAAAATTGCCGCATTTGGGGATAGAAACTTACTAGTCATTTAGATGATACCAATTGCGGATTGCGACGAGGATTGTGTGCCGATGGCGTGCTAGGGCCGAAGGTTTTCGAAAATGATGACGGAAGAGCCTACAGAGACAGTATAAACAATTTTTTTATAATCTGTCGAAGATGGATTATACGGACGTCAACGACCTATACTTTCAATAGAATCATACTACGTGCCTTGCAAGTTGCGAAACAATGGATTGTCTCTAAAATATTGACCATTTTCTGTAGAATGTCAGAATTTTTTTCAAAAGGACCTGAAATTGTTTTTAATTTTTTTAAAAATTTCAAAAATATTTTTCATATTGGTCCAAGAAAACCTTCAGTGATTAATCTTTGATGGTTCGGGGAACTTTTGGGTGTATGGATTGCAGAAGTTTGGATTTATTCTTTACTCGTATAGAATCAAAAGATTACACAGCACTTGATTTCGTACTTTGACAAACCCTGAGGTTCTCAGAGAGCAATCTAGCGTTTTGTTTGTAGAGAGTGTTTCAGTAACTTTTATGGGTTCTATGGACTGCTTTGACAAAATGTTTTGATTTGTTGACTAATAAGTCAAAATGGAATGAATAATGAAACTAGATGATAATTGAAACTGGTTTTGAGTTTTGTGGACTCCAGGTAAAAAAATCAATGAATCTAAGGTCAAAAGGTTCCACTGCGACTACCTAAGGAATAAGACAGGTCATACATATTAGTTCTGTACATTACTTCTCTTCGACATAAATCGATAATTTATTCTGGAATCAACAGGTTGGACCAATTTTATTTTTTTTTTTCTATAAGAACTGGGTGGTTTATTAAAAGGTTTTCGGATTCTAAGCACTCTTTGAATAAAAATCTATGTATAATTCTATGGGAAAGAGGTTCCAGAGAAAACGTCTATAGAACCACCTAGGTTATAGGAATGTTTTTGGTTTCTATAGGCAGCTTGGTTAGAAATTTATGGTTTTATGGCATATAAGTTGCACTGAGACTATCTATGGAACAAGTTCCATCATTGGAAGTTTTATAGGCGCTGTGAACAATTATATAATATGATAACCATGAGCAATAAGTAATAACTTAACCATGTGATTTTGACCAGCAGCTTTGTTATATCAAAGTTAATTAACCAAGCCGAAGCTAGTCTTTGAACGTCCAAAAAATATCAGTGATGAACTGAATGAGCGTGTTTTGTGCGGCTAACGATATTTTAAAATATTTTCACGCTCATGTTGCGATAAAAATATATCAACAACATTCTTAGTTAATGATAACAATGAATAAAGCTACACCGAGAGAAAAAAACAACTAATAAGGCATCAATATCCCGGATTAGCTTTAAGATTTTAAATAGCCACTAAATAGCCTTAACTTGCTGTAATCCTTGAAAAAAATGCACAGTTAAACACAAGAAGCGATTTTTTAAACTTTACTTTCCAACAACTTTTATTAATTCCCGTGTAATTCATGATCCGCTTAACGTTGTGTATCCTGTTGCCTGCACGGGCGACGGTTAGCATATAATTTAAGCATTATGTAGGTACCGCTGCGTACCTACTTTCATAATATTACACGATTACGTATAATTGGGAAATTGCATGTTATTCACTCGTCCTGTAGTATTATCCTTGTTGCACAGCAGCTAGCAGGAGCAGGAACAATGAACGTACACATAGTTGGCACTAGAAAAGCAGAAGCACCAGCCAACCGTGCAGCATGCAGTTCATATCGTTTCATCATAATTTTCCTTTTTTTTTTTTTTGTTTTTGTATCCAACAACAGCAACAGCAATCATTGCTTCGCTTGGTTGTTGGTGAAAATTAAACGAAGCGTGTTGCTTACACCAACAGTAACAACAGCAATGTGAACAGCAGATAGGTGCATAGGTACCTACGTTAGTTACGTACATATTTAAAATGGATTAAAAGAGGAAGATAAATTTATGCACTATTATAGCGTGAGGACCGTGTAGAAAAAAGTTTAACTTGTCAGCATATCTTTACAAAAAAGCTTACAAGTTGTATGGAGAAAAAAAGAACAAAAACAGCAATTTATGAATATTTTGATATATATGATAAGTATATGCGTATGTTTGCAGCAGAGAGATAGAAGAACGCGAGTCTCTTGGGCTTAATTTGAAACACTTGTTTATTTCACACAAGCTGGCAGTGTATCTGTGTAGATATAGATATAGTGAGCGAACAACGACAGGATAACAGTTTGCAATCGTTAAAGACATGAGGTTGAATTTAAGCGTTTGAACTTTGGATTGATTGAGCTAAGCTGAAAAAATAAAGTGGGTCTTTAGTATGGAAGGATCTTAAGTCAGGGCGTTATTTTTGAAGAAGATGGATATGTATGGAAATCAGACCTGATGGAAAATAAGATTCTACCGTACGGCTTATCTGTAGTTGGTAGTGGTCTTGAAAGTTATTTCTTCAAACTTGTTTTTAGTGGGCTCTTTTTGGCCTAAATATCCTTTTTTTACCCAAATCCGCTTCAAAGAGATAATTTTACTTTTCCAAAAATTTTGGAATAAACAAAAAACAAAAAAAAATTATTATATTTGGTCCAAATACAAGTATCTGTATAAATGCAGGTGGCCAGTGGGAAAAATTACCCATCTATAATGCTTATAGCCTACTTATTTTTCGTTTGCGAGGCATGCAAACCTCGCTTCCGAATCCCCATTAATTTTACAAAGGCATGGCCGCCTTTAGTAAGCTTCCTTCTGTAAATTATAAAAAGCATCATACGTACTTACGTTTTGATTTTCTAAAATAAAGTGCAGGGAATGTACTCCTGACGATTGGAATTGTTCGTGTTTCCATTCTAATGCACTTTATTTAAAAAGTAGGATGTATGCATGAAAACGTAAGGTACCCGTACTGCATTGATATACGACGTGTATATAATCCATTTAAACCTTCTTCGCAATGGAAATTGTAAGCACTGCTTACGTTTTCACTTACAAAAGAAGGTGAACGTAAGGCCATGGATCGTACTTATTTTTCGCTCTCTTTTCACTATCTTTCATGTTTTTATTGGCTTTTTATGTACCAGTTACGTTTTAAAGTTGAAAACGAGAAATTAAAACCAGAAAAATTAATAACTTAAATATTTGTCGGAATGAATATAAGTGAAAAAAATTTATGTTATCAATTTATTACTCCAAAAATGATGTTACTATACCGCCTAACAGCATACGTTTGTTCTTTACTTATTTTTTCTTTTGATTTTTGCTTCACTTTATATTTTCGTAAAGTTAATAAAATATCGCTGTCATCATGCCGCTGCATGTCTCTTACTTTACGAAATAAAGTACATATGAAAATGATCACATGAAGACATGATCGGCTTAACCGTGCATTCCTTTTGTAGTTTCAATCGTAAGCGAAAACGTAAGGTGATTTAAATGTAACAAACAACATACTTATGTACTTTCGCACGATCCCGTTTTCACCACCATAAGCTAAAGAAAAACATGAATTATTTAGTAAGCACCTTACGATCTTTCCGCTGTCTTTGTAAATACAGATATCTGCATATACATATATCATCTATACTACATAAATACATTTTTTTTTAATATATGAAACGATTTGAACCTTTAGGAGTTTTTTTTTTAATGCTATGGGGATAGTCTTGAAAGGATCCAGAGCATTAAGGTGAATATAGCCATAAAGCAAAGGGCTATCCCCATGATGCGATACTGCGAGGCTAGCCGAAGCAGCTACATGAATGAAATCGTGTTCCATAAATTTATTTATATTTGTTTTTATATTAGTCCCTGTCTGCATTCTCAACCTATGTCTTGTACTTATGCTTGTCCTAACACTTGTTCTAATATTTTTTCAAATCCTTGTACTAATCGAAAGTCCTCGTTCAAATCATTATTCAAATCCTTGTTGCAATCCTGGCCACAACTCTTTTCCATATAGTTTTCCTAAACTCAATCTTAATTCTAGTCATAATCCTTGTTCTTTTAAGTCCTTGTTAGCTTAAATCCTTGTTTTTTTAAATCTTTCTCCAAATCTCTGTCTTAATCTTTGTCCCAACCCTTCTCTTTATAATTATCTTAATCCATACCCTAATCTTTGATCCGATTCATGTCATAATCTTTATCTTAATCTTTGTCGTAATCCTTCTCCTAATCCTTGACCTAATCCTTATCCTAATTCTTAACAAAATTCTTGAATTAGTCCTTTCAAAATCGGCATCCAAATCCTTGAACTAATCATTGTCGAATTCTTATCTAAAGCCTTGTCCTCATCCTTGTTCCAATCCGTTTCCATATCCTTGTCATTATCATTATATTGTTATAGCTTTTGGTTTTAATTTTAGTTTTGATTTTGCTTTTACTTTTGCTTTTGATTTTGCTTTTGCTTTTATTTTTGCTTTTGCATTTGCTTTTTCTTTTGCTTTTGCTTTCGCTTGTGCTTTTGCTTGTGCTTATGCTTTTGCTTTTACTTTTGCTTTTACCTTTGTCTGACTGCAGTGGCCGAATGTATTGAGATGTGCGTGAACCACTCGATGCCAATGCGAGATCAAGTTCAAAACCCAGCTGACACAGAATTTGTTTTTCTATCGAAATTATTTTTTTTGATCGGCCGTCACCTCTCTGCAGACAATGGCAAACCTCAGAGAGTAAATTATACCAAGTTTTTGAGAACATTTTAAATTTGAATATTGTTCTCATTTATTCTCATTATTTATATTGAAAACAAATAATGAGCTTTAGGCCAGGTATGTTGATAACAAGACAACATGAAGACAAAGAAGGCAACAACCAACAACAACAACGACGGCTCTGAATAGAGCAAATCACACAGCTTGACTATACTGACTAGACTAGACTGTTTCGTTGGTCGATACACCAACTCATCAGAAGTCTTGCATGATTTTTTCCTGTGATGCACTCAAGCTACTTGGATTCTACTTATTCTGCTAATGTGCGGACAAAGTTACCCGGAAGTTTATTTTGACAGAGAGAACGCTTTTACATTAGTAACTAAGTTCTTATCGAATTATGATGCACTCTGTGTCAAGGTTGACCTTGATCGTGTCATATTTTTAGGCATAGCTTAAACTCATGTGCATCTTCCAAAATTCGATGACAGTGGTTTACCGCTATCCGTTTTTGAGAACATGTAGAGGCTTACATAGTAAAGTTTAAAAAGACCCACTAAGAATACAGGGGCCGAATCGCCGCATCCGTGAACGTAACGGCTTTCGTATGAGAAAAAATTAATCGTATGAGAATCTCATGAGATACGATATAAATCCGTTTCGTTCACGGATGCGGCGATTCGGCCCCAGATTTCAACAAAATTTATTTCGTAATGGACTTTACCATTGTACGTGGAATACAATATCATTGAACTAACCACCAAGGGAGTTTTTGCAGGGCTTTTGAGGTAATTTTCGATTATTTTTGTGCAAAAATCGAGCATTAACTCAGACATGACTTGATGAATGTTGGATTTTAATTGCTCAAGAGTGAAAAAACATTCACGCTAACACGATCTTATCAAGAGATTGAGTTTTTTCACATCAACACGATCTTTGGAGTAACCTCATAAAAAAAAAGTCCAGAGGCGTCAAATCTCACGATCTCGGAGGCTAATTGACATCGCCAAATCTCGAAATAATTCGTCCTGGAAATTTCTGTTCCAACTAAGTCCGAATTGGTGGTGGTGCTTGGTTTATAGACCCATCTTGTTGAATTAAGATATCGTCCAGATCAATATCTTCAATTTCAGGCCAAAAAAATCGGCTAACATACGCCCATAGCGCGGTGTTTGAAGTCGGCATAAAACTGGTAGATTCAATTTCTCGGTCAATTGTGTACGAAAACATTTAATAAGACGCGAAACACAATTCGATCATAAGAATCTCGGTCAAAGTCCTTTTAAGGGGGCATATAGGTTACAAATTTAAAAAAAAAATTTATTTCGGTAATTTTTTTTCATAGAAGGAAAAAAGATATAGTTTTAAAATTCTGCACACATATTTATTAACATTTGATATCGTTTTCGACGATATCTTTTTTCTTTTTATGAAAAAAAAATTCTCGAAACAAAAAATTTTTTTTTTAAGTTTTTTACCTATATGCCCCCTTAAGGGCTGAAATGGCCAATTTGTTTGAACCGCAGCAACTTCATAATTTCTGATACGCAATTTTTAATGCCAGAGCGTTTAGAAACCAAACTTTAGATCTTCTCAATATACCTAGATAATAAATCTTAGAAAGTCTAATGCTAAGAAAATATTTTTATTGATTTCATTTGCATTTATATGGATGATTTCAACAATTTTAAAAACTCTTTGCTAAAGGTGTAAATAATTTACACAAGTTGTTTTTCAAAAGTAATAAAATACACCTTCTATTTAGCGTATTAACCCATTTAGCGTAGCAAAGTTGCTGATAGTTGCGTAGAAAATTATTCAAATATACCTTTTCTATTTCCTTCGAGACTTTTTTAAAAACATTAATTAATGTTATAAATAAATCCTGTTTATGTTCCCTTTTTCAAGATCTCAAGTCTAAAAATTAAGTTCTTTCACCCAAAAATAGCAATAACAGTAACAATAACAGTAATTAAAGGTAACAAGCGTACTGCAATTAAAACAAACTATGGCTCAATTAAGCTAATCCTTTGGGTGGATCATTAATTATTTATATATTTAAAATTCAATTATTTAACTTAAATGAGGCGGAAAACGCATTGTAAACGCCATGAGTCGAGAGTCGAGTCAACCAAAAATGCCTGTGGCTGAACTATGACACATTGTGTTATTAACTAAAACTAATTTTGTTATTTAATAGATTCTTATTTTAAATTACAGCAATGCATGGTAATAATAAATTTTATTTATATCAAATAGGTAAAAATATCAAACAATAAAACCACTTATTTGAATGTGTGAATAGAACAATTTTGAGGGCAGCCAAAGGGAGAAAAATTGTTTTTGTATTTACAGTAATTAAATTGCTTTATTGAAGCGTTTACAATTTGGTGAGGGTGCTGTGCATATTGTTTGTTAGTTGCTTTTTTGACAACCTATACATTTACATAATGAAATTCTATTATCTTATATATTAATCCAAGGCATATTTAACAAGGTAGTTTCGTGTCGGAGAGGTGGGTACAGCAGCTGTCAAACACAAGAAGAATATAAAAGAGAAAAAAAAAAAGCAAATAAAAAGATGTTTGTTTTATTCGTAAACAGCCGATTTTGACAGGTGCTTTAGCCACCACAAGAGAGAATTTCAACAACTAACAGTCAAACCTAAATCAGCGCGGTAGCGTTTTTTATCTTTCAAAAATTACTCATGCCAATACGATTTATATGTGACAAACCATAATAACATCCGTGGCGTAGTTGGTTAAAGTGAGTGTCCTCTATGTTAACGAACCTCGAAACCCGGGTTCGAATCCCAGCAGTGACAAAATTATTTGAATTAAAATTATTTATCTATTCGGCCGCCACCTCTCTGCAGACAATGGTAAACCTCAGAGAGTAATCAAAATGCCATGTAAAGCTTCTTGAGAACAAGAACATTCCGTTCGTTTATTTAGTTGTATTATTATGCTTGCTGAGAACAAAGAGAGAATAGAGTAGACAGCAACATAGAGTTTATTGAAGCTCTCGCAGTACAAACGCGTGAAAGGCTGACGATCAAGGCATTGGCATTGTGAATGATTTTTTAAAAACTTTGCACTTTAATTAAAGATACTTATCATTAAAATTTCGTATCAAATGCCCCTATATCATTTAGCAGCACAAATGTGATATTTTAAAACGTATTTCATAAAAATTGGACGAGTACTTTTGAAGTTTAGTGGCAACAAAAAATGTTTACTTTAATTTTATATGATAGTATAGATAGATTATAATGAAAAGAAATTATGAACCGAAGCAATAATCGTTTAATTCGTCTAGAGATTAAACTGAGTTATTTATGAATATATGATGTGAATATACAAACTGGCGTCCGTGGCGTAGTTGGTTAAAGTGCATGGCCTCTATGTCAACGAACCTGGAGACCCAGGTTCGAACCCCAGCAGTGACAGAAAATCATTTGAATTTTTGATTTTTGAATGATGAATGATTTTTCTATTCGGCCGCCACCTCTCTGCAGACAATGGCAAATCTCAGAGAGTAATCAAAATGTCATGTACAGCTTTTTGAGAACAAGAACATTCCGTTTATCGCCGTTCGGAGTCGGCGTTAAACTTGTAGGTCCGGTTCTCGGTCAATTGTGTCCAAACTTAATAACACGCACAACACAATTGATCATAAGAAGCTAGGTCAAAGTCCTTTTAAGGGCTGAATTGACTAGTTATTTATTTTAAACCATAACAACGCGGCGGCAACGCTGAGCGGTTGGAAAATCCAATTTTGACAGAGCGTTAGGAAGCAAAGTTGGCTGCAGACTTCGAAAATATTGTTATTTCTGTGAAAAATTTGTTGGCATAGTGCGCATCTGACATAAAGCCGCCGCTTTTATTTAGGGATGACAATTCTGCGTTAACGGAAAGCGGCTGGTAACGCGCCGCTCAACGCTCTTATTTAGGTTTCACAGTAACACTTATTGAATATACCCATTATACAATTATACAAGGTAGGAGTGACAACTGGCTTTTTCCCACTAGTGTCTTGCATCGACTGTCATTTGCCTGTATATTTTGTTTTCCATTTTCTTTTCTTCTTTTTTCGTTCTCTAATTTATACTATTTTTGATAGATGGTGCAAGACGAAAAAGCTATCACTCCTACCTTGTATAATTGTATCATTGTAGAAACAAGATTATGTGTTCCGCAAATGAGAGAGAGAGAAAGAGAGAGAAAGAGAGAGAGAGCATGTCGTCATAAGCGATATTGTCAGAATTTGGATTAATTTTACTTTGGGACCCAAGCCTAAATATTTTTTCTTATTTTCATAATATGTATATGGACCTCCTAAACCTATTGGTGCAATAAAATTTTGTCGATCTTGAATGGTTTAGGATATAAAAATCTTGAAAGTTTAAAAAATTCATATTTTTCGTACACGAAAATATTTATATTTTTATACAGAAGAGTAGATATTTTTACTTAACTTTTCCCACAGAATTTATTTTCAATTTCGTCACATTTTGCGACATGCGATCGCACATTTGCATACGTTTTTGTCAAGTAGAAGTGATGTGTGACGTCATGCACTCAGTTGAGAAAGAGAGCATTAAATAACGGGATTAATAATAAATACACGTTGTTAATATTTAAAATAAAAACAGGAGAATGGATTTTATATTATTCGAATAGCATTGTGCCACAGATTTGCCAAAAAATAAAAATAACAAAAATAAATTAAATATATTTTGTGATAATTGCATTTCAAAATAAAGCAATTACAAAAAAAAAGTTATGCAAACAAATATTAATGCTGCTCTCTCTCTCTCTCTCTCTCTCTCTCTCTCTCTCTCTCTCTCTCTCTGTCACTCTTTAGTTAATTCCAATGCAACAATGAGAAATAACAACAAAATACATTGCGACAAAGCTTAGAGCCCGAACAGAATCCAAAATCGTTGCGATTGACTACATCGCAAAGCAATAGAATGAATGAAAATGTATGAACACGTCCAGAATAATATCGCAGGTCGTCAGCCGCTACGATATATCTCACAATTAGAATCTATTCCTTTTTTTCTTTTGCGACACGATTCTCTCTCTGACTGCTTTTAATGATGACAAATTTTTGCTAGAAATAGGATCAAAGCCATTTCCTTCGTTTTTATTATGTCTTGACGTTTCTTCTTTGTGTGTGTTGTATTCACACAATTGAAAAGACCAATACATTGAAATCAAATAGAAAAAATAAATAAAAAAATACTAACTAAAAGTAACCCTGAATCGTTAGTCGCAATCATGATACAATTAGGAGATAAGCTCATTTTAAGATGGCTGCTCAAATGAGAAATTTTGCAACAACAAAGCTGTAGGAGCTACAAACGTCAAAACTTAAAATTACCAGCTGATTTTGACAACTAGCTCACCTGCTCTCCAATTTGGCCAACTTTGTAATTGCATCATGGTCGCAATTATGTTTGAATAAATAAGTTTGCCTCGGGGCTGATCGTACTCTCTTCTTAGTACCCACAATTACCAAAATCAATGAGAAGCAACAACCACAACTTCATTGGCTTTACATGTTATCAATTTTCGCTTTCAGATTTTGTATGAGCTGTCAAATTCGATTTGACATTTATGGGAATTCGCTCTCACCCATGCGACAACCTTGTTTATTCAGCCATGGTTGCAATTGCTTCATTGTGGATGTGTTCTCTGCGATTGACGACCAGAGAGGATCGTCGGCGCAACGATTTATGATTCTGTTCGGGCTCTCAGTTGAACATCGTTGCTGCAGCACACACGAGGAAGAGTAGGAAGCCACATTGACTCAGACACAAATGTTGCCAGAAAAGCACGATAATTAGTACTTACCAAGGTTGCCAGATAATTTTTAATTGCTCCTTGGGATTTTTTTTGTTGGGAATTTCCATGGTATTTTTTAATTCAGCGTGGTATTTTTGAATTAGCGTGGGAGTTCAGTGTGGTATTTTTTAATTGCCATGGGATTTGGGAATTTTTTTCTTAAAATAATTTTTTTTTAATTTTTAAAATAATTTATTACGCGAAAACTTCATATGAAATCATTGCCATTATACGCATCAAAGGCTCTGTTTGTTACACAACGATTTTATGTCGTAAGTTACATATGTAAAATCCCTTAAATATCTGTTGCATATGGGATTTATTGTGGTTTTTTTTTAAAGCGTATTGGATTTTTATTGGAATTTTTAAATGCATATGGGATTTTAGGTGGTATTTTTAAAAAGCGTGGTATTTTTGTGGTAATTTTTATTGATTGTGGGATTTTTTGCGGTATTTTTTAATTGTGTGGGGAATTTTTTGTTTACTTTTCCCGTGGTAATTTTGGTGGTATAGTACTGTGGGAGAAAGGTAATTTCTGTGGGAATTGTTCCGGATTTTAACTGGCAACCTTGGTACTTGCGGTATTTTTCAACGATTGTGAGATGTGGTAATTCCCATTGTATTTTGTGGTAAAAATCTCTCACATGAGGGAAAAAATACCACATGTGCGATATTTACTTCGAGACCGAAAAAAATAACTCAAAATACCACAAAATACTTCAATTTACCACAAAATACCACAATTATGTTTTGTGGTAATTTGAGGTATTGTGGTATTTTGTGGTAATCTGAGGTATTTTGTGATATTTTGCGAGTGTGGTAGTTTAAGAGAATTAAGTGCGGGAAAAAGAGAATTTTGGTGGTAATTTCATCTGGTGGCACTGCTCAGACACTTACAGCCCGAACAGAATCAAAGCGATTGGCGATACTCTCTTCTCACCAATCGCTGAGAACACGCCCAGAATGAAAGCGATTAGCGATTTGTGACATTTTCAACCACTAGAATGCATGAAAAAGTATGAACATGTCCGAAATCAAATCGCTGGTTGTTATTCGCGACGAACATTCGCCAGCTTAAAATCTTTTCTATTTTTTCTCTGGCAACCTGTCTCTGGCTCTTAAACAGAGCAAAAACAAAAAAAAAAAACGCAAAATATTCATGCCGCTGAGAGAGCCTATACAAGATTCGAAATGTGTGATATCTCAACGAAAAAAAGAGATATTTTAGCAAACTCGACGGCATTCGAAAAAGGGAGGTTTTTATTTAAACTTGTATGTATTTTTTTTTCTTTTGGAAAAGAAAAGATGAAAGTATGCCGGAAAACAGTGTTTTTTACACTTTTAGGTTAGGATATCTCAAAAACCTGACATGATAGAGTAATTCGGATTCAGCGCACTTGAAATATGTATTTAAGTTTCTGCTTCAAAAAAAAAAAAAGTTAAATTTTGTTGATCTGTGTAATTTGTGTAAACTTCTTAAACAATAACCTATATTTTTTTTAGCTTTTGAACCAAGGATTTCAGGTGGAGTACCTATTCAGTCAAGTCTGCCTTGGTTCGAAATGGGGTGCTAGATTAGTGGGAAGGAAAGGGCAATCAAGTGAAACACATGTAGAATGTTTTAAGCGTGGTAGAAAACCGAGGAAATATGTGAATTTAAATCAGAGGCAAGTGTTGTGCCTTGACCTCAGTCAATTCAAGTTATAAGGCCATCTCATCCACAAACTTCACTACCAAAAAAAAAAAGTGAAAAATCATAACTTTGATAGTTTTTGTTAAGTCTTCAGGTTTCCTAGCTTATTTTAACATGGAGTGAACTAAAAATCAAGGTGCATACCTTTTGCAAATCAACGCCTCAAAGAAGTTATTGGGTTTTTTAAAAAAATACCAATTTTTCCCCCCTTTTTCTTCACAAAAGCTTGTTTTTTGACCAAAAAAAGCTTTTAATGGTGCCTCTAAATCAGTGATCATCAAAGCCTATGCCCGAGGGCATTTGAGCTTTTGTGCTTAAAAGCTTTCTGTATACATATTAACTCACGGACGAGCACTGAACTGCGTCAGTATCTATTGTGATTTCATGCAGGATAGACCTGCGGCACATGCATGCTTGTTAGATTGTTTTTTTTTGCTGCGCATACGCAACTTATGCTACACTCATAAAAATATCAGTTTTTGCTATTTCTATACAAAATGTCTTTACTTGAATGGGAGTTGCAATTCTTTTTTGCAGAAAATATTTTTTCTGAACGTCAATGTATGGTGTGCTAATGGAATAAAAATTGAAATTTAAATTAAAGAAAAACGAAATAAAAATTGAATTTTCAAAATTGAAATTAAATTATGAAATTAACCCTTGCTATTTTAAAGTTTTCTCATTTTTTGTAACATTGCATAAAATAGTGAATTTAAATATGTTTCTTCGATATGAATTATGTTATTAGGTCTGTTTCCGTACGCACTTCAAGTTACTTGAAGTTGCTTGAAGGCGTTTCTTTACACATTTTTCGAGCTCGAGAGAGAAGAAGAACAAGCAAAATGCCACTCTCTCGAGCCTCGAATATAGCTTGAACTTTGCTTGAACAATTTCTTCGAGCACGATAAGAACAAGCATCAAGAATAACAAGGAAATGTCAAATTAGTGTAAATAAATTTGGCGCTGCTTACGTTTATAGGCAATCAGCTGTTTTTGTGCTTGAAACTCGCTAAAAGTTGTTTCCGTACTTTTGTGTAAATTCTCTCATTTCGACAGATAATAAAATTACTCTCACAGCTTGAACTTTACTTGAACTTTTCTTCAAGTTTGTACGGAAACAGACCTATTATGAACAGTAGTAAGCATACGTAAATCAAAAAATTTTTTAAAAAGATTTCCCCCTCACGCCTCTTCCATAGATTTGTAATAAACCAGATGAAAATGTTTTCCGGTGCCACTGAATAATCAAACAAGCGAACCATCGTCTTGCATGAAAGCTGGACTGAGACTCAAGTAGTATTTTTTTTTTCAGTGCAAAGCTTTCAATGAGCTTTTATACATAAACAAAGTATGCTTGCATAGAGTTTGATGACCACTGCTCTAAATCATTGCTGGACATTCTTACACAGCCGCAATCTTGGCGTTTATGCGTATTTGTGCATTCAAAAGCTTTCCAATGCTAAAAAGTGTGTAAAAAGCTCTAACAGTGTACATGTGAAGCTCTAGCAGTGTACGTGTGGTTGTAGAGAAAGCTCTTTGCCCGCGAGCGACAGAATGCCCGACAATTCTCTAAATCTTCTTCGACAAACTCATATCTGAGATTCATTAATTTTTCGAGTAACTGAAGCTTTTTAGGGGATGTCCCACACATGTAGACTGCTTTGTTTTTGCTCCATACAACTTAATGATTATAAGTCAAATAGATTCCACTGGGATTATCTAATTAATTTATTTGCACCAGAACTTTTATATATACCTAGAGGAGTTCATTAAATTCGACCACATTTGAAATGCTTTCAAATTTAAAGCCTATATTATTTTCGAGAAATAAATTAAAATAACTCATGCAAATTATGGTTATTTCAAGGCTGCTCCGTTGTCCTTGTGGTGCTTTTAACTCGTAAATGTCTTAATTTCATAGCATTTATTCCCTCTGGCTGCAGGCGCAAGCCTAGCCATTGCTTGACACTTTGTGCTATAGTTCTGTAGACAATAACAACAACAACAACAACAACAACAACAACAACAACAACAACAACAACAACAACAACAACAGTGAGCACATTGTTACCCAGTAATATTATAGCAATTCAATAAATCACTTTATCAAAAGTGTAGAAACTGGGGGAGCTCTGTGTGGAGTTGTGTGGAATTTTTGTTTTTTACATTTGCTATGGTTGAGCTGGACTTAAAAAGTTCAATTTTCCCATATGATGTGTCGTTTGTCTACGTGTGTGTGTGTGTGCAAGAAGTGAAGTTATTTGACATGGGTTACCAACAGACTACTTTTCATAGGGTTTTCACATCCTTCCCCTTTCACTCGATTTTAATTTGCAAATCGTTTCGTGGCAATTGTCAATTTATTTTTGTCTCCAACTGCTATTTTGAGCGACTTTTTATTACATTTTCATTAATATTTGAACTCTTATGAACTCCTTTCTTTTCTTTCTCACTTGTTATCAACAATAACGAGCAAATAAGAAAGCAACTGTCCGAAGCATAAATTTATTGGTCTCTTCGAGTAAAATGTGTTGATATATGTTTGGAAAAAGGTTGCATTTTCAAAAAAAAACAAAAAAAATCCTGATTGAGTCATACCAAATTCACAAATAAATTTGCTTTGCAAGTCATTTGGCAGTCGTTTGAGTCCTTAGAGAAGAATGATTTTCAATAATTCAAAGTTTTTTCCTCCATTGATATTTTTGGAGACAGGTTAGATGTTCGTTTTGATCTCAATATTAGTTGAAATAAAAAGCGCCAAAATATTTTCAGTGTAACACTGAAACTAGAACTAGTAAAAGTTTTCTTCCTACCCAAAACTAACCTCAAGTGACCATTAAAAATTGCAAAGCATTAGAAGACTCAGTTTTCCTTCCGACTTGTCTGGACTTGTTGAGGCGAAAAAAAAAGTTCGTCGTCAGCGCATCAACTTGTCCATTCAGACATTGAAAAGTTTGAAGTAACACTCAAAAGTTTTTCGATTCTCTTTTTGTTTTTGTTTTTGTCAGTATTTAATTAGCACAAAACAATTCAATTAAGTTAAATTAAGAACTTCAACTGTTGATAATGAGAAATTGCAAAAAAAAAAATTTCATGTCAATAAATAATCTATGAATCACTAACCAGCGCTACTACATTCAATGGAGGGACTCTCATGAAGTTAGAGTAAATACTATAGAATTCACCAAAGAAAATTCCGATAATTAAGAACATGCTTTTTAATGTATGTACGTATAAATCACCTAGAAGTATTTACATCGCATGAGTTTAGCATTGACAACCAATCTTTTAAGGGAGCTCTTAACCGTCAATTACGTAATTCATTAAAAAATTGTTATATATTAAGGGATATTTAAAAGAGTTTTAACGCGACAACGTTTCTTACTAACGTTTCCACAGGTATCCAAAAAAAGTTGGAAAACAATTATTCCAAAATAAATATAGATGACAAGTATACACTTAAGATACAACAATAATGTTTGTATATTGCACTTCATGACAAAAATCAAATAATAATGACGTCACCAGAACGCAACGGACTGTTAAGGCAACTAAGAAGAAAATTTGTTACGTGAAATAATGACCTACTTTGATTAAAAGAATTCTACGCTAGTTAAAGCTGTTTATGCACCCATTAGCAGACTTGATTGAGTAGGCTAAAAACCTGAAATCCTTAGTTAAAGCCTTACAAGAAAATTACTCCGTGACAAAATTACTAAAATTTTAATAAATAAACTACTAAAAAGTAAAAGTAAAAGTAAAAGTAAAAGTAAAAGTAAAAGTAAAAGTAAAAGTAAAAGTAAAAGTAAAAGTAAAAGTAAAAGTAAAAGTAAAAGTAAAAGTAAAAGTAAAAGTAAAAGTAAAAGTAAAAGTAAAAGTAAAAGTAAAAGTAAAAGTAAAAGTAAAAGTAAAAGTAAAAGTAAAAGTAAAAGTAAAAGTAAAAGTAAAAGTAAAAGTAAAAGTAAAAGTAAAAGTAAAAGTAAAAGTAAAAGTAAAAGTAAAAGTAAAAGTAAAAGTAAAAGTAAAAGTAAAAGTAAAAGTAAAAGTAAAAGTAAAAGTAAAAGTAAAAGTAAAAGTAAAAGTAAAAGTAAAAGTAAAAGTAAAAGTAAAAGTAAAAGTAAAAGTAAAAGTAAAAGTAAAAGTAAAAGTAAAAGTAAAAGTAAAAGTAAAAGTAAAAGTAAAAGTAAAAGTAAAAGTAAAAGTAAAAGTAAAAGTAAAAGTAAAAGTAAAAGTAAAAGTAAAAGTAAAAGTAAAAAAAAAGTAAAAGCAAAATAAAAAAAGCATTATTAAAAAAACAACAAAAGCAAAAGCAAATCCAAACTTTAAACAAAGAAAGGATGAAAATAAATAACAATAAAAATAAAAATAAAAGTATTAATTTCAAAATTCAAATCAAAATAATTGTTCAAAATATAATACAAATAAAAAAAAAAAAAAAAACAAAACATAAAAAAAAATAGTAAAGATATAAGGACAACAATGACTACGATGACAATGACTTGGACAAGCATATAGGGAAGGGTTAGAGAAAGCATTCGACAAGGATTTGGAGAAGCTTTAAGAGCCGGAATAAGATTAATTATTAGGACAAGGTTTTGGAGAACGCTTAGGAGAAAGATAGTGATAAGTAGTTGAGAAAAGTTAATTAAAAGGATTTTGATCAGGATTAACCATCTGCAACTGACGTGCTCCAAATTTAACAATATACTTGACGTGGGGTCTAACAGACCTCACATTTAAACTAATTTCCTATGACAAAGTTTCTGACTGTAACTTTCTTGACCTTTTTATAATATAACAGCAAATAATTATTAGGCTAAAATAAGAATAAAATTTGAAATAAAATACGTTTTTGTGAAAGATAAAAATAAATCTTTTTTCTTCGAATTTAACATTTGTACGCACGAAGTTTTAATTTTCGGTGTCTGTCAGACTACGACGTCAGCTGCAGAGGGTTAAGTAAAAAATTTGGACAAAGTTATTTTACCTTTATAATTTTGAACCACATAAGTCGGGTGTAACACCTTATCAGTAAAGTCTGCCTGGGTTCAAAATGAGATGTTAGATTAGTGGGAAAAATGTAGCAATCCAGGGAGACATGTGTAGGATGTTCTGAGCGTGGCAGCAGGCCGTAAAAAAATGTAAATTAAAATTTGAGGCAAGTGTTATGACTTGTATGTTACCTCAATCAATCCACAAACTTCTCTATCACAAACTAATACTTTTAAGCCGTAAATATTTATGAATTTTTAATTTTAAGTTATAAGAAATGAAAATTTTGAAAATAAATTTGAGCTTTAGCCAAAAAGTATGTTGACAACAAGACAACATGAAGACAAAGAAGCCAACAACCAACAACAACAACGACGGCTCTGAACAGAGCAAATCACACAGCTTGACTATACAGACTGTTTCGTTGGCCGCTACACCAACTCATCAGTACTCTTGTATGACTTTTCACTGTGATCCACTCAAGCTACTTATGTTCTACTTATACCAATATGCCGAGAAAGTTACCCGGAAGTTTATTTTTGACAGAGAGAACGCTTTTTACAGAAGACTACTGATGAGTTAGTGTAGCGGCCAACGAAACAGTCTGTATAGTCTGCTGTATGATTTGCTCTGCCGTGTGATTTGAGTAGAATGGACTATTTCCTTCAGTAATATAGTCCTTTTTATATATTTTAATGATTCGTTACATATAAAAAAGAAATTCGAGACAAAAGACAAAATTCGAGGTCATTTAAAAAAATGTTTTATAGAAAGTGTAAGATCTTATTCAACTTGAGCTTTAGTTTTAGTTTTATATCGATTTCTTCATTTTTTACAAAAAAATTCCAAATTTGTTGGCCTATGTTATCTGACATCACAAACCAATACAATGTAATGAGCACAAATAAAATTTGATTCAGGATGCAATTATTTTTTATTATATAACCATAAAATACCACAATGAAGCGCATTTTGGCGAACAAAGAGAAAATTTAACAGTAAAAAACTAGAACTACTGCTTAATATCCGGTGTCTGACCGCTCATTAGTGGCAAAAAATATGTTATTCAGAGAAAGTGTCTTTGTGCGTGTTTTTTTAATGTGCATGTGGGTGGTCAACTTTTGATTTATTACTTAAACAAATAAATAAGGACCCATATTAAAAGAAACTCTTTTTGTTTTAATGTTTCATTTTGATTTATAATTAGCACATAAAACCTTTTAATTTACAATTTTATTTTCAATTCATAAAAAAAAACATTTATATCTAAATATTTTCGATTTTAAGCACACCAATACGCTTAATTTTACTCGTTTTTCTTCTTCTTTTTCTTTTGAGGCATGATAATACTTCAGGCTAGTTTGTTGAAGTATTATATCTTTCAACCCTCTCCCCTACTTGGCCACAACTTCCACAAAGCAAATAATTTATTTCTATTCCAGAGATAAACTTCGAGGGTAAATATTTAAAAATGCTCTTACAATCCTAGCCCTACTATTAAAATTCATTTATCTGATAATAAAGCTTTCTAAACATAATATAATTATGCTGAGTAAAATGTAATCAAAATAAATGTGCACCGTCCATTATATTTGAATACTTCTCTAGGCCAGCGAGTTTAGCTGTTATTAAACTATAATAATTTCTTTTTTTTACTTTTTTTTTTTTTTTTTTTGTTTTTAGAAAGGAATCGTCCCAACGACTCTTTGATTAGATACGCGTTTTAATACGATTCATACTCAATCATCGTCGAATCCCCAAAAGAATAACGCACGTAGGTACATCAAAAATATTTCAAATTCCACAAAGGAGCTGTCCGTTGGCTGCCTTAATTTCATAAAGAATAAATCACATTTTAATGTCAATTCAGGGACTCCCCCAAAGGTATTGACTATGCTTTACGAACTGAAGAGCCAACAGTCAGTAAATCAGGAATAAATGAAAGTAAGAAAGAAAAAAAAAAAAAAATTAAATATGTAGCTATACAAGGAGGAAAAATATGCATAAGCCAAAAAAAAAAAAAAAAAAAAAAAAAAAAATATAACAAAATCGAAAAATACAAACCAACAACACAAAAGCAAAAAAAGAAATCTATTGAAAAAAATCCAGAAAATCCAAGCAGTAAAATCGAAAAAGATATGCGGTAAGGGCGCAAAGAAAGCATAAAATCGGTAAGGATCGATAATAATTATTTGAGAGTGAATTCACAGCATAATTACGTTTCCATTCAATTGCTTCATGCGATGGTTCTTTGATTATTTAAGGTATCTAAAGAAGAACTAAGTACTTTGATGGTCATGCTGCTAACAGTAAGATTTATAAAGGAGGTTAAAAGCATATCTACACCGAGAAAAAATGCAATAGTAAATTCACCTAAGCCGGCTTCGGTAAAGAAAATTGAATGGAAATAAGAAACTTATGGTAATTCACCAAAGTAATAATATATTGTTTAATACATTTCTTTGAAAGTACATACTACGATACCTTGCCAATAAAAAATGTTCGATTCACCCAAGCCAAGTATATAACATCTAACCAATAGTGTAGATAAACCACCGAAAACTTTCACACTTTATCAAAATGGTATGAGCGAAATTTATCGCTGAATTCTCTCGGCTTGTTATAGTTCTCGTTTGGTTTTT
Source organism: Pherbina coryleti (assembly GCA_943735915.1). Classification (NCBI taxonomy): domain Eukaryota; kingdom Metazoa; phylum Arthropoda; class Insecta; order Diptera; family Sciomyzidae; genus Pherbina; species Pherbina coryleti. The sequence goes on from OX030952.1 coordinate 97,491,920, forward strand.
GCAATGAAAATTATATAACTAACTCTTTCCACTCTTTCCACTCTACAACAACAACTTCAATATTTTCATGATTGTTGTAATTCGACCAATTGTTCACAAACGCAGCTGCACTGCAACAACACAGCGTGTGTTTGTTGTTGTTTATTCTTGTCGTTGTTGGTAAATTAGGGCAAGCGACCGCGCACAACTCTGGCTACGCTGAAGGTCTCTTGTTGGTAATTTTGCGTATGGTTTCGTCACCGACTGCTTTTTGTTTGCGATTTTTATGTTACTAATTCCTTATTGTACTACGTATCCAACGATTTGTTGTTGTTGTTGGTTTTAAGTTGTAATTGTTGTTGCACTCTTTAAAAATCACTCTTTGGCAATCCCTGACCTAGATGTTTAGCCAAGATGCTTCGTGAGTGCGATGGGTGAGATTATGGGAAGTACTGGGATGAGTAGGGGAAAGGGGAAATACTGGGATGAGTTAGGGACAAAAAAATGGTCGGAATAATCCCAGTCTTCGAATACATCATGTACTGATACCCACATCAGTTCCATTTTATTATTCTTTTCATTACAAAACATAAAATCAAATAGTGATTCAACATTAGCAAATCAATGTCCGTGAACTCAAAGTCTCTCAGATTTTTTTGCGAATCTTATACTCTTATAGATTGTGGGTAACACCAGAGCTGTAAAAGTGTGAATTAATTTTCATTTTTGATCCTCTTGCATTAATTTTCAAAAGTTGAAATCCTTTTTTTTAGCATTCAGAGTGTTAACTCTTTATGTTAAGCCTTTAGGCTGATTTAAATTGTTTTCGAGACATGAATTGCAAAACGTAAAGAATGAAATTTTAACGAATGCAGCCACCGATGGCTGCAGCCGAATTGAAATTTTAATGAATGCAGCCGCCGATGGCTGTAGCCTAAAAGATTTAAAATGACAATGTCCATTCCGTAGCAACCTGGATGGTTGTTGTAACGTCTGAAGTTGTTTTGTGTGTATGTGTGTGTGTGTGTGTGTGTGTGTGTGTGTGACTGTTGGGCCAGACTTTGATAGGTTGGGCTAATGGGCCATTGGCTTATATCATATATAGAAAAAGTCTTATATACAACAAATTGTAGAAGTTGATTTTCATACATATTGTTAATAATATTTATTGTTAAGGGGACATACATATAGGTTACAAATTTAAAAAAAAAAATTTTTTTTTCGGGAATTTTTTTCATAGAAGGAAAAAAGATATCATTTTCAAATTTTGAACATATATTTATTAGCATTTAGAGAATACAAAAAATTTTTTTTTAGAATTTTTGAAGCGGGTTTTGGCTTCATTTGATTTTTTTAAAAAAATGCCAAAAAATTGACGGTGTGCAGGATATCACCAGTCTGGAACATCTGAGGAAAAGGAAAAAAACAAATTAATCCTTGTTTAAGTGGCCACCGCCTGAGCTAGGATAATTTTTATCCGCCGAAAAAAAAAAAAAAATGGCGGCCATTTGAAAAAACAAATCAATTTTCGAGGTTACAAAATCGGTCGCTATTTTGTTTTTCTTCGGCGGATAAAAATTATCCTAGTTAAGGCGGTGGCCACTTACGTACCACACACGTACACACATATTACATACAAACAAGCAGCAACTGCATCGCACACGTACACACATATTCCGACAAGCAGAAACAGCATCGCACTCTGTTCCTGCAGTATATTTCTTGCAGTTGCAGGTTTCTTATAGTTCTCATTTAGTTAATGTTGCAAGGGTAATATAGCCTGGATTTTTGGCAAATATGATGTGAGTGCGATGGTGATTGCGATGCATGATGAAATCATGTAGGGTGGAGTGACAACTCGGTATTTTCTCAAGAACATCTTGAACCGGTTGTCATTTTCTATCTACACATACATCTTCATATACATTTTCTAATCTCTATCTTACTTTTTCTTTTTATAGTTCGTTCATACAAGTTTTGACATTTCGTGCCCTAACATTGCACCAACTGTCAAAAATAGTATAAATTAGAGAACGAAAAAAGAAAATAAAATATACCACCAAATGGCATTTGACGGACGCAGATCGTGGGAATTATTCAAATAAATTGTTATTCAATTTCAATATTTTTATATAAATTTTCCTTGAATGCAATGGTTGTACTTTCAAATAGTAAATATTTGAAAGATATTTAAATATATTCGTTCATAATTTTAATATATTTTTTATTAATTCTGTTTAAATATTTTAATATTTTATTTAATTAAAAAAGTATTTAAATAAATTTTAAATATTTACGTAGTCGATTTAAGTAAATGCGTTATTGATGCAAAAATTACTCTCTTTTTGGATAAATTAAAAAAGTTTTTGGATAAATTTCATATGTTTTTCCTTAGTGTATTTTTCATAAGTCCCATTCCTTACAGAGCATTGGATGTGCATTCTTTTATCTTCAAAGAATGATGAATTGTGGATCTGTAATTCATTAACTCGACAGAAGCATAAGATTGCAATCTGGTTGATGCAGCTTTTGAATGCATTAAAGGTGTGTGAATTCCGAAATTATTCAATCCATTTACAGCTCTGGGCAACACACGTTGACTGGCGCTGAGGAGGAAATTTGACACGTGTATTCCGATAACCATATGGATTTTAAGACTGCCTGTTGTTGGAAAGAAACGGACTAAGTTTCTCAGAACGAATTTTTTTTTATTCTTAAAATAAGTCTAACATTTCTATACAGTTAAAACTCCTATTCACTTAATTCACGATTTCACTTAATAATGAATTATATACTTCAGAATATATAGTACATACAGAATATATAGTGGTATAGAAACCAGAATAAGTTTATTAGACAGCAATTACGCATGTTCAGCAAACGAGATTTCAAGTAAAAAGAAAGATCAGGAAGTCTTGTTACTTTCTTCAGTGTTTTACTTCCGCTATGGAATTTGCTCGTTTTTCAGCTTGTTTGACATTCGCAAAGCGTAAAGTGGAATAAATGACAATTGTAAAACATTAAATAAGTAAAAATGTAAAATGCATAGATTTTGAGCAATTGAGGTAACATGGTCATTTAACAGATAAACTTATCTTATTTGTAATGGATAAAAAAATAATTTCAAAATCATTAGAAAATTCATTCTTTTGGTAAAACAATGCATTTTGTGTTAACATTTTAAATGTTTGCGTAATTTACTTTTGTCAAAAAAATTGTTTTCGAACCTGTTCTTTTATTAAAAGTGCAATTTCTGGACTCATTTATTTACTTGTCATATTCCTGGACACTTATCTTAATGGCATGTAAATATTTACATGGAGTGAAATTTGGAGAGCTTTTAAGAATTCGGTATCATAAATTTCTAAACTTATATATTTTATTTTTTGGAGTTTCAGTTTACTTAGCAAAGCGGAGTTTTACTTTGATATGATCGTATCAGAAGTTGGAAGAACAGGGTCACTTCTAAAGATTTTAAGTATTCTCCCATCAAACCCACCAAAACTTCTGTCTTAAAATCTTTCCTTCCTGAGTGCTCTGAGACAAATTTTTGAAAATCCTTATTTGTAGAGATGTAGATTTGAAGAGACATACTTGGAGAGATGTTGGGTTGACCAAGAAAAAATCTGGTAGGTGTTATTGAAGAGAAAAGGTCATCAGAAGTATTGCCGTGAAGCAACTTATATTTTAAGGAATTATAATTTAACCCATTAATGCTCACCAGTAGAATCCGTTGGGATCAGTTATTAAAATTTTCAGCATAAATTTGTATTAATATTAGACGGAAAAATCCGAAGTTTAAAAAAAAATTTCAAAGGATGTAGGCGTGGCGAAGCGTATGATATATCATACATACATACATACGAAGCGTATGATATATCATACATAAACGTATAAGGGGAATTGGTAACAGAGAAATAAAATTAGAAAACCAATATAAATTGTTGTATCTGTTGCATAGCATTTATTTAGTTTTAAACACATTGGTTGCTATTCGAATCAATTATGTGGTATTTATAGAAACAGGTATCTGGATGCAATCCACAATTACATTTCATACATATAAATTTTGTTCATTTACCACAACTTTTGTATCGGCGCTGAGTTTTGGAGTAGTTAACATAATGTTCGACACCATCGAATCTAGTTTCATTTTCTCTTTCCCTCTTTCGCGCTGAGACTGGATGAAATTCAATTGGTTTTGAAAGAATGCTGCTGGTTAGACGCCGAATGAAATTGAGAAGAGTTACTTTTGGATAAGCTTTTCTGAATAGTAACCATAAATTTACAATGGCACCATTCAGACAAAATCTAAATATGGGCCAGTACCACTTCTTTGAACGTATCCGAGTTCTGTAAGCTGCACGCTGTTGGTCAAATAGATCGACAGCACCCATTCCACAGTTATACTCTTTGATGATCGTTGGTTGCTTCACTTCCTGTCTGCGTTTTTGCTGTCGATCATACCTTTTACAGGACCTGGCCGCATTCAGGATATTTCGTTTTTGCAGTTTGTAGCAATAGTAACAATATTGTTATCATTCCATCGAAGTAGAGTAATATTTTTTGATTTGATTGCTGTACAAGAACCACGTTTTTCTCCTTTCCTGGTACTCAAAGAAGCATTTTCAGTACGGTCAGCACGAATAGTTCCCACTACTGATATGTTTTTTTGATCAATGTCTTCTAATAATTTAATACTATTAAAATAGTTATCTAAAAATACAGTGCTGTTTTCAGGAACTATGTCGCAACATAATTTTTTTGTGACAGACAATCCCAATGGTTCGTTAGTTTGATTTGAACTCTTTCCTGTATACAAATCAAAATTCAACAAATATCCTTCAGTTGTTAAGCACCAAATCTTATACCCATAGCGAATAGGCTTTCCTTGTATGAACTGTTTGAAGGAATGCTTACCAAAATAGGGCTCCATAGATTCATCAACAGAAAATGAAGTTCCGAAGGGTTTTCCCAACCCTTTAAATTTTGCGTTTAAATGATCCAGAATTGGCTGAACCTTGAATGTTTTATTATTCGTATCGGTTCCTAAATTATCATTGAAATGCAGGTAACGATGTATATTTTAAAATTTTTTTCTAGACATTGAACCTGCCACTAAATGATTATACACATCACTCTCCGTCTCCCAGTACATCCGCGTAGAAGGAACCTTAAAATGAAAAAATTAAACAAAGTCATTTCAGCAGAAAAAAGCATTAAAGTTAGTGTTGAGAAAGTAACCTTATTGTATCCACTCAGTATAAGAATACCTAGATATGTGTATAATTCTTCAAGACTTGGAGTGAACGCCTCGTCGCCTTTGCTTACAGCATATCTTTTTGTCTGTGTTTGTATATATATCATAAATTCTTCATCAAATATCATTTTAAAAAGCTGTAATGGACTTAAATCATATTCCAACATATCTGATACAATATATAGAGTGGGAGGGCATATTTATGTGCTTGTAGTTTCAATTGCTCTTAGCGCTACTTTGGTCCACTTTCGCCGAATTGTGGATTTCTTTTTATTGGTTTTTCGTCTGGTAGAAGTCACTGGTTTTTCACTGTCAGCTGTATTGCTCCCATCATTTAGAAAGTATGATTCGTCTACTTCCAAACTCGCAATTTTTACTTCGCATGCCCTCTTTAGGACTCCATGTCCCAAACTATTTAGTACTCCTTCTTCATCTTCATCTGCATGATCACAATAGGACAACTCCTGCTCATCAGGGGGGAACAATGTGACATCAATTGAATTGGCATAATTGATATTTTCTATTATTCCTGCATCATCATCTTCATTCAAATCTTCAAGCCACCCAATTATATCTTCAGTTGTTGGTCCTCTAAAAAAAGATTTGTATTCAGAATTTACATAGCACGAAAACTGTGATAGTGTTTACGTATGCTAAAGCATACGTAACATTTAATGAACGGCAGAAACACTTTTCAAGCTAGTTATCTCATTGAACTTTATTTTTATTGGGTAGCGTAAATATTCAACTTTAAGCTAATGCACTTTTTTAGTTATATTTTCTTTATTCTCAATGTTTATAAAACAAAATAACTTACCTGAGTGGCATTTTTTACTTTTACTTGAAACTCTGCACAAACTGGCGCGAAAAATGTAAACAAAAGAGCTTTTAACATCAACTTCAAAGCTTTTTTTGAAAAAGCATACTTTTAGCTATCTCACACTATCGAAATCAAAAGTTTAACAGTGGCGGTGGATTTTTGAGGAATTTTCGAAAAATGCTTTCATAGCGTATGATATATCATACGTTGTCATTAATGGGTTAAAAAAGCGTTAAGTCTAGAAGCTTGTAAACGAAAATCAATTTGACGTACTAGACGAAAAATTCAAAAAAGGTATTTGTTCATTTCGAAAAAATATATTTATATATCATTTTATACGGTATATTTTAAATGTCAGTATTTCAGAACAATTTTTATTAAATTCAAATCTTTTTATTAAATTCAACAATTTGGTCCAAACTCAAAATTTCATCGAAAGATATTGACTTTTTGTCGACCGGAAAATGTTTTTGAACCACTACGTGGCGATATATTTTGTTTATCGAACAATTTTTAAACTCCATCGAATGTAAACCGATTTCAATTCACCAAACGTGGGTTTCTTACATAAGTTAGAAAAATTCTTAAAATATTACACCTAAATTTCTATTATACTCTTTATTTAACTTATCATATAACCCTCACTCCAGCTAGATTGCATCGAGAAAAAAAAAAGAAAATGTCTGTGTGGAAGCTAAGCGCGTAACAGTCAAATCATTGGTAGGAGTATCACTTAAAAAGGCATTAGAAGAAAATGTGAAAATGTCCAAAAGAGGAATTCTACCAAATTCCAAACTCATTCGTACCGCACGCATACCTCAGCTTAGTGCTAGCCATTGAACAGCGTTACCAGCTGTGTGGGTTGCTACCTACTACATAGCTTTTAGAACACGAATTCCTTTTATTTTTCTTACTTTTTCTTGGTATTTCTCTTGTATTTTGCTTACTTTTCCCGCAGTACATGGCAGCATGGCATATTGACACTCTGCTGTTCTTGCTCATAGCTGCTCTCATGGATCACAGCATATCTAATTATTATTTACCGAGCTTAAACAGCAGGAAAATTCAATCGAAATTGAAATCCGTACGTATTGAACTTAAGTAGTACGAACAAAATTGTCGGAATGTACAGAATGATGGGCATTGCTCGCATCGCATCGTTTTCGTATCGCATTAGCAGCAGCAGCAACAGCAGCAGTAGCAAACAGCAAAGTACGAAGGACCTAATAGTACATCAGAGCCAAAGTGCACTGGACCAAATTCTAACTTCGTTTTGACCTCCATTATAGTTGCTTGCTTGCTTGCTTGTATTGGTTGTTGGTGGGCGGTCGATGGTTTGGTGGTTTTGATGTCGGAATGAATGAATTGGAAAATGTGTGGTATCAGGGAAAATTGCTAAAAAGGCCAACGAACATTTCAAAAAGCACAAACTAATACAAATAGAAAAACTAAAAAAAAAAAACACGCTTAAACGCACACAGGAAAACTTGAGATTGTTATTAAAACACAAAAAAAAAAAAAGAAAAACCCACCAACACCAGAAAAAATAAAACTAAATAAACATGTTTAAATAATCTGCAAAGTTTACGTATCGAGCATTCATTCGTTCAGGATTTCTTGCCATACCACAATAAATAGCAAAAAGAAAATCGAAAATTTTTATTTTTTATTTTTTTTTTTTATTTTTGATCTAAGCAAAACAAAACGTATTCATTTGTAGCATACTCGACAATTGAGTGTTGGTGGATTTAAGAAAATTGGCTAGGTTTTAAGTTAATTGAAATTTATGGTCACTGGCGAGGCGATTCTAAATGTCAAATAAGTTGAAAGAATTTAGCAATTATTGCAAAGTATTTCAAATAAAATGGATTTTGTTTTGGGTGAGTCCAAACAAGTCCGAAGGGACATTAACCTTAATTTTATTGCTAAAACAATATTGACCCAAGATTTGTTATAAGCCTTTTCTGTACAGCACTTTAAGAAGTAAACAACGCGTCAAGTCAAGTTTAAGTTTCTTCTGTCGCACATTGTCAAAAATATTAATAAAAGAAGATATATTATATTTAAAGACACGGTAAAATACGATGAATCAATTGAAATGGTATCTTGAAGTCTTCTGAAAGATTCGATGGAAATGTACTTGATAAGATATTAACAGTATGATCTCATTATCAATGCCAGGAACAAAGTTATCAAACGTAATGGATGACGAGAAATTACTCGATGATTGTTGTTACACAATAAGTACTATAGAGTAAAATTCCCTTTTAATTTGGAAAAAGTATGAAATTAAGTTAAAAAAATGACTATATCATCGATTATTAAAATGTTGACTTTAAAATTTCTAATTTTTTTTTACTGTTGACCTGTGTTATTTAAAGTGCTATAAAATATTTTGTTCGTCGGGCTATTGTCTTAAGGGGGACTATCTATATATATAAAAATAAGTTGCATTGTGTATGAAATTGGTGTTCTCTGTAATGTGTGAACCGATTTTGTTTCTGAATCAATTTCCTATGAAAGCTGACGTCAATACGAAGGTTTTTATCTATAAACGGTCTTTGTATGTGTATTGGTTCATGAATTATAGGCATTTTAGTGACATTATACAACAATACAGGTGTGAACAAATACAGGTGCGCACACGTGGTGTATATGGGGAAATATTTGCAAGGGAAATTGGAAATAAATGAAATATTGGAATAATTTAGCAAGTCTCACTTTAGTTTGCATTTGCGCGAAAAATATAGGCATAGTAAAAATTTTCCATACTCTATTTTTCCATACCCCCTTTTACCGCCCACAAATCAATAAAAATGCTATATTTAAGACGGTTTTTGTCGTATTAGACTAAAATTTGATAAATAAGTTCGTATGGTTACTGTCGGCAACTATACTAAAACTGGGCGTGGTCTAACTATATATATACGCCCATTTTTTAGAAACCATTATTATTCCTGAGTTGTACATGTTTCGATAGTGAAACTTGATGTGTAGATGCTATGGGCCCAAGAGGCAGTTTCTATATATTTGAGCGAACATTAGACAAGGGGGAATTTGGCCACACAGTCCAAATTTATGATATCGAATTGTTCTGGAACTAAATGTCGTATAACAATGAAGGTCTTTCTACTGAAAAACTGGCACGGGCATCCGACAACGGGGCGTGGCTCCACCCATATAAGCCAAATTTACGATACAGATTAACTATAGAAGTAAAAGTCACAGAACATTGAAACTCAGAATGTAGATACCATTTGGTGATGTCCTTCTACTAGGAAAGGTGAAATGCATTGGACAAGGCGGTGTGTCTCCACCCATACAAGCCTAATTTATGACACAGAAAAGTTATAAAAGTAAATTATAAAGAACATAGAAGTAAGAATTAAATTACTACTTGGTAATATTCTGCTACTGGAAAATGAAAAATGCAAAAAATTTACAATAGAGAACGCTGCTATAGACTTCAAAACTACTGAGCCGATTGAGCTCAAATTTGCGCAGTAACTATGGGGGGGTCATTCATAAATTACGTTACAAATTTAGTAGAGAGAGAGAGAGGTTTTAAAATCTACTACGATAAGTAACGAATGGGGGGAGGGGGTGTCAGAGTGTCAGATATAGTAATGTGACCAAAAATAAAAAAAACTCGAGAAAAATTGAAATTTACACAACCCAACTTTTCAAACCATTTTCATCCCTACATCTTCATGTTTGACCGTCTAAATTGCCTGTTAACTATTGGCCAGTGTAGTAATGGCATAATTTTTCTATGCTTGCTTTTAGACAGTTATTTTTTCTATTTTCGAATATTTTCAATCAATTAATTTTTTTATTTCATATACTACGTTACTTTATGATGGTAGAGGGGAGTGTTTTTGAAATGCACTACGAAGAGTACCGGAGGGGGGTAAAAAAAAAAAATTTTAAATCGGTCACGTAATTTATGAACGACCCCTATGTTTCGAGAACAAGATGTGCAACATTTTCCGGTACTTATCTAGAAAAGGTGCAGCAAAGCGCACCGGGAAAAAGCTAGTATACCCAGAGGCCGAAAAAAAGTTCATGTTTGTAAATTTTTTTAAGGAATCCTAAGGGATATTTTTAAATGAAGGTTTTTATACCTAAAAATATATACATTCAAGAGTATGTCTAATCTTTTTTTTTAAAAAAAACCTAATATTAAGGTAGATACAGCGTTTTTTATAGAGTCATTTGACACAAAAAGATTAAAAATATTATTAAACTAAATACTTAAAACTCGTACTTGACATAGCCGATTTTTAAAATATTGATTTTTATGACTGATTTTTTTGCAAAAAATATAGAAAAAATAAAACATTTTGCAATATTTTAGTTCACGCAGAAACTGTACATGTGGAAAGTATGTTGTTAAAGTTTGGAGATTATCGGACAAGATAATTTTGAGTAACGATGGTAATCAGGTAAAAAATATAAACATACACACATATCGCACACCTCTTCAAAAGTGACACAACTCGAAATTTTTTAATTTTGACTTTTTAATATAAATCAATTCGTAGTCCACATCTCTATCGACTGTCAAAATTTTGTTTTAATCTGATTTCAAAAATCATTTTGTATTCTTCTTTTTATGAAGTTGTTTGAAAACGAAATAGTTTTTTGACTTTCCTGAAAATTTCAAAATTTTGAGTTGTGTCACTTTTGATTTTTAAAATTAATAAAAAAAAATTTGGCTGTATTATGGACACACCCGTAGGTTTTGACGTGACGGTGTTTCTTTATACTCCTATTTCATATCATCTAGCTCTTGTCTTAAGACTTGTTTTAATCCATAACCAAAATCTTGACTTAATCAAATATACCGAATCTCTTTCCTAGTTTGGAAAGTTGTGTTTTAGGTGTGTCTTAATTTTTGTCCTAATCCATATCCTAATTCATGTCATAGTCCTTTTCCGATTTAATAGTCCGGTTTCATTGTGTTATTTTTTGTTTGTAAGCAGTGTTGGTTGCCACGATATTGATGTTGATAATGCTGATGTTAATGTTAATGTTGATGTTGATGTTGATCTTGATCTTGTTAATGTTGATGTTGATGTTGATTTAATGTTGATGTTGGTGTTGGTGTTGGTGTTGGTGTTGTTGTTGTTGTTGTTGTTGTTGTTGTTGTTGTTGTTGTTGTTGTTGTTGTTGATGTTGTTGTTGATGTTGTTGTTGCTGTTGTTGTTGTTGTTGATGTTGATGTTGATGTTGATGTTGATGCTGACATTGATGTTGATGTTGATGTCGATGTTGATGTTGGTGTTGGTGTTGGTGTTGGTGTTGATGTTGGTGTTGGTGTTGGTGTTGGTGTTGGTGTTGGTGTTGTTGTTGTTGTTGTTGTTGTTGTTGTTGTTGTTGATGTTGTTGTTGTTGCTGTTGTTGTTGTTGTTGTTGTTGTTGTTGTTTTTGTTGTTCTTGTTGTTATTGATGTTGATGTTGGTGTTGATGTTAATCCTGATGTTGATGTTGATGTCGATGTCGATGTTGATGTTGATGTTGATGTTGATGTTGATGTTGATGTTGATGTTGATGTTGATGTAGATGTTGGTGTTGGTGTTGATGTTGGTGTTGGTGTTGGTGTTGGTGTTGGTGTTGGTGTTGTTGTTGGTGTTGGTGTTGGTGTTGGTGTTGGTGTTGGTGTTGGTGTTGGTGTTGGTGTTGGTGTTGGTGTTGGTGTTGGTGTTGGTGTTGGTGTTGGTGTTGGTGTTGGTGTTGGTGTTGGTGTTGATGTTGGTGTTGGTGTTAGTGTTGGTGTTGGTGTTGGTGTTGGTGTTGGTGTTGGTGTTGGTGTTGGTGTTGGTGTTGGTGTTGGTGTTGGTGTTGGTGTTGGTGTTGGTGTTGGTGTTGGTGTTGGTGTTGGTGTTGGTGTTGGTGTTGGTGTTGGTGTTGGTGTTGGTGTTGGTGTTGGTGTTAGGGTTGGTGTTAGTGTCGGTGTTGGTATTGGTACTTGCTTTTGCTTTTTTTTATTTGCTTCTTCATTGGTTGTGCTTTTCCTTGGTGCATTTACTTTGCCTTAGCTACATGCATTTAATCCAGCAAAAGTGATGCATATTAGGCATTTCCCTGAGAGGACTCATGACTCCGTCAATTTGTTTTGTTTTTATCATGTTCCGGAAGTCCTTTCCTTCATTTTCGTTCCTTACAATTTACCGTCACGCCAGTAGTCACTGAGTTAAAATTCCATGCAACGTTTTATCATGGTTGTAGCATTTTTACTGCATTATGTATGCGGTTGCCACCTTGAAATCAAGACGATAAGAATGTTTTTTTGTATTTGAGTTGTGAGGCGTAATAATATATATATGCTGTCGTAAAATAAAATTTACCGTAGCACGTCTCCTGAGTGAGTAATAATTCCATGCAACGATATTACATTTCTGTTACATAAGCTGCTATCTTCACGACCTGACGACGTCCGAATTTTTGGCCAAGGCCAAGTATAAATCCTTAGTTTTCCTTTCTAAACATTTATCGTAGCTTATATATGCACCGAGTAAAAATTCAATGCAATGCCGTTGTATGAATGTTGCATTATCTTGGTGACGCTGTCTCTGGTTCCCATTAACGTCAGAAATTTTTGTTTAATTTTGTTGTTAGGGTTTATAACAGACCTTTACTGGTGTATTAAGTTTTTAATCATAGCACTAAAAAAAAAAAAACAAAAACTGATAGTAAGGTTGAAAAATTTGAGAAAGAGTTAATTCTTAACTTTGGAATATTTCTTAGTTTTTAAAATTTCAAATGTCCAATTAAACATTTACCTCTTGCTTCCGTATCACAAAAAGCACACCAATGATAAGCAAGACAGGAGTAGGAATTGATTTTTGTACGGAAGAAAATAGTGCTGATCATTTCTTTTCTATCGTTGGTATCTTGTTTCGTATGATGGGGTTAATTTCAACAAAGATTAACTCAGTTCAAAAAATTCAAATGACATTTTAAGACCAATTTAGTTCATCCTACCGCCACGGACGTACACATTCCCTAATTAACAAATTAAAACTCACAAGAATTCTTTATTTGAAAAAAAAATCTATTTTCTTGAATAAAATATTACATAGTTTATTTTACAGATTAAATCGTCTTTGCACCGTAACTTAATTAAAAAAAAAAAAAACGAATACTTTAAAATCTGTCCCATTTCAGAGACTCACTTATTTTGATTTCTTGAAGACAAAATTGAAATCTTGTGCCTTAAGTGTTTCCGGCGTGTCTCTTAATCAGCCAGCTAACATCAAGTGTCCGCCCTAAAATCAGCACTTAAGAGGGGGAATGGTGAATAATTTCTGCCAATCTCTTTCGTAAACAGTGTTCATTATTTTTGTTTCTCTTGGATTTTTCAAATTAATTTGCAACACAAACTTGTTGTGTTTCGTAGCCAACTCGGAAGTGCTTATCACACTTCAAAATTTTGCAAAACGCTAATATATACCGGGTAGGTGGGTGGGTGGGTGACCGGGTGCTCGACAGACAATACAGTCAGTCATGGTGTAAAATGATTGTAAGTAATATTCCAACATTTTTTTTTTCTTCGAGTGGACGACGTTAGAGCTGGACGAACGGCAGGCAGCAAGAGCTGTTGTTGCTTTGCACTGCTCTAGAAGTGATGAAATCTACATTACGAAATGCAAATTAAAGTTCTTACTTCTTGTATTTGTTTGTGCGAATGCCCTCGACTTATCCGATTGCAAATGTTCGAGTGGCATCACTGAAGTTTGTTGAAGTAGAAGAAATAAGAAGAAAGAGCAGAGAAAAAAAAGAAAAGAAAATAAAAATGTTTGAGGAAAATGCCATTAAATGGAGGCGTTCACAACTTCTTAAACGGAAACATGCAAATTATTTTGTACATTTTGTCTTAGCCTCAGCCGGTTGCCACATTCCTGCTTCCTGTTGGCTATGATCAGACGGACGATGATGATGATGATGGTGAAGATGCTGGTGATGCGAATGATGATGACGAATGTGCCTGCAAAGCAAGCAGGCTAAAAGCGAATGTTTCGAAAAAAGTTAAGCCCGAAAAGCCGAGAGGTGTTTTGAAGTCCGTTCAGAGCGGCGATTCTCACGCCTACTTCCACTCGAGCAGAACTTTGCTGCAAGATGATAAAGTTGTTTGCTTACTGCTACTATTAGTTGTCGAAGAGTTTTGCTCTACTAAAGACAATAAATTCCAATCTTTTTGCAAGACTTGCCTATCTTGATATGGCATACTTTATGTATATGTGTGTCTGTGTGTGTTTTTTTTTTAAATTGTCGGTGTTGCTCTTTCTCTCACATTGTCTGCATATTAATCAAAGCTCTGTAAAAAGTGCAAAATAAATAAAGTTTTATGTAGTTTGAAATTCCAATTTGTGCCACACGCTGACAAAAAAAAAAAAAAATAAACATCAAGCTTTTGGCGCATTTTTCTGCTTTGAATAATGTCTAGCCTAAAATTAGGCTACAGTTAAAACTTAAAGTTATGCATGAGCATTACACCTAAGGCCATGCAACAAATTTGTTAAACAAATCAGTGTTGCAGTGCTGCTGCAGAGTAGTGAAAAAGTTATTTATTTTAGGCATAAATGTATTAAAGTGTCAGCTTGGAAATAAATTTGGAAATTTATTGAAAAATTGTTCAAACTTTACTGAACATTTTTTTACAAATATAGAGATTAAAATTTATGTTTTCGCTGAGTTTTTTAAAGGAAAGGTGGACTCAGGAATTTGATAAGGGAGTAGAGAGAGAGTTTTTTAAATTCGATGAAAGTGTACTTTTAGGAACACTTTCTTCGTTCTTTAAAATTGGGCTAACCTTTGTGAACTTTTGATAATATTGAAAACAAATTTTAGCTTTAGGTCAAGTATGTTGACAACAAGACAACATGAAGACAAAGAAGGCAACAACCAACAACTATTAAATCCCAGATTAAAATTTCTGGGAGAGCACGCCCATAAAAATGTTAAGAAAAAAATTAGTGTGTTCATCAAAACAAACCACAAAGTTTTTCATAACAAAATGGTATTCCCACCATCTTAGGTGTACCATCAGTTAAACTAACTGAACCCTAAAATGGAAGTGTGTAAAAAGAGAGGAGCTTACAACAAAATAACACAACTTCAATATGCTCTGATAGCGGTAAACAGCTGTGATCGAATTTCGAAGATGCACATGAGTTAAGGGGGGAAATATAGCCACAGGCCGATAAAAAAGGTCATGTTTGTGAATTTTTTAAGGAAACCTATGGGATATTTTTAAATGATGGTTTTCATACTTAAAAATATACACATTCAAGAGTAGTTTTAGTTTTTTTTTTATTAAAAAAAAATTAACATTAAGGTCGATACAGCATTTTTTGTAGAGCGCTCTGAAAAAAAGGTGAAATGCGGTCACCAAGATTGCTCCTCCTAATTTCATCAGAAACAAAAAAATGAAATATATTATTAAATTAAATACTTAAAACTCGTACTTGTCATAGCCGTTTTTGAAAATATTGATTTTTCACAAAATGGCGAACTTTCGAACGTATAAAAACGATTTTCGACCAAAAATTCGTCATAAAAATGAACGAAACTACAAAAAAAAAATCCTATGACAAGTATGAGATTTTTATGAATAAAATAAGCCTGCAAAAAAATCACTGAGCTTCGAGAAATGTTGGTCACCGACTTTGAAAACATGGTTTCGAGAAAAACGAGTTTGTATAAGGGCCAGCACTGCGCGCTCTAGAAGGCGATTCACTCACTAGGCTATAACTTTGTTATTTTTTGAGATATCAACTTGTAATTTTCACCACATATTCTTGAGACTTAAGGCTTTAAGAAAATCCATTTTGAAAAAAAGGTCTGGGTGCATTTCCCCCTTAAGAATATGCCTAAAAGTATGATACGATCTAGGTTAACCTTGACACAGGGTGCATCGAAGTAGATAAGAATTCAGTTATTAATTTAAGAGTTCTCTCTCAAAAATACATTCCGAGTAACTTTCTTGTTATATTGGCTGTATAGGTAGAACATAAGTAACTCCAGTGGATTACAGTGAAAAGTCATGCAAAGACTACTGATGAGTTGGTGTAGCGGCCAACGAAACAGTCTGTATAGTCAAGCTGTGTGATTTGCTCTATACAGAGCCGTTGTTGTTGTTCTTGGTTGTTGCCTTCTTTGTCTTCATGTTGTCTTGTTGTCAACATACTTGGCCTAAAACTCAAATTTTTTTTCAATATAAATAATGAAAGGTCATATTCAAATATTAAGATTAAAACTTTTGATAATATTAATGACATTAATGTCATATTACAATTTTTTAATCCTTTTTTTTTCTTGTAATGTATGCAATTTATATAATGTAATTGTCATTTATTTAACTATATATAAAAAAAAAATTATTAAAAATATTTATCTTTATATGTCAAGTCTACGTAGGCTACCTCCATTCGAAAATTTGGCATTTTCTAGTATAAAAGTACTAACGACATGCTGGTGTATGGGCGCTTATTGTGTTGTTTACAGTGATTTGAAAATTGTATTTCAGCACAAAAATGGAATTAACATGTGAACATTTTCGTGTGATGATTTTTTACGACTTTCGAAGTGGATTGACAAGAAAAGAATACTCTGATCAGCTTAGCTCGTCTTTCGGTGATAAAGCATCACACCCAGCGACTTTAAAACGCTGGTTCGAGCCTGGTCGTAGGCTTGGGCATTTTAGTTCACCAAAAAGATCGCTCTTCAATCGTATGTAATGAAGTAGTTCGTTCATTTAGTTCTTTTAATTCGTTCCTTCATTTAGTTCGTTTAGTTCGTTCGTTCTTTTTGTTCGTTGCATGTTTCGTTCCTTCTTTTAGCTCATTAGTTTTTAGTTCGTTCGTTTTTAGTTCGCTCGGTCTTTTAGTTCGTTTGCACAAACCAAGGACTCAAACCATAGCTTGGTAAATTTAGTTATTTTTGTTCCTACTCGCTGCAAAATCAATTGAACTAAAATGAACTAAAATAACGAGAAATACTGAACTAGTTTACATAGTTCATGAGTGGGAATCGTTCAATTGAACCAATTCGTTTATGAACTACCCAAGCCTACCTGGTCGTCTTTCTCTCCAAGACGAATTTTGTGAATTTCGCCCAAGAACGGCTGTTGTGGCAGAAAGCATCGATGCTGTGCGTGAACTGTTGGAAACAGACCGTTATGTGACATACCGTGAGATGGGTCATACTTGGACATTAGTGGGACTAACATACATTCGAATTTACATAAGCATTTAGGCGTCAGGAAAGATTTATTCCTGTTGGATACCTCAAAATTTGACGGTTGTTCAAAAAAAGTCTCATGTCGATCGATGCAAGGAAATGCATAAAAAGTGCAGCGGGAATATGTCTGTGTTTTGCGTGTTATTTAATGTTTGTACACAATTGATGAACTGGACCTACTAGTTTTATCGGAATATGTCTACGGTGACTCTACCACAGATGACTAATCATGAATCTACGCTTATGAGCCTGAAAGAAAGCAGCAATCCACTGTTTGGGTTTTTCAAAGTGAGCAAAACCCAACATAAGTATCCCATGCCCATAGCAAATGCAAGCAAATTGACGGTTTTTTCAGTAAAACAGTTTTTTTTTTTTCAGAAATGTCGCAACTGTGCCACTTGAGCAGCGGATAACTGTTAATGCTGTATGGTACACGACTATTTGTATGCCGGAAGTCTTCGGAGATTTGAGGAAAACCAACCATCGAAGGAAAATCATCCTCCATCACGATTATTCAAGTTCCCACTCATCAGTTAAAAAAAGTGTTTTTGTGCACTTAAAACGTGGAAATAATGGGTCATCCGCCTAACAATCCCGACTTGGCATCTAAAGACTTATTCTTGTTCCCTCACATTAAGAAAAAAATGAGTGGGAGGAAAAAAAATTCTGTAGGACTCAATCCTTTTGAGGTTATTTTCGATGATTTTTGTGCACAACTCGGATACTAGCTTCGCCATGATTTAATGAATGTCGGTTTTTAATTGCTCAAGAGTTTGGGGGGTATTCACGTAAACACGATCTTTTGAGTAAACCCACAAAAAAAATCCAGAGGCGTCAAATCACATGATCTTAGCAGCCAATTGATGTCGCCAAATCTCGAAATAAGTCTTCCTGGAAATTTCTCAGTACAAAACCCGAAATGGTACTGTTGTATTGATTGTGGGCCCCATGTTGAAACCCCCATGTTGAAACCACATACCATCTAGATCCATATCTTCAATTGCAGAAAAAAAAATCGGTTAACATACGACCATAGTGCTCAGTACTAACTGTAAACTTGCTTCTTGATCAATTTCCAAAAAATACGAACCAATGACATCACCAGACTATTATGCACAGTCACTTTTTGCGGATGCAATGGCTTCTCCATAATCACTTGGGTATTTTCAGGGCCCCATATACGGAAATTTTACTTATTCACGTTTCCACCTAGCGCAAAATGAGCCTCAATACTAAAGAAATTTTGCTTCGGGGAAAAAATCTGAACAATTTTGTCAAGAACGATTTAATAATTTCACGCGATTTTTTGGTGCTAAAACGTTCCATATTGTAAAATGGCAAACCTTTAACTATTTTAAAACTAGGAATGTAACGGAGCTTCGAATTCGGTTTCGAAAGGTCGGAACTTTCGATTGATTTTATACTTCCGACTCCGACTTCGGTTCCGATAATTTTAAATCGGTGTTATAACGAAGATCGAAACGCATTGATTCGATTGATTCAATACGATTTGACAAATCTTACATACGAGCGCAGTCCTCCGCAAAATAATTTTGATTTCTTATAAACTCTCTGGCACCACTGTTCTTCAACGTTAAAAAAAAAAATAAATAACTGGCCATTTTAGCCCTTGAAAGGACTTTGAGCTAGCTTCTTAGGATCAATTGTGTTGTGCGTGTTATTAAGTTTGTACACAATTGACCGAGAAATGGACCTACAGGCTTTACGCCGACTCCGAATGGCGATGAACGAAATGTTCTTATTTTTAAGAAGCATTACATGGCATTTTGATTACTCTCTGAGGTTTGCCATTGTCTGCAGAGAGGTGGCGGTCGTACATAAAAATTATTTTAATTCAACTAATTTTCTATCGCTGCTGGGGTTCGAACCTGGGTCTCCAGGTTCGTTGACATAGCGGCCACGCACTTTAACCAACTACGGCACGGACGCCACGACGTATTACGCCCCATTCTTCAACGTTTGCTTATTTTCGTTTTCGTTTTCAGTTTTCCTTTTCGATCTATTTCGATCGAATCTAACACTTCTTTCTTTTACTTCTTTCTTTTACTTCAATTCTGACTACGACTCCCACTTCGGCTCCGGTTTCGACTCCGGCTTCGATAAACTCACCTTCGTAACATCCCTATTTAAAACCATGTCATTAACTGAATGATATGACTAGCTGTCAAATCTCAGGGCTGCACTTTCAAACGAAATTGATATCCCTTTAGAGGTTTAACATATCCAGAATGAAACACAATACATAGTTTTTGTCTGCTTTGTTGGAAAAGTCCCATATATTTAATATTATTAATAAAAAATAATGTTTGATCAAGCTTTACATAGGGAAAATAGAAAATAATCTAACCTCTCCTCCTTAAAGATTTTCCTTCAAGAAGTCTCTGTCGCTATATATATATGTATATATAAATAGGTGTAGGCAAAACAGTTAAGAACCATTTTTTTTCTCATGTTTCTCAACCGATTTTGTGAATATATTTTTTTTAATGAATTAGAATAGGGAGTAGGAGAGCACCGACTATTTTTTTATAGAAATCTTCCTGCTTTGAGAAGGTGACATAATGTATGATGTATTTCATCTATTGTGGGTTAGTCATTAACAGCCTTATTCAATAGATTTCCTTAAACAACCTTTAAACGCTTGTTTAGTTACGCACTGTTTAAGGCTTTACGCAGCTTTTATGCAACCTTGCTAACATTGTTATTCATAAACATTTTTTCATTTTCTGCTTATGATTGTAAGGTTTGTGTCTGAACTATAGAAAATCTCTACAAAAATTAAGAATTCCTATGGATTTACAATGGCCGCCGCATAAAGAAATGCTGCAAAGGGATCATATGGAGCATGTATTTGATATTAAAAGAAAAGACAAACAAAAATCATGGTTGTATTTACGTAACCTTTAAACACCAATTTTGGCGTTTAAGTTACGCAGCTCTTAAACAACTACCAAAAATGTTTATGAATAACGTTTTCTTGTTTAAAGCCCGTTTAAAGTTACGCTGCCTCTAAAATGTGTTTATGAATAAGGCTGTAAGACATTGAGGATGTCTTAAAGACGTGGCCAACTGGGTAAGCACAAATTTGTTTCTCTGCTTCGCTTATCAATGTTGTGTATGTACACATCGTTCGCTACTTGGTCATTATACTTCTTCTCTTTCTCACACTGGTTCTGTGATGAACACACAGATAATCGTACTGCTCTTACACATGATGTTATAATACATAAAATACAAAGCATATGAAAATTAATACAAAATTTGAAGGAGTTAAATTTTTATTTACTTATAGAATCAAAAAAATTATATGTTACTTACTTACTTATCTGGCGCTTACAACCGAAGGTCGGTTTTGGCCTCGTATAAGAAATTGCGCCAGCCATTTCTATTTTGCGCTTGCTGGCGCCAGTTGGAAACACCAAGTGTAGTCAGGTTATCCAACACCTGATCCTTCCAACGAAGATGTGGGCGTCCTCTTCTGCGTTGACCACCACCGGGCACCGAATCGAATATTTTTTTCGCTGGAGCGTCGTTTTCCATTCGCTCAACATGACCTAGCCAGCGGAGCCGCTTGATTAATGCGCTTAACTATGTCTATGTCAGCGTACAGCTCATACAGCTCGTGGTTCCATCGAATTCGGTACTCGCCATTGACGCAGATTGGACCGAAGATCTTACGAAGGATCTTTCTCTCGAAGGCTCCCAAAGTCTTTTCATCAGAACTGCTCAACGTCCAAGTTTGTGCTGCATATAATAGGACGGGCATGATTAGTGACTTATAGAGCGTGAGTTTTGTTCGTCGAGA
This sequence comes from Pherbina coryleti, assembly GCA_943735915.1. Classification (NCBI taxonomy): domain Eukaryota; kingdom Metazoa; phylum Arthropoda; class Insecta; order Diptera; family Sciomyzidae; genus Pherbina; species Pherbina coryleti. Next base: position 97,513,049 of record OX030952.1, read on the forward strand.
GAGGGCTCTGCTTCTCAATTGCCTACTCAGCCCAAAGTAACACCTGTTGGCAAAAGTTACCCTTCGCTTTATCTCAATACTGACATCGTTGAAAGAGTTTACGCTGGATCCCAGGTAGACGAAGTCCTTAACAACTTCGAAGGAGATGTTGTCAACAGTGACGTGGTTTCCAAGACGCTGGGACTGTTTATTTGTTTACACTAGGTATTTCGTCTTATCTGCGTTCACTACAAGACCCATTCGACTCGACTCTTTCGCTAACCTGGAGAATGCTGCACTGACTTCGCGCGTATTATGGCCAATGATATCGATATCATCAGCATACGCCAGCAGCATAATACTTTTGTAGAATATCGTGCCACTGCGTCTCAAAACAGCAGCTCGGATGATCTTCTCCATCATTAGGTTGAAAAAGTCGCACGATAAGGAATCACCTTGTCTGAAACCTCGTTTGGTATCGAATGGAGGAGTGAGGTCCTTCCCGATTTTAACTGTGCTGCTGGTGTTGCTCAGTGTCATTCTGCAAAGGCGGATGAGCTTTGCAGGAATACCAAATTCAGACATGGTGGAATATAGATGATTCCTTATTGGACTGTCGAAGGCGGCTTTGTAATCGACAAAAAGATGGTGTGTGTCGATTTGTTTTTCTAGGGTCTTTTCCAAGATTTGTCGCAGCGTAAATATCTGGTCTATGGTGGATTTGCCAGGTCTGAAGCCACACTGATAAGGTCCAATCAGCTGGTTTACGATGGGCTTTAGTCTTTCACATAGTACGCTCGACAGAACCTTATATGCGATATTCAGAAGGCTTATCCCACGGTAGTTGGCGCAAATTGTGGGATCGCCCTTCTTGTGGATTGGGCAGAGCACAATGAGGTTCCAATCGTTTGGAATGCAGTCTTCCGACCATATTCTGCATAGAAGCTCATGAATGCATTTAAATAGAGCTTCGCCTCCATTCTTGAAGAGCTCAGCAGGTAAGCCATCGGCTCCTGCGGCTTTGTTGTTCTTAAGCCGAGCTATAGCTTTCAAGACTTCACTATGGTCGGGCAGCGGAACTTCAACGCTGTCGTCCAAAATTGGGGATTCCGGAATATCATCTCTATTGGCGGGATTGTTGTCGTCGTCACCATTCAGAAGCCTAGAGAAGTGTTCCCTCCACATCATCAGTGTACTCTGGATATCTGTCACTAGATTCCCATTTTCATCCTTGCAGGAAGAGGCCCCGGTCTTGAAACCATCGGCCAGGCGTCTTATTTTTCGAAAAATTTTCGGACCTCATTCCTGTCACCATGCATCTCAATTTTCTCGCACTCACGCATTTCCGCTTCCCTTTTCTTTCGCCTGAAAATGCGTCTCTCTTCCCTCCTCTTCTCTTTGTATCGCTCCTTAGCAGCACGCGTTACAACCGACTGCAGGGTGGCTTTGTAGGCGGCGTCTTTTACTGCAGTGGCGTCGCGACACTCTTGGTCGTGCCACTGGTTTCGGCGAGGGCGGTGATAGCCAATCACCTCTTCGGCAGCCGTACGCATAGAGTGGGAAATATGATTCCACTGCGCACATATATCGTCGTCGATCGGAGGAGTGCTTTCTTGAAGCAGGAGTGAGAGTCGAGTAGCGAAGTCTTCGGCTGTTTGCTTTGATTGCAGCTTTTCGACGTCTAGCTTTCTCTGTGCTGGATTGCGCGCATTCTTGGTTGCGCACAGGCGTGTACGGATCTTGGCTGCGACAAGATAATGATCCGAGTCTATATTGGCACCACGGATCGTGCGTACATCTAAAACACTGGAAGAGTGCCTTCCGTCAATCAAAACGTGATCAATTTGGTTGCGCGTCTTTTGATCAGGAGACAGCCAAGTTGCTTTATGAATATTGAGATGCTTGAATCTAGTGCTACTAACGACCATGTTTCGCGCTGCGGCAAAGTCAATCAGCCTCATTCCGTTATCGGAGGTATTGTCGTGGAGGCTGAACTTTCCGACTGTTGGACCAAAGATATTTTCTTTTCCCACCTTGGCGTTGAAGTCACCAAGCACGATTTTTATGTCGTGGCGGGGGCTGCGCTCATTGGCATCTTCAAGGCGCTCGTAGAAGCTGTCTTTGGTCTCATCGTCTTTGTCTTCTGTCGGAGCGTGCGCACAAATCAGGCTTATGTTGAAAAATCTTGCCTTGACACGGATTATGGCAAGTCGTTCGTTCACAGGTGTGAATCGCAGAACATGATGTCGCAGTCGCTTGCCAACCACGAATCCGCATCCAAATTCGTGCTTCTCCGCATGGCCGCTGTAGTAGATATCACAGGATGCTTGCCGTGAGCAACCCTGTCCCTTCCATCGCATTTCTTGGATTGCAGTGATATCAGCCTTGTATCTTTCTAAGATATCTATCAGTTGGATAGAGGCACCATCCCAATTAAGGGTTCGGACGTTCCAGGTGCATATCCGTAAATCATTGTCAGTTTTTCGTTTGCGGTAGTCGTCATCAGATTTGGGGATCATTTTTATCTTATTTCTTTGTCGTTTCATTGAAATTTGTTTTTACGTGGTGGGCATCAAACCCAACGCACAACCCTTTAAAGGCAGGGGAGCCCGCCGCTCAGATTAGCCGTCAAACTAACGGTTGCCAGTTTGCCGTTTCTAGAGGACACCACGCAGAGGTTTGAGTCGACTTGAGACGAGTTCGACATGGATAATGCTGGCCTCACCAGGTTGAGGCAGTCAGACACGTTGCCATGTGAAGATCGCCCCCTTGACCCTCACGCGTTGCCTTGTGAGGATCGTCCTCCCATAAAAAAATTTTCCCATACATATAAAAATTATATGTAGCAATATGATTATTTAAATACAAATCAAAAGAAGACATATTAAATATGTAACGACCATACTTGAATTTTCTTCAATGCATGCATAAAGTATTAAAAACTTATAATGAAAGTGACAAACATTTTCTCAAAATTGTGTGCTCCAGATCAACACCCCCGTATAACGTATTCTACGTTAAAAAAGAATATAAACAGAGATGAACGAATTTCTGTTTATATTTGGCGGCCACAGACTGTACACACAAAGAAAGTTCCATATAAACGATCCGCACATAGTGAAGAGAAGGAAAGCTCGCCACTTGACGTCAAAATATACTCTTTTTCTATTTTCAGCTTGCCGTTCACATTGTGCTCGCTTCTGAGCGAGAGAACTGGTGGCGAATTCATTAGGAAAGCAAACGTAAACGTTTTTATGGAAAATCATATGGTCAATTGTTGCACTTTTACATTACACTCGAACGCATATTTCTGCAAGTATATCGAAAAAATTCCATGAAAACAAAAAATTTCGTAAGTGTTCATGAAAAAATGCCTCAGGTCTTGTATTTTTTAGTGGACTAACTTTTTTCTAACTTTTGTTTTTTTGAAGATATAACCAGTTTTATGTATTCTTTAACGTTACATTCTTTGTAATAAAAATGTAAGTGAAATATAATAAAATCACATGCATCGTACAAAGTAAAGCAAACAAAAACCTTCATCACTCTATTAAACATTTATGTATTGAATTTCTTTTGGATTCCATATATTTGTAAAGGAAAATTGATTGTACCCCAACAAATTAAAAGATCGTTCTATGATTTTCTTAAATTCCTTATGGAAAATCTTTAAATATTCGTACCCTATTTCGCACTGCACACACAACGTCTCAATCAACGTTTTTTGTTTCTCCTAAATAGCTGAATGACTTCTTTGCCTTTGTTCCACTCAAGAAAAGAATCAAATTGCAATCAAACAAATTCAACAATTTGAATATATTTTCAAAACCAATCAACTCTTCATACAAAATGAAATGCTAATCAATACAATATTGAAAATATACTCCTATAAAAAAAACAGACTTTCTTTCAAGGCAAATATGTATGTATATCAAAAATGCATAAATTAAATATTGGTTAAAAAGAAAAATAAAATAGCTCTACACTAAAGAAGAATAAAATAAATCTCTAACAAAAGCAATAAAGCAGAAAGGGATTCAATACAAACAAAGTTGAAAGGGATATAATGCCTGTCTAGCAAAAAGTATCTATTTACTTTTAAAAATTCAAACAAAATCAACATCAACAACAGCAACACCAACAAGAGCAACAAAACCCAACACCAATGAATCAGCCATTTATTTGTGTAGCCGGCTGTATCGTGCTTTTATTATTATTTTAAGCTGCCAATGTGTCAAATTATTTAATGACAGTTTAAGTGGAAACTGTAGCTAGTCATAAGAGAGATTCCACTGAAATGAAGATAAAAAAAAACAAAATTTAATCCAATCCGGTGGTGATGGTTTAACTTGCTTAAGCCCAGATGATGATGAAAAGTCAACTTGATGATGACGTCTTTGACGATGTTGTTGATTTCAACAGACAAGAAGTGTTGGTTACGCAAAATGGAGTTGGTTGAATAAATAAAATGTTGAGAGAAGATTTTAGTTTCAGATTTAATTTTATGTATGAGGAAAAGTTTCAGTGAAAATATCCTTTTTTTAGAGACTTGTTGAATAAAATTAAGACTTTTTTCCATAATTATAGCCAACATGATATAGTCTTTCAGCATGAAATTAAATATAATTTTATTACACCAAGCAAACTATTTATTTGAATGGTTTATTTCAAAATTAAAATTAAATACTGTTCGCTTTTATTATTTTAATAAGTGACAAAATTTCGAAAAAAAAAATCTCGTACCAAAAGAAATGAAAACAAAAAATGTCCAACGGAAATATACCGAATATAAAGATACTTAATTTGTTGTAGGGATATCATGGGCAATTTGTCGATTAAGAGAATTTTGCATTTGGAAATTTAAATTCCGTGATCCAAGTCTAGTTTTAATGAAGGAGGCAGGATTGTTTGCAACTTCAAAAAATATTTTCCTCACAACTCGTTTTTTTCCCGTATTTAAATTTTATTTATACCACACACCTACATACCTATAACATACAGCTGAAATAGCCGACAAGAAGCAACAACATCGCACTCTGTTCCTGCAGTTATCAATGAAGTTTTTAGAATTAAGATTCTTGCTTTCGGTTTCTTATTGTTATCATTTGCTTTTTGTTATTACAATAATATAGCCCGGATGTTTGGGAAACATTCTTTGTGCGTGCGATTGGTGATCGCATAATATTATGTTAGGTTAGAGTGACAAACGGACATTTTTTCACGAATGTCTAGCACCGATTGTCATTTGCTTGCATACTTTCTTTTCTACTTTTTCCTTCTCTATTTTATACTATTTTTGACATTTGGTGCCATAATAATGCAACAACTGTCAAAAATAGTATAAATTCAAGAACGAATAAAGTGAAAAAGAGAATAAAATATACAACCAAATGGCATTTGATGTTTATTTAATAAATATTTAATAAATTTATTTAAACACTATTTTAATTAAATAAAATATTTAAATATTTAAACAGGATTAATAAAAAATAAATTAAAATTATGCACGAATTTTTTTTAAATATTTTTTAAATATTTACTATTTGAAAATAAAACTATCGCATTTAAAGAAAATTTATATATGTAAAAATATTGAATTTAAAAAACAACATATTTAAATTGAATATTGCGTCCATAAATTCTCTGTTTCACTATTTTGTTCAATAATTTATACTATTTTTGACAGTTGGTGCAATATTAGGGCACCAATTCAAACTCCTTCAAGAATTTATGGGCGGACTTCTACAATTTTTATAATTTTTTTCAGTAAATATTTTCTATTCATTTTTTTTTATTGCAAAGTTTCCTAAACTTTTTGTTGCAAAGTTTCCTTAACAAAAACAAAAAAAAAAAAATTTACCAAAATATATGTTTTGCTTAAAATTATAGAAATTTCAAGTTAACATATCCTTCATTTTTTGCTTTGAATAAGATAATTTTTTTTGGAAAAAGTTCCAACTTTCACAAATTTTTTTAAAAAAAAATTATGACAATATGCAGTTGTTAGTATCATTTTTATGATATTGAATCAATTTTCTGTCGAAACACATTTTAATTTTATGAAATTTAAAAAAAAAAAAATGTTTAATCTTAATATTTGAATACGGCCTTTCATTATTTATATTGAAAACAAATTTTTGAGCTCTAGGCCAAGCATGTTGACAACAAGACAACATGAAGAACAAAGAAGGCAACAACCAACAACAACAAGAACGGCTCTGTATAGAGCAAATCACACAGCTTGGCTATACAGACTGTTTCATTGGCCGCTACACCAACTCATCAGTAGCCTTCGTATGACTTTACACTGTGATCCACTATTATATCTTTTTGTTTACTTAATTTAAGAAAACTATTAAAAATTGAATTGTTTTGAAAATGGAAACCATTGCTGTAGTTATTATTCCAGTTAAAATGTAAATTTTTCTTTAATGCATTCTGCTATTCGCTAAGTTCAAGAGACCGCTCCGTGGACATTGTTTTGAATCGATAGAAGAGATACAAACCGAAACGATGAAGGAATTGAGGATTATTTACAAAAGGACGCGTATCTTAAACACCTATGAATATTTTGACGTGTAATGTTGCACAGATGTCAGTGACAGTAGTGCCAACTTGAAAATATTTGTCCCTATCGGAAAATTTATTTTTGAGAATTCCGATATTTTTCGCCCACAGTAGTACTTAAATAGCCGAGCGTGCTAAGAGCTCGCTTGAAACTCAACTGTCCTAGATTCAAATCCGGAAGTGTTCAAATTAAAACATGCATAAATTATGTATTAATTGTATATTTAATATATAGTATGTGTCTTTTTGATACATATATGTATATAAAATATTATGGGAAAATTTTTAGATTACAATATAACTAATTTCGGAGAGTGACTGTTTTGTTGAAATACCTGAGGGAACTTTTGAATTATTAATACTGTGAAACTCATAACCATCAGAAATCAAAATCAGACTCCGTATACCAGTTAAAAATATATTCACTGAAATATCGGTAGGTCGTGATAAGGTAGTAAAAATAAAATTTACGCATTTGTGCAGCGCTTTTGCGGCGAAGCGGTTTTCTTTGATACCCTACTCCATTTCTACTTTGCAAAAAATTGCAATTTTTTCTCTTTTATGAGCAAAAAAAAAAAAAAAAATTAAAAAAAATTCCTTTAAAACAGAAAACGGTACCATTCCAAGTATTATTTTACTTCAGTGGGTGTAATTAGTTTTCTTACAGAACTTATGGCAGGACTAAGTACATGTAAGAAATGCCAAATCATCTTATTGCATTTTTGATTCATAATCAATCAATATTATGAGATTCATAAATATCTTGTTGTGAATTATGGTATAAAAAAAAGCAACAAAAACATGCCCTACCCAAATCATAAACTTCATAACTTTGTTTAAAAAATAAGAAAATTACTAAATACCTCAAAACATCCACGACCTGCCCGATGAACTTTTATATTTTCCTTAGAAATTTTCAACTTGCTGTGAGTCAATAGTTTTTAACCGCCATAAAACTCAGAAAAAAACTGAAAATCTTGAATGCCCTAAAAAAAAACACCATAAAATATTAAGGAAAAAGAAAAAACTAGCTACCGCTGCTATAGCCAACATCAATTCATTCATAATAATTTGTATTCACAGAAATATTTCTAGTTCAACGGCACGCACAACGGAATTTAATAAAGTTTCGAATGCCGTTCCTTTTAACTTTTTTTTTCTTTCTTTTTTTCATACGTTTGCATACGCAAACTGGGCGTGAAGCAACGCGATATATAAAAAAAAACGTAATTCAAGCTAAAGAAATTTTAAAAACCATCGAGAATCAATAACATGAAATAAAATCAAAAAAAGTAACGCAAAAGGAAAAGTTATCAACTTAATTTCATGCGTTTTTAGCCTACAAATTTAAGCGACCATCAACCACCACAAACAGACAAACAAACCGACAAACACAACACGAAGGGAAAGCTGAAACCATGCACAAGACCGATGATCGTATAAAGTATGTTATAAAAGTCAAGTAAAAGCAAAAGTCTTCAAAGAGACAGCTACTAACGCTGACTGATTGAAATGCTGCGCTTATACGTGCAACAGAGATAGAAATATTTTGGAGAAAGAAGCTACTTTAAGCGATATGCGACGAATTCTTGATTGGAAAATAAGACCAGCATTAAAGAAAATAAATAAAGAAGAAAAAAAAAAACAAAAACAATCAGAAACCGGGTGCGGACACTTTCTCTTTTATTTAAAGCTTAACTTGCAGTAAGAAAAAAAAAAAACAAAACAACTCAAACTTGTGACCAGACAAACAAACGTTTGTTTGATCTCGATGCGATTCCGATAACCTTTTGTAACAACTGAAAATCGTGTCAAAGCAATTGACACCTTTACCAGTTGAGTCTTTAAATTATGTGGTATAAAATCTATTCTGATTGTGTTAAATTAAGCTTGGAGTGGTTTTATTTTTAAATTCATTTGTTAGATTTGTTTGCTATGTTTTATGACTGACAATTATATTTTAAGTGAATAATATTTGGTGAAATTAAAATTTACCGGTGTGCAAGGCAATAAAATGTATCTAACGAATTAATGCATGAATGACAAGCATTGGATTAAACATATTTTTTTTTAAATAAAACAGAAATTCTTATATGTTTGTCTTTGAAAGGTTCAATAAACCCTTTTGCGATAATTTTAGAACTTTCTTAGAACATTCCGTGAGGTTCGAATTCGTAATCCTATTTGGATTTGGCTAGTAAGAAATTATTTCTTCCTAGAAAAAGAATGAAAGTGATAATATTTTGAGCCACTCCTCAATCGCCTTACTGTTGTTTTTTTTTTTAATTAAATACGAGAGTTCCTACTTATATTTCGGGAAGAAATATATATATATATAATAAAAAATTTTGTTGTCTCAAAACATTGCAAATTTGTTATCCATCCACAGGTAATTATGTAATTATTAATATTATAACATATACAACCATATACAACTGGGAACTTGAAATAAGTTTTCCTATTTCGTCCTACAAATATTTTGAAATAAATATGAAAAAATCTATATTTTACTTAAGAGTTAATTTGTACTGTTTATTAGCACAAATCTTCGTCCGCGGATTCATGTGCTCCATAGGCCATTTTGATAATTGAATTAATGGTACCATCCCGAGTTTTTGATATCAAATTTTAAAAATCTGCAATCCGTTTTTGGTTATCTCTTCCAGAAACTGATATATTTTGTGTCCATTTTGCTCTTTTTTCCCTTTAAACAGAAATTTTTGGTAACCTCTTGCCCCATATGCCATTCAACGGTGTACAGAGCATAATTTCGGTGAAAAATTTTGTTCTTGCTAACATTTTTACTTTTTAAATATGTACTTATACACTAAGGGAAATAACGCATATTAACATTATCCACGAGTGAGTATAAAGTTTATTTAAATATTTACGTGGATAAATCAAATATTTTCCTTACAACTCGTTTTTTCCCGTATTTCAATTTTATTTTTTCCACACACCTACATACTTATAACATACAACTGAAATAGCCGACAAGCAGCAACAACATTGCACTCTGTTCTAGCAGTTATCAATTTAGTTTTTAGAATTAAGTTTCTTGCTTTCGGTTTTTTATAGTTCTCATTTGCTTTTTGTTATGAAGATAATATAGCCTGGATGTTTGGCCAATATTCTTTGTGTGTGCGATTGGTGATCGCACAACACAATTATATAAGGTTAGAGTGACATCCGGACATTTTCTCACGAATGTCTTGCACCGATTGTCATTTGCCTGCATATTTTGCTTTTTATTTTCTTTTCTACTTTTTCTGTCTCTAATTTATACTATTTTTGACATTTGGTGCCATAATATTGCAACAGCTTTCAAAAAAAGTTTAAATTTAGGAACGAAAAAGTAAATAGGAAAATAAATATACAAAAATTTGATGGACGCAGCTCGTGAGAAATATTTAAACAAATTGTTTTTTAATTTCAATTTTTTTATATAAATTTCCTTTAAATGCGATAGTTTTATTTTCAAATAGTAAATATTTGAAAGATATTTAAAAAAATTCGAGCGTAATCTTAATATATTTTTTATTAATTATGTTAAATATTTTAATATTATATTTAATTAAAAAAGCATTCATATACATTTTAAATATTTACGTAATCGATTTAAGCAAATGCGTCATTGGTGCAAAAATTTGGATAAATATAATATTTTTTCTCTTAGTGCATGGTTTTTTTTTTAAGTGAAACTTCTTAAGCCGCGATAGGAAGTAGAACCGATGAATCAATTCGCCGATAAAACACTTCGCCGTGAAACGCTTCGGCGTGTTTTTAACATAGTGTAACGCAAAATTAAATAATTATAATATAGTATGGACACAGTAGCTTTTCAACTGCATGGTTCATACATCGAGTAATTATAATATTGCCATAAAATTCGAAGCATATGGAGCATGTCTTTGATATTTATATTGAAAACATCAACCTTAAGCAAAAAGACAAACTGACTGCTGCTAAGTAACAGAGTTGTAATGTACAACATTTTAAAGTATATTTCAAACTTTTGGGAGTAATAAAAGAGTACACAGAGCATGGTATAATAATACAAGGTAGCATTGACAGCTGCTAGGGAAAACATCTCCTGTCAAAAAATATACTCAGAAAGAGAGCGCTCACAATCCGCCATTGAAAACACAAATAATGTTGAAAACGTTGAAGTGAAAAAAGCAACAACCTCAGCAGCTGCAGATGTATTTTCACAAACAGTAGGTTTTGACAGGAGATGTTTTCTTGCAGAAGAGAAAATATGCAGTTGTCAATGCTACCTTGTATTATTATACCATTACACAGAGTATATTTCTGTATTGAATTTATTTTCCTTATATATTTGTGTTTTTGATACAAAATTCTACATATCACATACTGTTATGATACATATTAACCCTCTCCAGCCCTCCCTTAAAGCCCAACTGTTCAGGTGTAGGGAATAAATTTACAAAAACCATAAAATTTGTATGGGAGCCCCCCTAAGGAGTGGTCGGAGGGAAAATATCTCCAAGGAAAAAATGTCTCTTTTTCAAAAGTAATGGAGGTCCGTCATATATATTAACCCTCTCAGGCCCTCCCTTAAAGATCCCTGTTCAGGTGTAGAGAATAAATACAGAAAAATTATAAAATTTGTATGGAAGCCCCCCGAAGGAGTGGTCGAAGGGAAAAATGTTCCTGTTGCAAAGCGTAATGGGGGTCGGTCATACATTTTAATCCTCTCCGGCTCTCCTTTAAAGCCCCCCTGTTCAGGTGTAGAAAATAAAAATTGGCCTGTGTCAGCAACAAAGGAAAAAAAAATAAAACTGAACAAATGATTTTTATTTTTGAGCGTAAAAAGAAAATTGAGGAAAAACTTTTATTTCTGAGCGAAAAAATAAAAATTGAAAAACAATTTTTATTCACGAGCAAAATAATAAAACTCAAAAATAATTCTTATTTTTGAACAGAAAAATAAAAATTAAAAAATAACTTTTTAATCTAAATATTTTGAATACGACCTTTCATTATTTATATTGAAAACAAATTTGAGCTTTAGGCCAAGTATGTTGACAACAAGACAACATGAAGACAAAGAAAGCAACAACGACGGCTTTGTATAGAGCAAATGACACAACAGACTACATAGACTGTTTCGTTGGCCGCTGCACCAACTCATCAGTAGTCAGTAGTTAGGTTCTACTTATACTGCCAATATGCCGAGAAAGTTACCCGGAAGTTTATTTTGGACAGAAAGAACGCTTTTTTACTGAAGACTACTGATGAGTTGGTGTAGCGGCCAACGAAACAGTCTGTATAGTCTGCTGTGTGATTTGCTCTATACCAGTGTCGGCCAAAAAAATACATACACAGTTCTTTCAGTTTTGTAGTAGTGTGCGCCCAAGTGAGAGCAAAAAATCTCTCTTTGGCTTACACTGTGAAAATTTTACTTCGCAAGAGGCTTAAAGAAACTTTTTATATGAAAGTGAATTGAAATTAATGAAATTTCTTACTAGGTAAATAATGTGCAATATTATTTATTGTTTAGGGGCCGCGTTATTAATAATAATTAATAATAACATTAATATTAATATTTTATTAATAATATCAATATGCATATATTTATTATTAATGTCAATATTACATATTTATTTGGAAAGTAATATTTTACTAATAACATTTTTCCGACTCCTAATAGTACTAATAGTATTTATATTGCATATTACTTCAAAATAAAAAAAACACTGATAGCGCACCCTACTTTCTTCTGACAAATTAAGTTTTCGCTTCCCCAAAACAATTTTTTAAGAAAAAATATGCTAATTCCCAAATTTGGTTGAACATTTTTTTACGTGTAAGCATTTAAAATTACGTAATAAATTGCGCGCATACGTTGCATAGAAGCGTGGTGTTAACTAGCCAAAAGCGAAACATCAACTGAGCGCTCTTGCTACGAATAATCGGCAGCGTCGGTGTTAAAGCACGACAGCCAGTTTTATGTCGGTATAATAAACCGAAGTTTCACGAAGCACGCGTGCATAGGCGTCGGCCGACACTGCTCTATACAGAGCCACCGTCGTTGTTGCCAACGAAGGCAACAACCAGCAACAATACTTGGTCTAAAGCTCAAATTTGTTTTCAATATAAAAAAATAACTTTTATTTCTGATCAAAGCAATAAAAATCGTAAGATAATTTTGAAAAAATGAAAAAGTAGACTATAGGTGTATTCTCTATGCATAGCGTATGCTGGTACACGGTGCAAGAATGGCAATGGCGAAACAAGAATAGCGGATTATACATCTCCTAACTTATTCTTTTACCGTTCAACGGCATATGCCCGGCATAGAGATACCCCTTATGTTGAAAATAAGGGGTACGAAAAGAGTGAAAATATATAGCTTGATTGACGTTATTGTTGTTATTATTATTAAAAAAACGTCTTGTCAAGAATATCAAAATACACCCCTGTACACTAGGGTGTCCCAAATGAAATTTTTTTTTCGAATTTCATAGTTGCTCAACCTTTTTTTGAAAGCTTATAGGGAAAAGTATTTTTGAATTTTTTTTTCAGATTTCTTGGAAGAGGTTTAGAGGTCGCGCTGATCGGATTTCCCCTTCTAAATCAGGTTTTTCGGAGATTTTTTTTAATTTCAAGCATAATAGACTTTTTCTAAGATTTTAAGTCATAATTTCAAAAGACAAATATCCAATCTTTACTCTAATGTACATATATCAAAAGTGTTGGCAATTTTTTTGAACATTTTGGTGTACTATATATTATTTTTTCGTGAAATTTGAGAAAATTTTTAAAAAAACGCTTCATAGCTTGTAAAAATTTCATCAAAATGAAAAAAGGTAACGTGCACTTTGAACTATGATAAAATTTTGAACAATTAAAAAAAAAAAATTGCAAAAAAAAGTGTTTTGCAACTTAAATGAGAACATAACTCATTGTGTTCGTTTTCTCGCTTTTACTCTACTCATTATGTATGAATAAAAGAAAAAATAATAAATAAACCCAAATTGCGCATAACATTTTTGTTTCAAGGCCAAATTAAGTACTTTTTGGGCGAGATGTGAACAAATTTTTAAGAAATTTAATTTTATGATAAAAAAATTGATTTCAAGGGGGGGGGGGGTAAATTGAGGTAACAGGGCTTACCAGATGAATATGACTTCAAAATTTCAAAAGCTCTGAGAAGAAAATGTGGTGCTAGTTAAGCCCTTTTTAACGGTATATCATTTTTCGAAATCGGACACAAAATGCATAAGTTATGGAAAAAATACCATTTTGGCGGTTTTTCCGGGGGTCCAAAAAAATTTGTTTTTGTTTTTGGAGTTGTCTCGAGGTCATCTTTAAAATAAGGGGTGCACTTATCAAACTTTTTTTTTATATGGAGTCCGACCCACTCTACTGTACACTAGAGATGGGTCGTTCCGAACCTGTATAGTTTCTGGAACTATGTTCACAGTCGGACATAGTTCCAATCGTTCCTTCCATTCATTTTTAGCATGTTCAAACAGTTCCGGTTGCAATGAATTTTTTTTCTATAAATCAATATGAACCGACTTCTCTTTCACACATATTATGGCTTACACGAATTTGTGATCGACTATAAGTGCAAAGATATGCTTGCGAACGAACGAAACATCTGATGTGTGAAATGGTAAGATGACATTTCGACGTTCTTGTTGCGCGCAATGCTGTGTTTATTTCGTTTTGAACATGCTTTCATTCAATCGAATGGAACTGCGGAACTAGATAGTTCCGCGGACATGTTACAATCTGCTGCATATGAGTTGTATGAGTTTCATTCAATGAAATGGAACTTCGGAACTAGATAGTTCCGCGGACATGTTACAACCTGCTGCATATGAGTTGCATGAGTTTCATTCAATGAAATGGAACTGCGGAGCAAAATAGTTCCGCGAATATGTACAATATATACAATATTGTTCCGCGATATATATACAATCTGCTGCATATGAGTTTCATTCAATCAAATGGAACTGCGGAGCTAGATAGTTTCGCGGACACGTTTTACAACTCGAGAGTACTCAATTTGTTCTTTTTAAGCACTTATAAGTTACATACGAACGGACGGACAGACAGACGGACATGGCTAAATCGACTTGGGTGGTGATGCTGATCAAGAATATATATACTTTGCTATACCTATGCCTCTTTATGGGGCTTACAAACAGAGTGACAAAATTAATATGCCCCTATTGAGTTTTTCTATGGAAGCCCACCTAAGAAGTGGTCGGAGGGAATAGGTGTCTAAAGAAAAAATGTTCCTTTTTCAAAAGTAATGGGGATCGGTCATACATATCAATCCTCTTCGGCCTTCTCTTAAAGCCCTTCTGTTCAGGTGTAGAGAATACATATACAAAAACCATAAAAAATTGCTACTACAGCTCAAAGGAACTACATAGTTCCGCGGACATGTTTCCGTGAATTAGTTCCGCTGTACAAAAGAATCGTTCCATGTTCGATCCGACCTCGGAACTGTTTAGCACAAGCCTACTGTACACCTTGTTGTGCGAATGCTGAATTGGAAAGCGCTAGCAATTCAGATGGTAGAAAAAATAAAGAGTGAAAAAGAGCTTTTGATAACCAGTGGCGTCCAGTTTTTCAGGAAGGAGCGATAAATATAACTTAATTATCATTATATTAGCGCAAATATAGTTCGTTGTAAAAAAATAAAACTTTGCATTTTTTGCATTATAACTAAAAAATTAAAAACATTTACATTTAATTCTCTTTACCATGAAATCATTTAAAAGTTGCTTTTTCTGTGCACTTTTTCGTATTGTGCATTATTTTAATGCACGTTCACTTTTCATTCGTAACAAAATTAACAACTCTTAACGAGTTTCTATAATTTAAATAATTGTAGAAAATTTCTTCTAATTAACACTTTTTTTATTTTATTTGCTCAACAAATCGCTAAAAACTCATCCACAAACCAAAACTAAGCCATGCCAAAAACGCAGCAGAAATACCAAAATAAGAATTGACTAAAGAAAAAAAAAACAAAAAAAAATAAATTATAATGCTTTAATTTTTTAGGGCACTTTCGTTTACTTTTTTTTTTTTGGCATTCAACGGAATTTCATTTACCGCAAACGAAAAATGGCAACGAGCACAGGAAGAGCCAGTGTACGCCATGCCATGCTATAACTACCAAACAAACTCAAACCTTACATTTTCACATCTCACTTTACCCTGCTATACCAAATACTATTTATACTACATATATTCAATTGAAACTCCAGCCAACCCCGCCGCAGACCGAAGAAGCTTGTGTTGTTTGGTGGCAGGAGGCTGGCTCGGATGGACGGATGGTGTTCAAAGTTACGTGTACGCCGACTGAGTTCCGAGTGTACGTGAATGAATTCATTAACGAAGAACGTTTTCAAATATAAAAAATAAAAATCAACAACTGCTCCGGCGGCCAACGACAAGTTGAACGACAAGTCTTTGCCTGGCAGACATGGGCTTACGCGTAGATGCAAATAAAAATTTAGAAATCGCACAAATTATAAAGATATTTCAAAAATTACTTCAAAGTACTCTTGTTGTTATTGTGTTTTAATTTCATTTATGTAGCCACTGCCACTTCAACTGTTTAGTTACAATCAAAAACAATTATTTTAATATTTCATTTGATAGAAATGTTTATAAAATATGTACTTGAATGGACAGACATGATTTTGGCAGCTGTTTGGTTTTTGTAAATCATGCTTTCAATGCTTGGTAATGACAGTTCTTCGTTTGCTTGTTTCAATGAGCGTCATACGCACCGGAACATGCTTCACATTTGTGTGAAATCGAAATTAACGCAAATTTTATTCCATTCACATAGCAACAAAGTGAAAAGCTCATTTGGCGGCAAAACAAATTTCTCAAATATCACTCGTTGCATTTTGAGTAAACATGTTTGAGGCTTGGCTAATGAGATATAATTCAACGAATGCACTTGATAAATTGTGGGATTTAATCCTTCTATTTCGCAGGTTTAAATTTTTGAGATCAATTTTAATGCTTATGACGGAATGTCATTTTATCTTAAAGTATATTAGAAAAATACCTAACTAACCAATTTAACACATAAAGCCTTGAACTTAAAATTTCTTGCACACGCATAGAAATTTTTCGTTCACCACAACTGAAAAATTAGCCAACTATACATCGTTTACGAGTCGTGTTTGCCACAAACGAATATTCAGTTGTCAACTTAAAAATATATCTTACAGCTTTTGTACCCTTCTTGGAGTAAAAATTAAATATGTTGGACCTTTCTTTAAAAAAGATTAAAATTATATTCTCCAAGCTAACAGTACACCCTTCAAATGGGTTTCATTAAGTGCTTAAATTGAATTTATCAATTTATTACGAATTTACGAAAAGAACTTAAATGAAATATATTCAAAAACAACGGAGTTATTTTCATAAAATAAAAATAAATAAATAAGTGGCCATTTCAGCACTTGAAAGGACTTTGACATAGCTTCTTATGATCAATTGTGTTGTGCGTGTTATTAAGTTTGTACACAATTGACCGAGAACCGGACCTACATGTTTAACGCCGACTCCGAACGGCGATGAACAGAATGTTCTCGTTCTCAAGAAGCTTTACATGGCATTTTGATTACTCTCTGAGCTTTGCCATTGTCTGCAGAGAGGTGGCGGCCGTACAGAAAAATTATTTTATTTCAAATAATTTCCTGTCGCTGCTGGGGTTCGAACCTGGGTCTCCAAGTTCGTTGACATAGCGGCCACGCACTTTAACCAACTACGCCACGGACGCCACAATTTTTATTTTCATAGAAAGTAAGAAATACGAATTTCTGATAGTTTTTTGTAATTCTCAGGAAACGATGTTATTAGAAAAAGACGTTGTACTAAAATTTTGTGCAATTTTGAATATTTTTAAATAAATTAAACGAACATTTTCGCTAATAAAAGTACGCTTGTGGATTGATTCGCTTTTCTTGTAAAGGGGCGGAAAAGGCGTGGTCAAAACTAAGTATGTCATGACCTAATCTAGGATTCAAGTAATATGTGTGCCGAATTTCAGTTAAATTCGTCAAGCCGTTAATATTTGTTGGGTATTTAAAATATATAAAATATATATAATTATTTAATTTATAAATTTCGATTTCTGTTTCCATTTTTCCGTTGTTTCTTCGAGTTTTTCGTAGTTTTCTTTTTTGCGAAACCACATCTGTGTTAAGGCAAACAATACAAAAAAAAATTATTGAAATATGTCCAGCCGTTTTTGAGTTTTAGCAAGACTACACAGAAAAAAAAGAGTAGAACTTTTACCTAAAAATGTAGTCAATTCAGCTAAAGTAATCCGGTGATTTTCAGTCAACGAATTTGATTAGGTGCGCCACCAATTTCTAAATGTTAATTATATGCAATTATATTGGGTAGTTTAACTGCGAGAGTAGCTAAAAAAACCTAAATATTTAGGTGTACCTTCAACCATAAAATAGATAAGACACATAATTTATTAGAAGAATTAGCTAATTTTTTTTAAACTATGACCACTTCAGATTAGGCAAGCCACCTACTAAGTGTAGAAAAATCAACTAATTATTTAGATAGCATTCCCACTTAAGAGTGGGAATGCTGTGCAAAAAATATGTTTTTTGTTTTGCAATTTCTATTTTGAAGTGAAACTTTCCTTAGGTGACTTTACTTCATTTCGTCACATGATAGAGAAGAAAGATTTGTTTTATAGTAGATAGAATGAGAGAGATATATATATATATACATTGTATAAATGACTGAAAAATTTCTTTGCCACCGCTGAGATTCGAACCTGTGATCTCAAGATTTCAAAAACCAACGCCTTATCTATTGAGCTAAATTTCCAATACAGGAATTTACGCTATATACCAATTAATCAAATTGCTGTAGATGCCCATAATTTCAGAGTTGAGGACCTCATATTTTTATATACATTTTGTTCACAATTTATCAAACGGCGTAACAGCACAGCGGTAAAGCGTTTGACTATAACGCAAGCGGCTCGAGTTCAATTCTCGCGTTGGACTTTACTTTTTGTAAAATTTTCTCACTTTGTTTTTATTTATGTTTTTTATAGGAGAGCGCTGTGCTCCTATAAAATTCAAATACGGGGAAAAAACAAGTTGTAAGGAAAGCATTTGATTTATCCACGTAAATATTTATATAAAATTTATACTGAGGCGTGGATAATGCTAATATGCGTTATTTCCCTAGTGGACGAACAAATCGACAACTTGCATTAGGTAAAATAACTAGAAGAATTAGATGATTTAATAAGCAAAATTTTAGTTGAATTAACTAATTTTAATTAGGTGAATTACCTAATGCATGATTGTTAAATTAACTGTGTAAGTAGAAAAGTTGATGAAAAGATTAGGTGAAATAGAAACTTTCACATTAGCTAAACTAGTTTAGGTAATAAATCAATTCTTTTATTTTCTGTGTAACGCAACCGTATTTGATTTAAATATATATAGATATACTAGCCTTTTCCCGCCGCGCGTTGCTGCACCCTGCAACTATATGGGAACATAATAGGTATATTCAAAACTTTTCTTAGACTCATAGTTTGACATCAATGTTATTTTCCACTGCCCGTTACAGGTTCCCAGTAGCAGGAGATCAGCAAATAGTAACTCCATTTTGAGTTTGTATGTAAGTACTGCTACTTTTGCTTTCAAAGCTATTCGAAAATACAAATTTTGAGTGTATGGGCGGAGCCACACCCACTTATATAATGCCCATCACAGTTTTCTAGTAGATGGACATTACCCAGTTTTAGTACAGTTGCCGACAGTGAGCATACAAACTAAATTATCAAAATGTAGCCAAATCGACGAAAACCGTAGGAAATATAGCAATTGTATTGATTTGTGGGCGTTAAAAGGGGGTGTGACAGAAATTTAAACCATCTCGTACTTGAAAAACATGTACTGCCAAAATTTCAGCTCTATCGGCTCAGTAGTTTTGAAGTTTCCAGCCATCACACAGACAGCGTTTTGCTTTTTGTATATATATTTTGGATAAAGATTATTGGCTATAACTTTTGATTGGTAACAGATACTAAGATAATTTTTTCTAAAAAATTAATTTTTTATATTGTTTATTTTTTCAAAAATATAAAAACACAATATTGAAAAAAAAATTTTGTTCGAAAAAATCAAGGGGTTGGCCTTGTTTTTTTAATCACAAAAATGGTTTTTAATTTTGCGTAAAATTGACATAACTTTTGTTTATAAATGTTATAGCTTTTAAATAAAGTTGAAAATTTTCGAATTTGAATTTAAATTATTTTTACAACAAAAACAAATTTTGAGCCTTTTTTTGTAGAAAACTCCAAAATTTCAGACCTTTTTTGAAATAAATATTTAAAATATATATTCTCAACTAACGGTTTTTTTGCAATAAGGTTTTTATAGTGTTTGATGAAGCTTTAAGACAAAAAAAAAATTTAACAAAGTTTATAAAAAAGCAGCGATGATATTTGAATCGAAAGTCACAAAATTAAATTTCTGATTGTGGTTTTCTCATTTTTGAGCACGATGTTGCATTAAAAATATCGTTGTAGTAAAATTTTTCATAGTTTTCAAGATATGTTCATGTTTTTGATGTCAAAATAACGTAAATTTTTTAATTTTACTAAATTTAAGAATAAATTTTTTATTTTGTAAATATTTGCATATGTAACAACTAAAGATATGCGATTTTCTAAAAAAACTTGTACTACAGCACCATCTGGTGTCCAAGGTGGTTCAAAGAAGATACTGTCAAAAACTCATCGTACCTGAGAACTACTATATACCAATTTTTATTCTAATCGCATGAGCGGTTTGGGAGTTTTAGGTTGTTTTGCAAAAAATTTGTACTACAGCGCCCTCTGGTGTTCAAGATTCCAGATTCCATGTACACTCAACGTACATGAAAATCACTGTATACCACTTTTCATTCTAATCGCATAAGCGGTTTATGAGTTTTAGGCAGTTTTGTAAAAAATTTGTACTACAGCGCACTCTGGTGTTTAAGGTGGATAAAAATTGATAGCCCACAAACACACATCGTACCAAAAAACTTCTATACACAAATTTTCATGCTAATCGGATGAGTAGTTTAGGATTCCAAAGCAATTCGATATCATAAATTTAGACTGTGTGGCCAAATTCCCCCTTGTCTAATGTTCGCTCAAATATATAGTAACTAGAGCCCTGCATGAGTATAATCGCAAAGCGAATACACTCTGCTTCACTGCTAAAGAGTACACTGTAACTGAATAAAAGTTAAACAACTGGTCGTGTAGTGAAGAGCAAATCTGCGCACGAGCTTCACTGCTTATACATTATCTGTTCTCTCACATACACTGCAAGCACTGATCTGAACTTTGAGAGGTTTGCGTTATTTTTGTTTCTATTCGGTGTACTCGCATAACATACTCTCACACACACTGCAAGCACTGATCTGAACTATGAAAGCTTTGCGTTATTTTTGTTTCTGCCAAACCGGCTTTGTTAAACAAAGGAGGTAGGACAGGCGACTTATTTGTTTTTTTTTTTTAATTTTTCTCATGCTGTTAAATTTCTCAGCTTAACTTATTTTATACCCCTACGTTTAAAAAACGTAAACGGGATATATTAATTTTGTCACACCGTTTGTAACACCCATAAGAAGGCTGGTAGGAATAGCAAAGTATATATATATTCGATTCACCACCCCAGTCGATTTAGCCATGTCCGTCTGTCCATCTGTCCGTCTGTCTGTCAGTGATCACGATTACAGCCGTAATTTTTCAGCGATCATCACGAAATTCAATATTTAAGCTTTTATTTAAAAAACAAAGGTCAAGTTCGAAAATGAACCAAATCGGATGAAAACCACGCCTACCTCCCATACAAAGTGACTTCATCAAAACGGTAAAATATCTTAGAATTCCACAAAAATTAATATATGGACTTGACATTTTGCATATGAGCTTTGCTATTTAATATACACTTTTAGTACGAAATTCAACCAAATCGGATGAAAACCACACCCACCTCCCATACAAAGTGACTTTATCAAAAATTTAAAATCTCTTCAAATTCCACAAAAATTAATATATGGACTTGAAATTTTGCATATAAACTTTGATATATAACATGTACTGTGTGTATGAAATTCAACGAAATCAAGTGAAAACCACACCCACCTCCCATACGTGAGGTGACTTCATTAAACAACAAAAGCGAATATTTTCTGTAAAAACTATGACAAAAATCTTTTTACAAATAAACATTTTTTTGGCTGCTTAAGACTTTGAATATACTTCGATTCGGATGTGGGAGTATTTTAACTTCGGCCCAGTCGAAGATCATTTCTTACTAGTTTCAATTTTTTTTCAGTACTATACTTTTTATTCATTAAAATATATCATAACCTTATTTATAACTTTATTCATTAAATTTAGACTTGAACAATATTTTAATATTGTCATTTAACTATATTTTAAAGTTTCCTGATGTGAATTTATAATAATAAGTTTTGGAAAACGCCTCACAACTTCTAATAAAAACAATTAATTCTTGGAAAACTGGAAAACAAAAAGTTTTGTTTCTTTAATACTTCACTTATCGTACTAGAAAACAGTGAAAAAAAGCATGTCTATACACTAAGGGAAAAAAATATTAAATTTATCCAAAAACTTTTTTAATTTATCCAAAAAGCGAGTCATTTTTGCACTAATAACGCATTTGAATAAATCGACTACGTAAATATTTAAAATTTATTTGAATACTTTTTTAATTAAATTAAATATTTAAATATTTAAACAGAATTAATAAAGAATATATTAAAATTATGCACGAATTTTTTTAAAATATCTTTCAAATATTGACTATTTGAAAATAAACTATCGCATTTAAAGAAAATTTATGTAAAAATATTGAATTTAAAAAAAACATATTTAAATTGAATATGTTATTAGTGGTTTTATGGTATTATTTTCTTTATATTGCGTTCATCAAATGCCATTGCCTGTATAATTTATTCTCGCTTCACTTTTTTCGTTCTCTAATTTATACTATTTTTGACAGTTGGTGCACTAATATTGCACCAACTGTCAAACATAGTATAATAGAGAACGAAAAAGTAATCTACAAAATACATCTAGGTAGAAGCAAATTATGCAGGTAAATGACAACCGGTACAAGATGTTCTTGATAAAACACCGAGTTGTCACTCAACCCTACATAATTTTATTTCGTTGCCAAACATGCATACTATATTACTCTTGAAACAATAACTAAATGAAAACTATAAGAACTGCAAATGCAAGAAATATACTGCAGAAACAAAGTGCGATGCTGTTGCTGCTTGTCGGAGTATGTGTGTACGTGTGCGATGCTGTTGCTGCTTGCTTGTATGGAATATGTGTGTTCGTGTGTGGTATAAATAAAATTCAAATACGCGAAAAAAACGAGTTGTAAGGAAAACATTGGATATATCCACGTAAATATTTGAATAAAATTTATACTCAGGCGTGGATAATACTAATATGCGTTATTTCCCTTAGTGTACACATATTGTTTATAGACATATAGACAAGCATATATATTGTTTGCATCCCATTGAAAGTCACTCGCAAAACAAAAGATTCTTGTTCATAACAAAATAATGCGCAAAATATTCAGTGTATGTGTATTTATATTCAGTGTTCCTAGTGTTTGCGTTACTTTTTATTGCAAGAAGCTGGTCTTGCTGTTATAAGTTCAGCAGTGTATTGCTACTCTCGCATAAAATAGAGTGAGAGTATGTTTACATAAGAGAGCTTCGGAAAAAAAGATCAGAGCAAGCTTTTTATCCGACAACAAACGATTGTATCTGAGTAGGCAAAAAGCATACTCATGCAGAGCTCTAATAGTAACCATGGTATAATAATACATGGTAGCATTGACAGTTGCTTGGGAAATCATATACTGTCAAAAAATATACTCAAAAAGAGAGCGCTCACAATCCGCCATTGAAAACACAAGCAATGTTGAAAACGTTGAAGTGAAAAAAAACAACAACCACAGCAGCTGCTGATGTATTTCCACAAAAAGCTGTTTTTGACAATTTATGTTTTCCTGTTGAAGAGAAAATAAGCAGTTGTCAATGCTACCATGTATTATTATACCATGATAGTAACTACCTCTTGGGCCCATAACGTCTACATATCAAGTATTCAACAACGATTATTTTAGTTTTTTTCTTTTCTCAGATGTTCCAGACTGGTGATATCCTACACACCGTCAATTTTTTGGCATTTTTTTAAAAAAAAATCAAATAACGTCAAAAAGCACTTCAAAAATTCTGAGACAAACTTTTTTGTATTCTTTGAATGAAAGTTAATATATGTGCAAAATTTGAAAACGATGTCTTGTTTCCTTCTATGAAAAAAAATTACTGAAAAAAATTTGTAACCCATATGTATGTCCCCTTAAAGTCACAAAATGACAAAATCTAAGAAGAAAAATCGCTAATTTTCGTATGAAAATTAATGCATAAAATGCTTTATGCGTTGTTGTGGTCGATGCGTTTGTATGTATGTGCTGAAGTCGCGAAGGCAACATCGTGTCGTTTGTTGAAGCGAATTGCTTTAGGAATATTTTTCCGTAATTTCTGTTGTTGTTTTTTTTATTAATTCTCGGAGTTATGTAGGGTGGTTGATTGCGATCCGCAAACAATGTTTATGTCACAGTTTGAGCCTTTGGTGTGCTACAAGTACTGATCGTAGAATGTTGATTTAAGCACTTGTTGGTCTGTTTGATCCTCACTGGGAGAAAATTCATGTTAGAACATTTTAAATTGTATGAATTGTACACTATAACATGAAACTTAAAACCAAAATTTGAAGTTTCTTTTACTATTTGCATAGTTTTTTGTATGAACTTAATTATCTATTTAGTGCTTATATCTTACGTAAGAGGGCAATGTAATAGGTAAAATATCTACAATAGAGCTCGGGAAATACAACTGGTTTTTGTATGTACTACTAATAGTGTACTGAGAGCTGCTAATTAACGCAAAAGTCATCGCAAGTTGAAAAAAATAACTGGAATGGACAAGTCAATGAACTCATACTGGAACGATTTGTCGAAAGGATTTGTCGTTGTTTCTTTTTAGTTGCTTTAAGAATCCTTTGTTGCATCTATTTTTATGTTGCTATCTTTCTTCTTCACCTTGACGAGCTTACAAGAATATATAAATGATGCTTTTTCACTATTGTCATTTTAAAACACTCAATTTACAAACAGAGATCAGTCACAAGAATTGATAACTTATAATTTAGTCACGAAAAGTCTATTCGAAAATTTTCTTAATTGAAGGTAAGTACTGTATAACCGAGAAACTTAAAATAATTTAGTTTAGTGAGTCAATTTAAATCATTTCGCACACAGCCTTAGTCTCAATAAGAAGTATATAACTCGAGTGTTATTAACCTTAGACCCGTTTACATGTTTTACAACTTAATCCCGTTTATCTGGGTCATATTGACCCGTAGTGTATTTTGTATGGAAATTTTACATTTTTCAATGAGTTGAAATTAAAAAGTGTTGTTGTTTCATGAAATATTAATTTTAATATTTGTTTTTTTTTAAATATATGTTTGAACAAAACATTTGCAATTTACATATGAATATTGAGAAAAAAAACAAAACAAAATTAAAAAAAAACAAAGATTTATAACCGATTGATAGTGTCGCTTCGATTGAGCTGTATTTGATGTGCTAGGCATTGATGGATCTGCTCCATCATTATTATCGTAATCTTGCAATATATCAGATTCTTTGTATTTGTGAAGGTAACACGATTAACATGAATGAACATAATGCAAAGGTCAAAAAGGTTTTAAGCAATGGTCACACAGCAGACGTTTTATTGCCCTTTGTTTTGCTGATACCCTTATATGCTTCATATCTACGTCGTGGTTTCTTGTCTTAGTAAAGACAGTGAATGAAACAAGAACAAAAAAATCATTTGAAATGGGAATCATTTATTTATTTCTTACCTAAACTTGTGGCATTCAAAGCGATTCTGTAAGGCTTTTTGGCTTCATACCAATCAAACTCAAAGCAATTCTTAGGCCGTATGCTATTTGGAAACTATTCACTTAGGGCCAGTTTTTCAGTGCGAGTTTAAACTCTAGTCAAGTTAAACCGAGGTTAACTCACCAAAATTGGACGTTTAAACTCGGTTTAGGCAAAAAAGAAACACATAATATGATAATTTAAGTCAATTTAACTTCAACGAATGCTAAAATATCTAGTTCAACCGAGCTTAAACGTCCAATTTTGGTGAGTTAACCTCGGTTTAACTTGACTAGAGTTTAAACTCGCACTGAAAAACTGGCCCTTAGATGATCAAATTTCGACAGTCTGAATGAGAATATTTGGCACTTGTGAGGTGAATATGACTGTCAAAAATTCATGTAGCCCCAGGGGCTAGTACAAATTTTGACAATCGGCAAAAGAATTTTTGACACAAGCAAAAATAGAAAAAAAAAACACTTGCGAGCTTGTGACTCGAAAAAGTTTATTATTTTTCCCAAAATTGCTCTCATTCAACCATGGGGATAAATTTTTGGGTTGTGTCATATATGACACACTATGCATTTAAGGGTTAAATTCTTGCGCTAATACACTACCGAAATCTAAAACGTCAAAATTTCTAGTTGTCAAAATATCATCGACCATTTGGTACAGTAAAAATGACAATTATATTTCAACATAAATGTATTCAAGTCAGTAATTTCTTCTCTACCGCGAGTGAAAAGTTTCCGAATAACACACGACCTTATTGATTTTTTTCATTGGAGTGTTGCATCGCTTTTCCAATTGATTTTTAGCATGATAAATATAACGCAAATACTAAAAGACGTGCACAACAGATCCACATAAAAAGCTGTTTTCGTTCGTGTATGTGTACATAAGTATGAAAAGTACATATGCCAACGACAGAATAATGCAGAATCTCACTTCCAATGAACTCACAGTTACAAAAAATGTAGAAAGGATTGCACAACAGCAAAAAGTAGTGAAAAAAGTTCTACAAAAACTGATCCTTCTTACAAATCGTATGGTAGAAAATGTCGGGTCATTTTGACCCAGATAAACGTATAGTGCACATGTCAGTTTTTTGTCTCTGCTATGCACATATGTCACAAATGTAAAATTTTTTCAACATGGTTGCAAAGATAAAAGTTCAACAAATAAAATGGTGAAATTTTTTTTTTTATTTTGGTTTTTTAATATGTTTTTTTTTGCAAATGAAAAGTGCCTCGGGTCAATATGACCCGATGAATGGGTTTAAGGGTAACTAAAGTATTATTTTTATTTAATTCGAAACTACTGAGTCTTTTTTTTTAATGAAAAAGACGAGTTTTATTTTAAAAAAGTCTTCGTTGAATTTTTTTATACTTTTTATAAAATATAGGGTGGTCTTTTTATGAGGAAAAATTACAATGTGTGTAACATGCGTTGGTGCCAGAGTTGAACAACTAAGAACAAACAGGTCATGATATATGCTGGTCATTGAACCGTTAAAGTAATTATTTTGAAATAATTCATAATTCTTTATTCTTAAAACCCCTCTGTTGTCCATCCATTATTCATGAATCTCGCAATGCAAATGCCAAACATGATAATTCGTTTTAATTTTCACCATAACTTTCATTTACAAGCTTATTTCCCCCAACTTTTTATAAATATAATTGAAGTTACAAAAATTTTAATAATATAAAGTACTCAGACACGTGCTCATAAGACCTTTTTCTATTTTTTATGGAGTAATAACTAAAGTAGTTTTTCTTGTAAATTGGTTGGTTGTCTGGTCAGTGCGTTGACTAAAGTGAAATCGTCGTTATTATTTAAAAAAATATTAATAAAAATTCCAACTCATATTAATTTGCAGTCATAACACAGTACATACATTACTATTTTTGCTCAGAGAAGTTGTTTTTGTTGCTTCAAGAGAGGCAGCCAGGAATGAGTAAGAACTCTCTTTAAGTAAAAAGTAATCAGTCGGTCAGTGCCATGATGTACACTAGCAAGCGGCTGACACATATTTTAGCCATTGCGCACTTCTTAATGAGTTTGACCATTCCTCAGTTGGCCGCAATGTACAAGAAATGCAATGCAATGATTAGAGTTTTATTTTTTCCTTGTCATTTTATGGTCACTTAAGCCTAGTTTTCAGTCATAAACTAGTTTGGCCTGCTTAGGCAGTTCCAATAAAAGCTATTTGAAGAAAAACAAAAAAAAATAACAACTATAAAAAGAACTTGTTGTTTATATCTTTGCCTCAAGATAAGATGTCAGCGATTTGTAGATGCTCCGAATACAGCCCAGCCACCATCGAGTACAAAGTAGCAAGTTACGAAATTGTGTCAGCTTATGAAGTCATCAAGTTAACAATAGTAACAAGAACAACACAAAACCAGAAAACAATAACAAAAAAAAAAAAAAAACAAAGAACACAACTACTAAAAAGGTAGTTAATGCTCTTTTATTTTTTGAGCTTTTATGTCTTTTTGGACCCTCATGTTATTTTACACCCTAATTGAATTAAATGTTCGCACCTGTTTGCCGCTTTCCGGCCATTGAAGTTCGAATTTCTGGTTCAACTAACATTATGTTAAGGTTCATTCAACATTAAATTGGCCGATTGTTAGAGCTCACTAGTAAACCAACGCACCTTGACTGAAGCTGTTGTGGGATAACACTCGACGAATGTTGGGAAAAAAATGGTTCTACCCACCATTATGGTGGTTATAAATGGCTCAAACAGACACAAAAGCATTCTTTTTGGTTTTGTTGTGGTTTTTTTTTATTTTTTTTTTTTTTTTGTTGATGTCGGTCACTTAACTATGTAGATAAATTTTCGCTATTTTACACTAATGAAGTTTTTCGTAGTTGGCCAAATCTGCTTCACTTACTTCACACCTTGCTTCAGTTTTATTGAGAACTTTTAATGAGCTTAGTTCAATGGAGCATAATTTTAGCAGTCGGAGTAGATTTGAGGCGGAAGATGGTAGATGGCCACTAAAAAGGATATTGATCAGAAAATTTTTTGCTCCCACTCAGGATAAAATATGATTGTTAAATTGTGCCATACATATTTAGAGATTCCAAATGGTCATTCATAAGAATGTGTTTTGGAATGTATAACCGACAGTGGCTTGATTTTCTTAAGAATGTTTAGTAAAATTGAGTAAAATAAATGACGGCTTAAAATAAGAATAAAATACTTGATTCTAGAACCTAGAACAAGGCATAAATCAAGAAAATATTTTCTTAATTTAAGCAATCGCAGAGAATTATTTAAGTTTTCAGCAAATTATTTACTTGAATCAAGCAAATTTTTCTCACTTCAACTTATATTGTCATGCTTGTAATTCACAACATGTTTACATGAAAACATGTTTAAGATGGTGCAGATTGACAAACTATGTTATGGTTCGAAGGCGCAGTGTCTTATCTGTTACTTTACTTGGAAACATGTAAGCATCTCTAAGGTATCTTTCTTATATTTGAGTAGTTTTTATGATCAGTTATCCTACATCCAACATTTTTGCTGAAAGATTTTTATTATAATAAGAAAATAAAGTTTCTAATATCAAGCAAAACATTTAAGTAGTAAGAAAATTATTTACTTGAATCAAGCAAATTATTCAAGTTTTTAGTAAACTCTTTACTTGAATCAAGCAAATAGTTCTCATTCGAGGAAAATTAATATATCAAATGAAGCAAATTATTCTAGTTTTCAGCAAATTGTTACTTGAATCAAGCAAATTTTTCTCACTTCAAGCAAATACTAGTTTTGAATATAGAAAAAATATTGAAAATAATTTTGAGCTCTAGGTCAAGTAACATATGTTGACAACAAGACAACATGAAGACAATCAACAACCACGGCTCTGTGTAGAGCAAATCACACAGCAGACTATAAAGACTGTTTCGTTGGCCGCTTCACCAACTCATCAGTAGTCTTGCATGATTTTTTACTGTGATCCACTCAAGCTACTAAGGTCCTACTTATACTGCCAATGTGTGGAAAAATTTACCCAGAAGTTTAAACAGTCTGTCTAGTCTTCTGTGTGCTTTGCTCTATATAGAGCCGTTGTTGTTGTTGTTGTTGGTTTTGCCTTGAATTAAGGGGACATATAGGTTACAAATATTAAAAAAAAATTTTTTTTTTCGGGAATTTTTTTTTTTCATAGAAGAAAAAAGATATCGTTTTTAAATTTTGCATATATATTAATTAACATTCATAAAATACAAAATTTTTTTTTCAGAATTTTTGAAGCGGTTTTTGACGTTATTTGATTTTTTTTTAAAAAATGCCAAAAAATTGACCGTGTGCAGGATATCACCAGTCTGGAACATCTGAGGAAAAAATAAAACAAAAAACAAATTAATCCTGGTTTATTTTTTGTATTCTTTAAATGTTAATAAATATATCTATATATAAAATTTGAAAACGATATCTTTTTTCCTTCTATGAAAAAAAAATTCCCGAAAAAATTTATTTTTTAAATTTGTAACCTATATGTCCCCTTAAGAATTTTTTTTCTTAATATCATGTGTTTTAAATTTGCTCAATTCCAGCAAAATAATGCTTAAATTGAGAAATTTAAGCCTGAGTGTAAACTGACAGCCTATTTGCTTGATTCAAGCATAAAATGCTTGATTTTTTTCTCTCCGTGTTCGATTTTACATGAGCATTTAGGCGTCAGGAGGATTTATTACCGTTGGATACCCCATAATTTGACGGTTTCTCAAAAAGGGCTTGTGCCGATTGGTGCAAGAAAGTGCTCTAAAAATTAAAAAGACGTCGAACTACCTCTACGTGATCTACCTAATACGCCTACGACATCAACATCGGTGACAAATCATGGCGCTATACTTATGAGCCTGAAAGAAAGCAGCAATATGCATCATCGTCATGTATGTTAAACTGAAAATATTGCAACTGTTAGAGAAAGTGTGGCTTAAGCTCCAAATTTTTCAATTCCACGGCACGGTCAGGAATTGGGATTGAAATTCCAATTTATTGAATGTGAACACCTGCCGTATAGGCTTAACTTCACGTTGCCCCATGGCAATGGGGTCGAGGTTCAGGAAATTGATGCCCAGCAGATAAGTCTTCAGGACGTTAGCACCATGCTTATACAAATACAATGTCCACTCAACTTCTCCTAGGCGTCACTTTGATGACTCTAGACGCGACCTACGTCCTGTCATACTAGTTTCAACACCAGTAACACATCGTACTTAAGTGTATATTTAAATTAATAAATATACTGTATGGATAGCAAACAATGCTGGAACGCAACAGTAACAGTTATGGCAAAGCCACCACTAATGGATGTGCTACAGCGTAGACCACATCGCATTTGACAGTGTGTGACACATGGTCACCACTATTTACATCCTTTCAACACATGATACAAGGTAGAGCAAAAGTAATCACACTATTGGAACACCCTATAACTCTTGCAAATTGCGCCAAATGTCAATTCGGTTTTGACATTTGTAAAGTAAACAAACGCAGAATACAAATCGACAAGCCATGAATCAGTTTACTCCGCAAGAACGCGGAATAATTGTTCCCATTTTTTTACGCAGTAATTTGTCAGTTGTGTTGGCACTGCGTGAATTTCGTAGCAGTTCTCCTGGCCGCCCGACACCAACTGGACAAACACTACGGCGTTTGGCCACTCGCCTTGAAGATACTGGGAAAACACGAGATCTTCCCAAGGCTGGCCGGTCCCGGCGCAGCCGTTCTGCTGAGAATATCGCTGCTGTTACCCAAGATGTCGAAGAAGAGCCCGGAACATTAGCCGGCGGTCCCTACACAGAATTTTGGTGAAAGATTTGAAGATGTTCCCTTACAAAGTGCAGATAGTGCATCATTAGCTGTTGACCGCCAACAGCGTGTAACCTACGCTCAAGCCATCGAAAATTATCATGAGTGATGATACCATTTCCATCTTTGCGGTTACGTGAATAAATAAAATAATCGTTTCTGGGACACCGAAAATCCGTGTATCACCCGCGAAACACCATTACACCCGCATAAGCTACGTCGTGGTGTGCTGTTTACGCTGAAGAAGTCATCGGGCCAATTTGTTTTTTTTTGTTTTTTTTTTTGAGAACGCCGCTGGCCAAACGACGACTGTGGACGGCGCGCACTACAGAGTCAAGATTACCAAATTTTTTCTTCCTCAATTGGTTGAATTAGCACTGGAGAACATGTGGTTCAAACAGGACAGTGCAATGGCACACACTGCTCGAGCCACAACCGATATTCTGAAGGAAGCATTTCCGGGTCGCTTAATCTCTCGTTTTGGTGATTTGCACTGGCCGGCCAGATCACCCGATTTAACCGATCCTGACTTCTTATTATGGGATTTTTTGAAGTCGCGAGTGTATATCAAGAAGCCTCAGACTCTTCAAGAATTAACAAATTTCACAAGCAAAACAAGTTTTTCATTAAAAAAAAAAAAAAAATGCTGCAAAAGAACATTGGCTGATTACTTTTGCCCCACCCTGTGCAATTACAATGTAGGCTTATTTTAAAATGGCTGCTCAAATGTGAAATTTTCCAATAACAAAGCTGTAGGAGCTACAAACGTCAAACGACAAAAGCAGCTACAACAATTAGATAAACTCAAAGTTACCAGCTGATTTTGACAACTAGCGCACCCTGCTCTCCAATTTGAGCCAACCTTGTAATTGTATCATGCTTTCAACACTGGTACTCCGAGATTACTAAGATATACTTTTCATCTCGAAGTACCTAATTCTGACACCTCATTAACAACTGTTATAATATCAATTTATACCAGTCTTAAAAAGATTATCCAGGAGATGTGCATTTATAAATGTGCCAAAGAATTGCGATCGCACGTCTGTCGAGAGTAACGACATTCCCCGTGCTAACAAATTTTAAGAATCATTGCTATTCCTTTGTAGGCATACGCTACCGTTGATCGGTCCACCTACTCCCCATGTTGGGCGACCAACTCCAGGATCTGGATAGTCCCTCTACATTTACACAGAATAGGGCGAACCCGTTGCATGCGACCATCCTCCTTTAGCCTGGCTTTGGACAAATTGCTTGTGAGAACAGGCGGAGTTAGTAATTGGGATGGTCTTACGGCTCTTTAAGGTATATTCTGCATTTGGGTTTATATTGTCGTCCATACAAAGTCCAACTCACACAAGAATTGAAGTCAGCCAACCATGGACAGCGCAGAATATACGGTAAGTATTAAATGCTGATTTTTTTTTAGCAAATTTTCTTTAGTGATGAGGCCCATTACGCGCTATATGGGACACTGAAAATCCCCAAGCGATTGTGGAGAAGCCATTGCATCCGCAAAAAGTGACCGTGCATTATTGTCTGGTGGTGTCATTTGGTCGTAGTTTTTGAAAACGATCAAGAAGTAACCATTATAGTCAATTCTGAGTGCTATGACCGTTTGTTAAGCCAAATTTTTTTTTTTGCTTGAAATTTAAGATATGGGATCTGGACGATATGTGGTTTTAACAAGATGAGGCCACAAGTCACACAACAGCACCAATTGGGGCTTTGCTGTAACAAAAATTTCCAGGACGACTTGTTTAGAGATTTAGCGATGTCAATTGGACTCCGAGATCGTCTTATTTGACACCTCTGGACTTTTTTTGTAAGGCTACGCTTGAGATCGTATTTACCTGAATAAACCTAAAACTCTTGAGCAATTAAAAACCAACATTTTTCAAGATGGCCGAGCTGTGCACAAAAACTATCGAGGATGATAGGATTGAGTCCTGCAAAAACTCCCGTAGAGGAGGATTTGAATTATATTTTAGTCCACGTTCCAAAGTCCGAACATTATAACGAAATAAAATTTTACCGAAATCTGAACTTTTTGTGTATTTTGTAAACTTTACTTTCCGAAGGAGAAAATAGATAGCCATATATATAGGGTCACCCTTGTATAAGCCGCGTTGAAAAAAATGCTCTTAGGGTGTGCATTTTTTGATGTAGTGTTTTTAATGCAGAATCAACCCCATCATTACTTTTAATGAATTAAAATATTGAGCTGTAATGCCCTCAAGTGCTTTTGCTGTAATGCCCTTGCTTATCTTTAGCCCAAAAAAATGTGTTGTGCGGTAACTTGTTAGGGTTAACTCAGGATAGACATATATATGACACCAGAACAAGGTGTCATTTATTTACTTTTATACTTATTTGAATAAATTTTTTAACTAAATAATATTGGCTAAATATCCAAATGAACGCAAGCAAAGGCAAACATGCAAAGATATTGAGAAAATATATAAGTCGATTGAGATAAACCGGTTGAGATAGTTTTGAGAAAAAAACTATTAAAAATTATGTGTATGGTATTAATTTATCAATAAAAATAAATTTATAAAAATTTACATTTTTTCGCTTTTGGGATTATTTATTTGTTGGAAGATTGTTTTTAAAAAGATTTCTATTCTTTTCATTTAAGACTGTTAACACAAATGCATCCTAAACCCTCACATTTGAGTATGAAATCTAACTTATAATAGATTTATTTTCTTTTTTCTTAACAAAAAACAAAAAATAAAAAAAAAAAAAAATAATCAAAAGTTCAATAAAACGCTTTGCAAGTTATGAATATTCAATATCTATTCAAATCTTCATTAAATGATCCATCCAAGCTCATCCAAGCTCTTTACACTGACACGATGGAGCGACACTGAATAGCTTGCCTGGCCTGACTGACCACTGGCTTGACTTGTTTGAACTTCAAGAGCACTTAACTGTAAAATGCGCGCATTTACAATAACAATGTTTAAAGTAAAACGACCACAACAACAATGAAACGATCAAAAGCTGCTAAAAGAGTTCTTTAGCAATACAAAGAAGAAGAGACAAACTTCACCAGCTTAGCACGATAACACAATTTGGTTCAAAACGTAGTCGAGCCAAAGAAAGAAGATCGAACATGGTCAAGAAAACAAAGCCATGGCTGAACTTGGAACATGTACGAGCTACATGGTTCGGCTAAAAGAGTAGGTACGTATACTGGTAACTGAAGCTACAGCTGACGATCAGTTGAAGACGGTACGTCGTGCGAGCTAGTTGTGCGCGTGTAAGCAATAACGTGTTAATAAATATTGTTAAGATACAATAAATCACAAAGAAAAGCGAGAAAAAAATAACCGTTATAGAAGCAGTACATCATCAAGATAGTAGCCAGAGTACCAGCAAAAAGCAGAAGATACGCGTACATTGTAAAAAATAAAAAAAACAAAACACAAGAAAGAGGTAATAATTAGCAAAGAAAATAAGAAGTAAGAAATTAAAGAAAGCAGAAAGCTGGGAATAACATAAAGTTCACGCGCAGCACAATTAAGCAAGACAGAAAGAAATTCGAATAACGTTAGTTTGGTCGATCGGTGTTCGATCGATTGTACGTTCGATTAACTTACAGTAAAAACCACAAAAGAAAATTTTCTACTCTGTCAGTTGAACTCTTAGCGGCAAAGTGAAGTGTTGTGTCTCGAGCGTAGTTAACGGTTTACAAACTTGGATTAAGAAACTGATCTTGACTTTTATTTTAAAGAGATACTTAAAGGTAATGATCGTGAGAATTTTTAGTGGAGCTGTAGGAGAGAACATAAGAAAATATTTTGGATATATCTAATGAATGTACAGTTGGTATATTTGTGTGGATTTTTTGAGATTTTTTTGCTTATGTTCTTAATTCTATGCGAAAAATGTGTCAATAAGGAGTGATATAAGTGTTGCATTGAGAATTAATTCAAGAATTTTCATGTCATTTTTAAAATGATCACAAATAATTTTAACAAAATATTACACTGCACGATAATTGAAATTTTTTTTCAAAATTAAAGATTTCTATCAATGTTGGTTAGCAGAACTGACAAAAATAAGCTTAAATCTGAGTTAAAAATAAAATGAGTTTTGAGTTAACACTAAATTAAAAAATTTTCTTAAATAAAGTGTAAGAATATCTCTAAATCTATGTCTTTTATATATATGCTGTGTTCACCCAACTATCGTAAAGTTTAACGAAGAGTATTAGTGTCAAATATTTTATATCTACAGCACACTTTTTGAGGTTTTTATATAACACAAAGTATCAAAAAACTATATTTAAAGTATACTATGAGACTCTACCTACTAAAATTTCAGTATACAAGGAAAGAGAGTTTACAAGTTGTATGAACAGGTTGCTTGTAAAATTTCAGTATATGTGACAGTGGGCGAGATTTTTTCAATGAGAAAAAAAAAGGATGTTTTTAATTAATAAATGTAAAAAGTGCATAATCTTAATATATATTCCTTGTATACTTTCAGGAACTTTTTACATAAAAAACTTGCTTTTTCTCCATAGAAGTAAACTATGGACAAATCTTGTCCATTGTAAGTTAAACTGAAATTTTGCGCGGATTTTTTACTTTAATTTTTTGGTAAAAATTAAATTATCCTCTTTTAAGTTTTTGGTATTTTTTGTTAAATTTTTTAAAGAGTCAAAAAAGACCCGTAAAGCAGGACGCATGAAGATTTATATATTTTACAAAAAAATTACCTTTAAATTTTAATATAGCTCTGTTAACACAACAACTATGTCAAAGGCACATATTTTAAAGTTTTCTTGCTCTGCATTTTTGTTGTTTGGTTTGGGTGCTGATACTGCTACAGAAACTGCATCCAATGAGCTAATTTGAGCCGTTTTGATGCCACTAATTCTTATTCGTGAATAGTATATCTTATCTTATATAGAATAGTACCTTTAGAGCCTTTAGACCCATCCAGTGCGATTGAGAAAAAAATAGTAGTTCATTTAGTTTTTGAAGTTAAAAATTTCTCTAGATTGTCAAAGGATGGTTTACCCAGAGTTTTTAATCTACGTCTTGCCAGTGATGGGTTAGCATATAGAGAGTTTGCTAAAGTCTCAAGTTCATTACAATCATTCCAGCTATAACAGTGGGGGTTGAAAGGAATATT
Organism: Pherbina coryleti; assembly: GCA_943735915.1. Classification (NCBI taxonomy): domain Eukaryota; kingdom Metazoa; phylum Arthropoda; class Insecta; order Diptera; family Sciomyzidae; genus Pherbina; species Pherbina coryleti. The sequence continues at coordinate 97,549,643 of OX030952.1, forward strand.
ATATATATATATATATCATCGTGTATACCAATGCACTAATATTCCGTACTGATAGTTGTGATTCTAGTCAACTCGGAATCTTGATAGCAATTCGCAAATTCTTCGTAGGTCATATAATGATATTTTACTCTGCATTTAAGAAAGAAGATAAATTAAGTGTTATTTTCAAAAACTCACATGAAATACTTATCAAAATGAAGCGCTACCAGAATTGGTTGATCGAAGTTTGTAACTTTTTGATCTGGTACTCAAACTTGGTATTCCTAAGAGTAAAGTTTAAATGAAGTTATAATATTTATTTTTGAAACATGCTCATTTTAAATTAAAATAAACTTGAAAAACAAAATTTTAACGCATAATTTTCCAAGCATAAGTCCTTAAGAATTTTGCAATTTTTTACTTTTGAAAAGATGTCTAGAATTTGAACAGTCTCACTGAATCGGTGGACGTTAGGCGAAAAGTAAGTGGTTTTTAAGTGTTTTTGGCTTAATCGTTTTATTTTTATAATTTTTTTTTTTCAAATTCCTTGCGTTATATAAAGGAAATGAAAATTTAAAAAAAAAAAATTAAATATGTTTTCAATTAAAATTTTCATGTGCGATTCGGATTAATCGTAAAAGATGTTTTTATGAATCAAACAATTAACTTTTATGATCATAAGCAAATTCATTTTGGTTGGAAAAAATAGTTCCTAGGGAATGTGTTCTTGCACAAATGAAGTATAAGTGCAACTTAAGGAGAGGTTCTAGTAGAAACATAAAGCAATTGTAGGATTTTTTTTGAGCGAACGTAAATCTTTTTTTAAAAATCTTTTGTGGCATTTATTAATGTATATTTCAAGAACATTATACAATTATTTCGATGAAAATAATTTAAAATGGCGGCTGAAGGTCTCGCTGATCGAAGCCATACCCGCCGGTAGCCGATGTGCGCTGTTCACTCTACAGCCCTGCCAAGTGATCTGAAACGAAAAAAACCAAAAAAATTGTTAACCTAGTTGAAATTTGGGGGGCGTTGTAGATTTACGATTTTAATAAAATTGGTTGTAAAAAAAAATGGCCTCCCTTTGAAAAAAAAACAATGTTTTCCCTCCTTTTTCTTTAATGTTAAAAAATAATGATAATAAATTTTTTTGGAGAAAAACGCTTCTTGACGGCCCCTTAAATCGAATAAGCTTTTATTTGAGACGTCAAACATCAAAATCAGTGAAGTCGTTAAAGCGGAATTGTGTATAGCGTGGAAAAAAGGTGTTTCGAAAAAAACGCGTTTAAAGTTTGACAAAGAAAAAATCGTAAGTAATGTTTGTTTTTTGAAACTTACATCTAATCAGCTATTCCAGTACCATACAGGGTGCCTTCCTCATCCTCAAAGAGCATGTTTTGCTGCACCAGAGCGTCAAGTTTTTCAATTCTGGCTTTTTTGCAAACTCTGAGAGTTTCTCCTCCGCTGATTGCACACGCCGGTCATCTGTCTTCGCAGCGAAGTTTACGCAGTTTGTCCCGATGACGATTCCTATTGTCTGCATAGTTTTGAATATGGATGAATAGCCTTCATTAAAGATGCCGGAAGATATACATATATGCTGCTATTCTGATAGTTTGTTCGCCACAATGAAGGTGTTTGGGACCAGTTTCCACAGACAAGAGTTACAACATTCATTTTCGTTTTGCGTGTTTTGAAATTTGTTAAGACAGTCACAAACTTACTACCTGTACTAGATACACCGATTCGGTAGTCAAAAGTGCCCGTCCCTCGAAACCGCTCCGAGCGCGCATTTATACCTGTTTTTCGGCCGACGCACTCTCTCGTCTAATACGCTATGACTCGTAAAATAAATTAAATAGGAAAGTATTTGACTACATATTTTCAAGATCCTAAGGATAAAAATAAAGCAAAAAAAGATACAGTAGTTTCGACTATGTCGTAACACAAGACGTAGAATTATTCAATTCGCTTTTGATGACATCTTTTTTAAAAATATTAATTCCATACACCTGAGGATATGACCTTTAAGAGAGTGCCGGAGAGGGTTAATATGTATCACCAACCCCCATTACTTTTGTAAAAGGAACATTTTTGCCCTTGACACCTATTCCCTCCGACCACTCCTAAGGGGCGCTCCTATACAAATTTTATGCTTTTGTCGATAAAACCGGAAACTGTCCATAAATAGGTAGAAAACTTAAACAAGCAAACAAAATTTGTTCAATGCTATCAAGTTCAACAACCCATGTGTCAAAATTTCACTGTCGATAATATGCCCGGATATTTAATTGGCTGCGTTTGACATTTCAATAACAGATTCTGTTAAAAAAGCATGCCCCTCAAAATTACTCAGTATTACTTGGCTACGCGAGTCTGTTAAAAACAACATGCCCCCAAAAGTATGCTTTTTTTTAATTATAAGATTTATGTCTTCACGCTAGATGGCGCTGTCTTCGCCGTCAAAAAAACCGGAAGCCGTCGATAAATAGGTAGCAAGTTTAAGCAAACAAAAACATCAAATGTTGGCTTTATATTTCATGTAATTGTGTAAAATTGATATAAGTTAGACAGTTCTAACATGAATTTTTGTCGCATTGAGGATCAAGCAGACCAACAAGTGCTAAGATCAACATTGTACGATTAGTACTTTAGGCCCACCAAAGGCTCAAAAAGTAATGTAAATACCGACACCTGATCACTATCAACCACCCTACTTACCTCCGAGAACGACGTATTCTACGTCAAAACAAACATTTTCTGCCGATTTCTACTAGAACCTCCCCTTAATAGTTAATGAAAGAGTTCGCGAGTGAATCAGAAATAATATTTTTGGGAACATTATTTTTAAATTTGATTAAAATGCTCGAATAGTTTTAATTGAACCTTAAGCGAAGGTTTTTCGATAAGTGAGACTTAAACGATAGTTTAATGTGAGAGCTAAACGATAGGTTTTGAAAATTGCAAAAAGCTGAGATTTTGAGAAGTAAAAACAAAATCCATTATTTTTGCATGAAATTTAAGGCTTTATTTATCATAGTTATAATAGTTATAATTAGGTCAAATTTGTTGCCATTTTTAAGGTTATTTCATTATACCTCTCACATAAAAACCCTCGTCTCTGTTGACAAATACCTGGGAGAGTCAATTTTTACATGCTTTCCTTGAGACGAAGTTCTCACCAGCAAAATCATTCGCCATAGACAGAAACAGATGGTAATAACTTTTTGCTAGGTCCGGACTATAAGGTGGAAGCATAAGAACCTCTCAACCAAGCTCCCTTAGCTTCTGGCGAGTCATTATCGATGTGTGTGGCCTGGCGTTGACCTGTTGGAACACAATTCCTCTCCTATTGGCCAAAACTGGCCGCTTCTGGGTGATTGCTTCCTTCAGAAGGTCCAATTGTTGACAGAACAGGTCCGAATTAAGAGTTTGGCCGTAAGGGAGTAGCTCATAGTAGATGACTCCCTGCCAATCCCACCAAACACAAAGCAAAACCTTCACCGCGATTCGACTACGATCGTTTTCGCTTGACGTTGGAGTAAGTGATCCACTTTTTATCACCAATCACCATCCGCTTCAGAAATGGGTCGATTTTGTTGCAATTCAGCAGTGATTCGCAGATGGAAATTCGGTCCCTTAGGTTTTTTTGCGTTAACTCGTGTGGTACCCATATATCGAGCTTCTTTTTGTATCCAGCCTTATTCAAGTGGTTCCATTCGGTGGTTCATTTTCGACAATTGGCCTTCGAGAGCGTGGTGCATCTTTGAAATCCAAACTACCGGAACGGAATCGACAACTGTCTGAGAAGTTTTTTTAGTATGACATCTTTTCTTTCTACCATCTAGCGTTACCCGATCGCACTTATACCAAGCGAGTTACAGATTATACTAAAGCTTTCTAGTGGAAAAATGAATCATAAATGTTACTTTTTTTATTCAAAATAACTTAACCAATAATTCAGATACGATTTTTTTTTTATTGTTTGTAGTTAATTCTTATATAAATCATATTGATACTTTTAATACCCCTATTTTAAAACATTTATAAAAATGTTCGAATAGTTCCCACTTAACGAAAACTGAAGGTTTTCGAACGTCTTTGGAACATTTTTGGAGTGATTTTTTTCTACACGTCTGAGTCGATAAAACAATGTTCGTCTGTCTGTCCTTCGATTCGTCTGTCCATCGTTACGATTAAAGCCGTCATTTTGAAGACATTAGAATGTAATTAAATAAATAAGTAGATTAAAAAAAAAAAAAACATATATCAACATCGAGCCAAATTCGAAGAATCCCATACAAAGTAGCTTAATCAATATATAGAATGTAGTAAATACATTTCAATATATCAATAGTAAAATCTCTTTAAATTCCACAAAAATTAATCTAAACACTCAAAAGTCTGCCCATGATTCCCAACACGCACTCAAAGTTTTAAATCTGTCAAAATCGAGTAAAGATCACACCTATCTCCGATATGAAGAAACATCATAAATATGGTAAAATCTCTTAAAATTCCACAAAAATTGCTCACTTCAACAGTTGAAATTCTGTTCTTACATTTTGATGTTAAATACTCTTAGTTTGGTGGTGCAAAAAAAAAGGTCTTTTACACCAATTGTGGTAACAAGCGCCATCTTTGTTTTTGAAAAAAATTTTTTAAAAATTAATGTTATTTAAAACATTAAAAATACCTGAAAATTTCAACCTCTAAGTTATTTTTTTTCTATCTAAAACCATTACCTCAATATCACTCCATTTTACTCACCTCTAAATGTATCGCCGGCCTTAACACACTAAAAAAAAGTAGAGGTTTGACGAAAAGTGAGCGTTTGCGAACGTTTTCAAGTTGATATTTTTTTCTTATGTTGTATATATTCATGCGGGCGTGGCCGAGTGCGTTAAACAGTACCTGGACCACTAGATGCCATTTCAAAACCAGGTTCAAACCCTAGCTAAAGGCCGATTCACTGAACACCTGCAGCAAGTTTTGCAAGTTTTTTTTTATGAAATGTTTGCACTCTATCTCTCTGCACACTCAATGAGAGAGTAACAAGAACTTGCTGCACACTCTTTAGGCCGGAACACATAGAAGACATGCACGCATTAAAGCATCTGACGTTTAAGTTGAAAACAAGCAAGCTTATGGGGTGACGCTGATACAAAGCATGGTTGAAGTTGGCAAACTTTCAACTTTTTTCAAGTATCAAGGCATTGACAGGTAAACAACAAACCAAACGAACGACAAGCAAACCAATTTTGCCAGACAACATATCACACCCTAATAACAAGATGGTCACAACTCAAAATTACAAATTTTCAGGAGAAGCAAAAAATCAATTTTGTTTTTCAAGCGAACACAAGTAGACAAAACGATTTTTTAAATTTTAAGAGAAAAAAAGAGGAGTACAACATTTTGACAGTCGATGGAGGTGATGACTACGAATTGTTTTATATTAAAAAGTCATAACCGCAAAATTTTGAGTTGTGTCCCTATTGTATTGTAATGCATACTTCGATGCAAGCATGCTTTATATATGTTTGTATGTTCCGGCCTTTTCACTTGATTAACTTAATTTCAATTTTCTTGCCGAATGTTTGTGAACGGAATTACCAGAATAGAATTTTTTGAGTTAAAATTGGCATATTTTATTTTTTGAAGCTTCAAAATAAAGAAGCATTGTGTCTGGCAAATTGTTAAAAAACTTGCTGAACTTATAACATGCCAGTGAATCGACCTGCGGCACATTCCCGCAGAGTGAGCAAGAGAGTGCTCAAAAAAAGAAAATTTGCTCAAAAACGTGGTCAGTGAATCCGCCTTAAGACAAAAAGTTTTTTTAATCAAAATTAAATGTTATGTACGGCCGTCACTTCTGGCAAACCTCAGAGGGTAAATACTGTCATATAAAGCTTCACACAGAACAAAATACTTTCAAGGTCTGAAATGGCCAATTCGTTTTTTTTTTGTATATGTAGGGGAGAAGCCCTCTCCCCTTGGGTTGTGAACCCGACTGGGTTGTGAACTATTACTTTTTTCTTTCCTTAATTGACATATCACCAATCTTTCAACTGCTAAATTTGTCTTTTGACATGACTCAATTATCAAGTTACACCGAAGTGACAGACAGGGTGTTTGAAAATCGACTGCATAACTTTTTTTTTTATTTTTTCAAAATGCTAGCCAAGTGAGTCAATTTATTCCAAAAAGGTGAGTGTCATGGATATTTATTTATTAAAAAAAAAAAAAAAAAATAAATAACTGGCCATTTCAGCCCTTGAAATGACTTTGACCTACGCCACGGACGCCAATATTTATTTATTCGGTTATGTCAAAATTTGCACCATTTTTTACAGGTTTTTGCCTAAAGAACTGACACCCAAAAACTACATCGAATGCAACAGATGTGGCCGACCTATTCACTTGAAGTACGCCAATATGGGAAGGTATTCGTAGTTTACATGTAAACATTGCGTCACCGATTTGGACGATGAAGGAAGCTGAAGGAAATTATGATTGAACACTTCCATTCATTTCGATTTTTTTGTCTAAGTGGGGTCAATATAACTTATTTTGCCTCTTGACGCCTTCTGAATAAATACAATCTCAACTTATAAAATTATTGGTGTCTTACTTCGTATTTTTTGACTTTTATTGGGATTTGACGATGGTTAACAACCCAGCCACTTTTTTTGGAAGAACCAAAAATCATGTCTGTGTCCGTGGCGTAGTTGGTTAAAGTGCGTGGCCGCTATGTCAACGAACTTTGGAGACCCAGGTTCGAACCCCAGCAGCGACAGAAAATTTTTTGAATTAAAATAATTTTTCTGTACGGCCGCCACCTCTCTGCAGACAATGGCAAACCTCAGAGAGTAATAAAAATGCCATGTAAAGCTTCTTGAGAACGAGAACATTCCGTTCATCGCCGTTCGGAGTCGGCGTTAAGCATGTAGGTCCGGTTCTCGGTCAATTGTGTACAAACTTAATAACACGCACAACACAATTGATCATAAGAAGCTAGGTCCAAAGTCCTTTCAAGGGCTGAAATGGCCAGTTATTTATTTATTTTATTTATAAAAATCAAGTCTTAAAAATATTGGCAGTAGAGAGGTAAATTTTAATCAAATCCCTAATATGTCTACGTAAAAAAGTTGCGTTACATATTCGCCTTTTCAACAGTATCTTGGATTTTTTGATATCTTTATTCTCTGAAAAGTTAGAGCCCAAAAACAAAACCCGGTTTACAACCCAGCTTTCTTCCATATATAGAAGATATAAGAATAATAATAATTATGGCTATTTTTTCCACTCAAAAAAGTTAGGCTGCTTAAATTGAGTAAAACTGCAAAAAAAAACTTAAAACATTTTTTTTTTTAAATCATTAAAACAGTGAGGAACAAAAATGTTTACAGATTATGTATGTAAAATCAATATTTTTATTTTCGTTGGCAATAAATTGATTAATTTTTTAATCGAAAAAGAAACAAATTTTTCTTATGTGAGTTCACATGTGAATCATAAATGATACTTTTTCATTTATACATATGCTTATTTCCGAATTATAAATAATAATTTGTTATTCGTAAATGATTTTTCAAATGAATCGTTGATGATACATATCAGAGAACTGCACTTGAAGCCTACTTGAAGTTCAAACCAATTCAAGTACTTGAAATATTGAATGTATCCATACTTGAAAAACCAAGCTATACATGCCTGCTTACGAAAATAGCAAGCAGATGCAAGTCATATCCCTGCTTTCTCGTGGACTTGACTTGCTGTGACTTACTTTGTCTGTCCTGAAAGTTGACAGGCTTAAAACGATCGGCAAAAACTTGTAAGCTCACAAGTATTCAACTAATTTAAGTATCCAAATAATAAAATTAAGTTTTGTTGAAAAAACTTAAGCGTATTAGCCCTCTCCAACTCACGTGCTCCAAATTTAACAATATACCTGTCGTGAGGTCTAGCAGACCTCACTATTAAACTGATTTCCTATGATAAAGTTTCTGACTGTAACTTTCTTAACCTTATTCCATATAACAGTAAATAATTATTTGGCTAACAGAAGAAGAAAATTTTAAATAAAATGCATTTTTTTGAAAGATAATAACGTATTTTTTATTTTCGAATTTTACGTTTATTCGCACGAAGTTTTGATTTTCGGTGTCTGTCAGACTACGACGTCAGCTGTAGAGGGTTAAGACTATTAAGGGTTCTGTAGATTCCGTGTTTAGCAGTCTTAGAGGGTAGCTGATTTCGAATCTGATGTCAGAATTTTAAAATTAAAGATGGCGGATAGGGCTACCACCAAATTTTCTTTTTATTTTTATGAATTCTATGCTAGGGCGAAGTGGCGTCCGTGGCGTAGTTGGTTAAAGTGCGTGGCCGCTATGTCAACGAACTGTGGAGACCCAGGTTCGAACCCCAGCAGCGACAGAAAATTAGTTGAATTAAAATAATTTTTCTGTACGGCCGCCACCTCTCTGCAGACAATGGCAAACCTCAGAGAGTAATAAAAATGCCATGTAAAGCTTCTTGAGAATAAGAACATTCCGTTCATCGCCGTTCGGAGTCGGCGTTAAGCCTGTAGGTCCATTTCTCGGTCAATTGTGTACAAACTTAATAACACGCACAACACAATTGATCGTAAGAAGCTAGGTCAAAGTCCTTTCAAGGGCTGAAATGGCCAGTTATTTTTTTTTTTTTTTTTATGCTAGGGCGAAAACTAGGTAAAAGTGAGTCGCTGAACCGAATCCATTGTCAGAATTTAAAAATTATGAAATTTTTAGCAATAGGGTTGCCACCTAACAATATGTTTGTTACGGGTTTTAAAGATTATCTAACACTTTTAGGGGGCTACTGATTTCGAATCTGATGTCAGAATGTTTAAATTTAAGAATGGATAGAGTTGCCATTTTATTTTTTTTTTTATTTTTTGAATTCGTTGCTAGGGTGAACACTAGGTAAAATTGGGTCGCTGAAACCGAATCCATTGCCAGAATTTAAAAATGATGAAATTTTTAACAATAGGGTTGCCACCGAATAATGTGTTTTAACGAGTTTTGAAGATTAACTAACAGTTTTAGGCGGTCGCTGATTTCGAATCTGATGTCCAAATTTAAAAATTTAAGATAGCGGATAGGGTTGCCGCCTAATTTTTTTAGTTTTTAGAATTCGATGCTGGGGCGAACACTAGGTAAATTTGGGTCCCTGAACCCAAATCCATTGTGAGAATTTAAAAATTATGAAATTGTGAACAATAGGGTTGCCACCTTATAATATGTTTTTTACGAGTTTAAAAGATTATCTAACAGTTTTAGGGGGTCGCGGATTTCCAATCTGATGTCAGAATTTTAAAATTTTGGATAGCTGATAAGGTTGCCACCACTTTTTTTTATTTTTACGAATTCGGTGGTAGGGCGAACACTAGATAAAAATTTTCAACACATTTTGGACTAGTTAATACTGTTCACTTATTAACATAATTCTGAAAAATCATTATTGAGGCAATCCTATTGTAAAAAATACGTAATTTTGAAATTCTGACATCAGATTTGAAATCAGCGACCTATTAGAAATGTAAGATAATGTTTGAAACTTGTAAGAAACATATTGGGTGGCAACCCTATTTTTAAAAATTTTATAATTTTGAAATTTTGACAACGGATTTGGATTCAGTGACTCATTTTACCGTAAACGTAAACTTTAAGTAAACCTTTAGTAAACTTGTGTGATAGGAGGCCAAGGTTCCATCTCCAGGAATTGATATTTAATTTTTATTTAATTTTTTTTTAAAAAAGCTTTTTTTTTTTTTTTTAGCTTTGAACCAAGGATTTCAGGTGGAATACCTTTTCAGTCAAGTCTGCCTTGGTTCGAAATGGGGTGATAGATTAGTGGGAAGGAAAGGTCAATCAATTGAAACAGGTGTAGGATGTTCTAAGCGTGGTGGAAAGCCGAAGAAACATGTGAATTTGAATCAGAGGCAAGTGTTATGCCTTTACCTCAGTCAATTCAAGTTATAAGGCAATCTCATCCACAAACTTCTCTACCATCAACTACAACTTCATGTCGTAAATATTGATAAATTTTTAATTTCAGTTGAATAGAAATGAGGAAAGAAAATTAAGAAAGGTTTAAAGCGAAGGACCATGGCCTGGCCGGGAATCGAACCCGGGACCTCTGGGGTGGCAGTCAAGCACGCTACCAACTCGACTACCAAAACCAAGTTTGCCATTTCAGTCCTTGACAGGACTCTAACCGAGATTTTTATGATAAAATTGTTTTGTACGTGCTATTAAATTGTAAACAAATGATCGAGAACTGAACCTTCTAGTTTTATAGCGAATCTGATAGCTAATGTTCTTATACACTATGGTGAACTGAAAATACACTATACTGAAAATATAGGGGGTGGTTATACCCTATATTTTCAGAGAGTATGCAGAGAGTTTAAAGGGGAATTTAAAAAATGTGAGATTGTGAAATGAAAGAAGATTAAAAAATATTTTTTAGAAAAAAAAAACAACAACAACATCATTTGTGTTACTCCAGTTTTATTGAAAAGCGTATTATTTGAGTGGTGCATAACTATAAACGTGGCGTCCGTGGCGTAGTTGGTTAAAGTGCGTGGCCGCTATGTCAACGAACCTGGAGACCCAGGTTTGAACCCCAGCAGCGACAGAAAATTATTTGAATTAAAATAATTTTTCTGTACGGCCGCCACCTCTCTGCAGACAATGGCAAACCTCAGAGAGTAATCAAAATACCATGTAAAACTTCTTGAGAACGAGAACATTCCGTTCATCGCCGTTCGGAGTCGTCAAACATGTAGGTCCGGTTCTCGGTCAATTGTGTACAAACTAAATAACACGCACAACACAATTGATCATAAGAAGCTAGGTCAAAGTCCTTTCAAGGGCTGAAATGGCCTGTTATTTATTTTTATTTTTTTTTTTTTTGCATAACTATAAACGCTCGGTAAAAACTTTACATCCGTAAAACAAAAAAAAAAAAATTAAAAATACTGCTAATAGTGTGTAGCTCCTCCACTATTTGTGATAAGTTCAAAAATTCGATTTGGCATAGTGATTATTAAGTTTTGAAGCTGTTCCGTTGATAGCCACTCCCATGCCTCAATCACAACAGCTTTAAGATCCGACACATTAATAAATTGCTTATTTTCTGCACACATTTTGCGTACAAGGAGCCCCCAAACATTCTCTAACGGATTCATGTCAGGAGAGCAGGTAGGCCAATCTAAAGTTACGATTTTTTTCCCCTGAAGCCAAGACTGCGTTTCCCTACTTTTATGCACCGAAGCGTTGTCCTGTTGAAACACCCACTTTTTACCTCTGGTTCTGCGCAAAAATGGCACCAAGTTCATTGATAAAATCTGGATGTACTCAGCTGAGTCCATACGAAATTTTTCGTTTACCACAACTGAAAAATTCACCAACTTTACATACGAATATTCAGTTGTCACAACTTAAAAATATATCTTATATGTATGTATATATACCGCAAGCTATTTCGGTCATTATTATTTATTATATTAATAATCTTTCTCTTTATGTCCGTCCGTCTTTTTATGGATTGCACCTCCGTTGCTATCTCCGTCCGCGTATTAAGCAAACTACTAATTTCCTTATATAGTAACAATTTGTCCAAAAAGTAACTCTAAACTATAAGCGTTATGTTTACACAACGAAGGGAAAAATAAACAAAATTTTCAGTTGGGAAAAACGAAGTTTTCAATTGCTGCAATTTAAAAATCACTCGCGCGTATGACAAACGGAATTAATTTCCTGCAACTATATGACGCGTTTCTCGCAACTGAACTGTTATTATGACAACTGTTGAAACGTTTGCAAATAACGATTTCAAGCACGACAAACGAAGTTCGTTTGCGGAAAACTGGCGATAAACGTTTTTTTTCTTTGCGTGTAGATATTCTGATTGATTAAGGGCCCGATTTAATGTCCAACGCGACATATATATGCCACATTCGCGACCTAGCTGAACAGCACTTTTCATTGTGTTACTTGCTTCTACAATAAGTCGCCTTTTGTCCCGTTCAGAGAGCTTGGGTTTGAGTCCTCCTCGCTTATTTTGTCAATAACTGACAGTGTTGTTTAAAAAATTGCGATCGCCTTTTTCAACACTCCCTCAGCAAAAAGTGCAGAAATTTTTCCCTTTTCAAAGCCGTAGAGTTATTTTCCACCTGGCATTGCACTGACTCACTTGCCTGGCTCCAAAAAATAATACAAGTTTTATTCTTTACCAACAAAAGATATTGTCTCAATGAATGACAACAACACGCGTTTATAGTTATCCACCAAATTACACACTTTTCAATAAACGGGAAAAAGTAATTGATTTTGTTGTTGTTTTTTTTTCTAGCTAAATATTTTTTTTAAATCTTCTTTTATTTCCCACTCTCATATTTTTTTCAATTCCCTTTTAAACTGTCCGTACACTGAAAAAATAGGGGGCGGTTATTGTTATGCACAATAGTGTATGACATTATTTACTCTCTAAGGTTTGGCATTGTCTGCAGAGAGGTGTCGGTCGATTGGTGACGACAACTGGGGTTCGAACCTGGTCTCGAATTGTCATCGACTGGTTCACGAACTGTCTAACACACTCGACTACGGGCGCTCTAGAAATATTATTAGCGAAAAAATAAATGTATTTTATACAGGAATCTACTTAAACGAATGATTGAAAATATGACGATTAATTTACTTGTATCAAAATACCTACCTACCTAAAAGACTCTTAAAAGAAATGAAAAAGAAAAAAAAACACACCATTAATCGACTGCGGCACTTTCGAAAATAAGTTTGAAGTTACAATTTTATTTCATCAAATTAACATGCATCTTCAATAAACCGGGTCATTCCAGTGCAATTGCAAGTGCAACTCATTCTGTCCATTGTATGCGCTTCATTTTCCTACTTAAGCGTTATTTACAGCATTTGAAGTTTACTATTCCTTGATTTTCAATTATTTTCCTCAAGCACAGCTGTGTTACTTTCTGACTTCGACCTTCTTTAAAATAAGTTGTATAGAGCAGATATATTTGCTACACAGCAAAACTATCTTCACTATGTTTAACTATCTAGCAGAGGTAAAATGATAGCCAATTATTAATATTTACTCAAAACTTCACATTGCTGGTCGTTGCCCGGTAGTCGGCGTAGTCGTCGTCGATGGTGCTGGTCAGTGGTGGTTGGTTACTCGTATAGTCGAAGTTTTGCTCTAATAGGATTTTCACACAATCCAAGTTGTTGATATTGGCTATGTTGGCAAGAGTTGTTGCTTCTGCTGCCCGTGTGGCACATGGTTTGGCATTTAATCGTTTTAAAGGATGCCGTCTATATCAACACAAAAACAACACCAACAACACCAAGCAAACGTAGAGTAATATTGTAGAAATTGGAAAATTTAGTTATCGTCCAATACTGGCAAATTTTCTTTGCATTTTATATTGATTTAAGTTCTGTGATTTTGGTTTTTGCGAGAAATAACGAAATAAGATTTAGTTAGCAGTGAAAGAGCTTTGCTAGTGTCTTATTTTTTTAATATTTTCTGAATAAACAATTTCTTTCCAGGATATAGTGCAAATAAATATTGAAACTCTAACTTAGCCAAAATAATGGATTTATGTAGGAAATCTCCGAAGCAGCATAAATTGTTGCATTCATGTCTTAATAAAGGTGAAATTGTTCTCTAATTACTTCATAATGATTCACTTCATTTATTTGATCATTGTTAACATTTTGTTGAAGGGAACTTATCCATTTCTGCTCATTTAGTGGTGAGTTTATTTTGAACAAACTTAATAGTATCACCCTCAAGAAATTACATTGATAGATTTCACACTAATCTGAACTTAACAATATCATTCGTTGTAAAGGCAAAGAGACAACAAAAGATGTAGGATTTGTTTTTAGAATTAAAGGAAGAATTGACCTCCAGCTCAACAATTACTCTCAATAATTGAATAATAACACAGTGATCGAATAAATCTGTTTTTATACAGTCTTATTCTACGTGAAATTCTGAGAAGAAGTGGAATTTGTTTCTCATTTCCAACAAGGCAAATAGCTGTATAAATTCGATGAATGTCGGCACAACCAAATTCGAACATTTGAACTTTAAAAACGAATTGAAAAAAATTGTGACGACATTGAGAGATTATACCAGGTGCAATGAACTCACAACATGTTCCTCTTTAAGAATTTCTATAAAGTTTCGTTGTGCTTTTTTAGTTGTCACACTGTGTAATAAATTATCAATGTGACCTTTTGTCATTAAATCAAAACAAGCATTCGTTTGGATCCCTCTTTTCATTGGATTATAAAGTTGACTGCTGATGCAGTTTATGCATGAAGTAAAATATCTATCAAATAGCCGCCTCGGCTAAGTTTTCTGACCCTTATCCTTTTTTTCGAAATTTTCGGTGAAATGATGAAACTCCCATCAAAAACATATTTTATAACGATTTACAAAAAAGTTTGTGAATTTGTCCAAAATTTGAACGTATGGGTCAAAAAAGAGTTATAATAAAAAAAAACATCCAAAATTTCTTGGAGTCAAAGAAAGTAGAATCTGAATGTTTATTTTTATTTTTTAGTTTTTTTTTTTTTTTTTTTTGTTTTTTTTTTGTAAACTTGAGTTTACTCCGAAGGACACAAAATTACAATACAAGTTTGCTGTATTGTCTTCCCCGTAAGTTTTCCTCCTAATTTTTGTGTCTATTTTTTTGGTCCCCCTCATTCTTGTCCTTATTTTTCCTTATATTTCTATCCTTATATTTTTTTTAAATTCATTCTAATAACTATCCTATTTCTTGTCAAAATTCTTATCCTTGTTGGAATCACTGACCATATCCAACTAGTCCAACCTTTGCTTCCAATCTGTGTCTAAATCTTATATTCAACACAATTGAATCCAAATTCTTGTTCTATTCCTTGTCCGATTTCTCATTCTGAGCCTTTTCCCAATCTTGTTCTTAATATTGTTTTCGATGCGTCTAAATCTTTTTAATTATCCTTTTCCCAATCGTTTTCATAGTGATTTTCTCAAACATTGCTTAAATTCACGTTCTTATCCTTGTCCAATTCAATGCTTTATCTTCAATTCCATGCTTTATCCAAATCTTTGTCCCAATCCTTATATTATACCTAATCCTAATTTTTATCCGATTCCTTGCCCGCATCCTTTTCCAAATTCTTTTCCTAACTCTTA
The DNA here is from genome assembly GCA_943735915.1 of Pherbina coryleti. NCBI lineage: Eukaryota > Metazoa > Arthropoda > Insecta > Diptera > Sciomyzidae > Pherbina > Pherbina coryleti. The sequence continues at coordinate 97,564,880 of OX030952.1, forward strand.
TCCAAATCATTGTCCTAATTCTTATCCTTTATTTTAACCCTCATTTTAACTATAATTTAAAATTTTTTCTGCATTTTTTTTTTGTTTTTGCTTTTGCTTTTGCATTTGCTACATTTAATTTACTTAAAAGGATCCCGTGAGAAGCTTTATGATGCCATTACTTTATATTTATTTTTATATTGATTTTGATTTTGATTTTGATTTTGATTTTAATTTTAATTTTGATTTTGATTTTAATTTTAATTTTGATTTTGATTTTGATTTTGATTTTGATTTTGATTTTGATTTTGATTTTGATTTTGATTTTGATTTTGATTTTGATTTTGATTTTGATTTTGATTTTGATTTTGATTTTGATTTTGATTTTGATTTTGATTTTGATTTTGATTTTGATTTTGATTTTGATTTTGATTTTGATTTTTATTTTGATTTTGATTTTGATTTTGATTTTGATTTTGATTTTGATTTTGATTTTGATTTTTATTTTGATTTTGATTTTGATTTTGATTTTGATTTTGATTTTGATTTTGATTTTGATTTTGATTTTGATTTTGATTTTGATTTTGATTTTGATTTTGATTTTGATTTTGATTTTGATTTTGATTTTGATTTTGATTTTGATTTTGATTTTGATTTTGATTTTGATTTTGATTTTGATTTTGATTTTGATTTAGATTTAGATTTTGACTTCGACTTTGGTTTTGACTTTGACTTTGATCTTGACTCAGAATTTTAAAATTAAAGATGGCGAACAGGGTTGCAACCTAATTTTTTTTATTTTTACGAATTCAATGCTGGGGCGGACACTAGGTAAAAGTCGGTCGCTGACTCCGAATCCACCGTCAAAATGTAAAAATGATAAAATTTTTAACAACAGGATTGCCATCTAATAATATGTTTCTTATGAGTTTTAAAGATTATCAAACATTTTTAGGGGGTCGCTGATTTTTAATCTGATGTCCGAATTTTAAAATTTAAGATAGCTAATAGGGTTGCCACCTTCTTTTTTTATTTTAAAGAATTGGTGGTAGGGCAAACACTAGATAAAAATGTTCAACCTCTTTTTGCCTCGTAAAACTGTTCACATATTAATATAATTTGAAAAACCATTATTATGAGGCAACCCTATGGTTAAAATTACTTAATATTGTGATTCTGGCATCAATTTCGAAATCAGCGACCCATTAAAAACATTAGATAATGTTTAAAAATTGTAAAAAAATATTAATGGGTGGCAACCCTATTTTTAAAAATTTTATAATTTTAAAATTCTGACAACGGATTCGGATTCACCGATCCATTTTTACCTTAAACGTAAACTTTAAGTACACCTTTAGTAAACTTGTTAACTTGTGTGATATGAAGCCAAGGTTCAATTCCCAGGAATGGATATTTTATTTTTTTTGTTTTTTTTTTTTTTTTTTATTAAGCTGACTATTGATAAATCGACAAAAATAAGCCTAAACAAGTTAAATTTGATTTTGATTTTGATTTTGATTTTGATTTTGGTTCTGATTTGATTTGAATGTAGATTTTGATTTTGAATATTAATCATGTTAACGGAAACCTCTCCTTTACTGTCGTTCCATAAAATTTACCGTAGCTTCTATAGTCACGAAGTTAAAATTCCATGCAACGTTATTTTCTTGTTGTCGCATTTTTACTGCATACGCGGTTGCCTGAAAAAATTTTATTTTTATTTTCGTTCTAAGGTCGAAAAATCATGTTTTGCTGTCGTGATATAAAATTTTTCGTAGTATGTACTTCTACTCAGCGAGTAATAATTTCATGCAACAATTTTACATTTTTGTTGTATAAGCTGATATCTCTACCTTGTGTCGTCCAAGTTCTTTTTGCCGTATGTCCATGTGCTTCATGTTCAAATCCTTCAAGTGCTGCATATACTCATTGAGTAATAATGCCTTGCAACGCCGTTGCATGATTGATGCATTTTCGATTTTGTAGCAGCTCTCTTCGTGGCCTTATGTCGTCATGAATTTTTTGTCCATTTTTGTCGTAAGGTGTAATGACAAGCGTTTAATGGCGTATAATAATTTTTACCTTAGAACCTACATATACATATATAGTCTGTTAACAGACTATGCAACAAATTTTCAATTGTGTTGCTTAGGTCGATTTAGTTATATCCGTGTGCCCATCTGTCTGTTTGTGATCACGATTACAGCCGTAATTTTCAAAGCTATCATCACGAAATTCGAGATATAAGTTTGTTTCTAAAAAATAAAGATCAAGTTTAAAAATGTGCCAAATTGGATAAAAACCACGCCTACCTCACATACAAAGTGACTTTATCAAAATAAAAAAATCTTACAGAATTCCACAAAAATGAATATATGACTTGAAATTTTACAAATAAGCTTTTAAGTTTAATATTTACTTTGAGTATGAACGAAATCGAATGAAAACCACGCCTTCCTCCCAGATAAAGTTTTCCGTTAAAACTATGAAGAAAATGTTTTTACAGATTGAACTTTCTTTCAGGCATAGGCAGAAACTTCTTCAATTTCGGCCCAGTCGAAGATCATTTCTAGCTAGTTTTTTTTTTCATTTGTGCCATAAAATCAAAGAATTATTATAGCATCTATACTCAATTTTTGAAAAATAATGTCTCTTTAAACTTTTTTGGTTTGACATGTCTTTAAAAGAAAACGTTGTCACAATTTTTTTTGGAAACTTGTGCTGTGCAACGTAACGTTGTCACGTCAAAAGATGCATTTTTTTAGCAAAAAAAAAGGGTTCAGGGGAACCAAAACTGCTCAATTGAGATTTCTAAAAAAAAAAAAAATTATCTAGAAATAAGTTTTATGAGTCCCCCCTAATTTATGAGTTAATAACAGGCTTCTCTCCGGCTTACTACCCATAAATGAGCAAAAATTTAACAAACTATTGAAGATTGCATTTTAATATTGCAATATTGCAAGAAAACTAGCTATTGCAATTGCTATCAACAGCTCTTGTGTTGTTTTTTGCACACACTATAGGTTCTCTATCTTTCTTTTATCTTCCTCTTCAATGCTCAAGATATATAGTCCGACCATGCAGCACATTTGCGGAAACAATCTTAATTTAGCTACTTTCAACTGACCTACATTTTACATTGCATTCTTCTTGACACTACCTCGAAGACAGTATAAGACACACAAACACTTAAATACATACATTGTTTTTTTTTTTGCTGTGTATCCTATCTATGCAGAAGATAACGAAAACAAGCATATAAGCTTGTGTTTGTTTGTATAGCTTGACAGCGTAGATTCCTTACACTTAAATGGTTGGCCATTGGTCGGCCATACAAGATAGCAACTAATATAAAGTTCCCACAGTTTGCAGCAAGTTGTAAGATGGCAGTTGCAGCAGCAGCAGCAGCAGCAGTAGACACAAGGCCTTAGATTGACACTTGCTCACGTGCACCTGTGTGACAGTTTATGTGCATGTCTAGTTTATATTGTTTTTCTGGAGCTATTTTTTTCCACAGTTGTTTTCTTTTTGCACCTCTAAGCATGGCGAGCATCTTAAGCGTTGCTCTTCTTAACTTAGCTACGGCTAGATTAGCTTTAAACGTGCTTATGTGCAAAATATGTTGTTCAACTGCTCTTCATAAAAGATAGCTTTTTATCGTAGTAGCAAGTGTTTGTTTATTTATTTATTTTATTTTTTTTCTTTTACAAATATTTTAAAAGACTTTCCTACGATCTGCTGCGGCAACTTTACGATCTACGGCATGTTGCTGCCAGTGCAATAAAATGCATTAGGATTGTGCTGTTATCGACTTCATGCAACATACTTCAAGCAAAGCAGTCTAACAACAACAACAGCAACAACAACAACAACAACAACAACAACAACAACAACAACAACAACAACAACAACAACAACAACAACAACAACAACAACAACAACAACAACAACAACAACAACAACAACAACAACAACAACAACAACAACAACAACAACAACAACAACAACAACAACAACAACAACAACAATAACAACAACAACAGCAAAAACAACAACAACAACAATAGCTAGTAGAGCATCACTGCTCACTGTTCTATTTTTTAAATAATGTAAAGTATACGCCTCGTTGCACAAATTTTTCCAGAATTTATCATAGTTTTTCTTTAAGCACTGCGACTTTTCTTCGGTTATTATTCTTTATTTTAGTGCTTGTTTTTTCAGCTGCTGCTTCTGCTGCTGTTGTTGTTGTTCTTTGTTGTCGTTGTTGTTGCTTTGTTGTTCTTTTCTCGTAGTTGCTGCATCTGGGTGCCTCGCTTTTCGCGTTGCTGCTGCAGGTGACACGCAAGCAACACGCTTCAGACTGTTTTATTTTTTTTTATTGCATGTGTGAGTGTGTATAAATCTCTTGCTCCACAGTTGCTGCAGAATGTTGAGAAGCTCTACTTGGTTTCTGCCGCAGCATTGGAACCAATACTCTTCAACTCCTTCAGGAAAAACTTGATGCCGTCGAACATGCTTGAACTTCAGTTGTTTGCAGTGCATTTTTTTTATATTTTTCTTAGCGTTACCACTCCATAGAACCACCACAAAATTAGTTTGGAAAAAATAGTTTTTGAGCTTACAAAAAAAAAAAAAAAAAAAAAAAAACACTTTGCTCAATCTTCAACGCCATCAGCATACAACGACATGAAAAACTTAAAGACGCAAAATAAGTTGCACACTTGATGCTGCAACCAATATCAGGTGAACTACTTGAGGCCATATGCAGTTGTGTCTGCTGCGCTTGCAACATCAAAGTGTGAGTGTTTGGGTGTTCCTCTGCTTTTAGTTGTGGCATAAAACTTGCTTTAAGCTGCATGCGCAAAAAAACTTTTCCAATAAACACAAAGCATCCCAAGAGTGGCTACGCCAGGCTTTAGAGACGCTGTTGCTGCTGATGTGCTGGTGACATGGTGGCATCAGCTTTACTCTTGAAAGTGACTAACAAGTTGTCATTGTGTTTGTCATGGAGCTTTTATTCTTATTTATTGATATGGTTGCCGCATGCTTAAAAAAAATATTGAATATATAGAATGTGGAAGTTTCTTTGGAAACCACTGTTGTGCTTTAGTTCTTGAATAGTTTATGTTGCACTATTCAATTCAAAGCTTTCTGCACATATCATGTCCAGCGATATTGAATTGTTTTTTTTTTATTTTTTATCTATAGAATAAGTTTATTCTCTTTGGTTTTATCTGCATCCGGCAGTTTTGGTTTTTTTGGCTGTTGTGAAACCCTAGCGGTCGAAACAGGCGAAACCCTGTCTTAAGTAGCTTCCAAAATGAATGGACTGTAAAAATCGCTCAGATTTTTATTTTTATTTTATTTGCGAAGGAAAACCTTCAAAAGGCGCCACCGTGCAGGTGGGAGTGTGCAATTCTTACGCACTAAACCTGAACCTCCGCATTGAAACTTCAAACCTTTGTAAGCTCCGCGGTACCACCGTAAAGCATGACTTCACGGGGCATCGGAACAGCACTAAGCTGAAAACTGGATGGCCAATAACTCTCTTTTAAGGGGTGAATAGACATGAAGTACTCTACTCAGCCCACTGTGTTTTGTAAACGCTCAACTCTATGCAGTTCTTCTGTTATACTTTTAGCGAGGGTACTGACCACTGACCAGTTCGATTCACTTTTCAGCATTAGGGACACCAAGTTTCGAAGCCTCAGGGCCTGCATTATCGAACTTGGGGCTTCGAACTCAAATAAAACACGGTTTGCATCTTCAATTGTATTTGAAGAGCAGTGTGATCAGTATGTATTTACTGCGTGCTTTAATTTGAACAAGTATGCTCTGAAGCACCCATGGCCGCTCAAAATCTGTGTCATATAGAAGATCACGGAGCTGTGACTTTTTTCGCACCAATCTATGGCTATGTTCGTGATGAGCTGGAATGTTCAGCGACCATACACAGATCTATTCCAGTGGTCTTGCCACTTCAACATGCTTCTTTCTCCGGCAACTTTCTTGCAAATGGACGCGTTGTTATTGGGCGTCAGAAGCGTCTCATCCACGAGAAGGTCGATGGCTATCGAGCTTACTAGGACTAATGCTGCATCTTCGGAAACTGTTCTGAAGGCCTAACATACCCTGAGTGCGCCAAGTCTGTAAACATATTCAATACCTCGCCGGTAAGACTTCGTCTTCATTGCTGAGGCCCATTCCGTTGACCCATACATCACGATGGATCGTATTACATTAAGAAGTAGGTGCCTGGGCGCTTGTTTGGGGCCTCTCGTATTAGGCATTATCGTCGATAGGGCATTATCCATACGTTAGGCATTATCCATACATGCGTCGGATTTTGTGGGCATACTGAAGATTCTGTTTAAATGTTAACCGGGAGTCAATCATTGCACCAAGGTATTTAATAAATGCCTTTGATTGTATCTCCGTCCCGTTAACATTGATGCTTGCAACTTCCATCTTTTTGCGGCTGCTTATGAGCACCGCCACAGTTTTATGTTCGGCTGGGCAAAGCCCCACTGGTAAAAGCCAGCTATAGACGGTGCCAATTGCAACACTACTGAGCGCTTGACTTCTTCCAGGTGTTTTGCAGTTGCCACAACCGATCGTCCGTAAAGCCGACGATCTTAACGCTTGTTGGGACTGTGAGTCTAAGAACGCCATCGTACATAACGTTCCAAAGCAGGTGGCCTCTGACCGATCCCTGAGGGACACCACAGAAGACGTTATACATCTTGATGCCCGCGTCTGTTGCATACCGTAGTACTCTTCTATCGAAGTAGTTTGCTATTACCTATTACCCTAGAGAGATAGCGTGGGATTTCAAATTCTGCTAGAGCTTTCATTATATTCTCCCAGTTTGCGGAGTTAAAGGCGTTGCCACATCCAGCGTTGTCACTGCATGTGTCAAACTGTTGATTCGAAAGTCCTCCTGTGGCTTGGATTGCTTCTTCAATGCGGTTGATTGGTGACGCAGAATTGAATAAAATAAGTCCCTTTTGCTCGGAAGACTATCACAGAGATGGTCGGATGAACGTTGCTGTGAGCATTAGCATGGTATTGACGTCCCGAAGATTTATCTGTTGGGCATCAATTTCATGAATCTCGACTTCTTGCCAAGGGGCACCGTAGAATTAAGCCAATAAGGCAGGTGTTTACGTTGAACTCACGAGATACAGTGCACCACATACCATACAGTGCATCAAACAATCTACTTACTCAAAGCAACATTTGAGGAACGCGCTATTTCTCGAAACGGACCAGTCAATCGGTCATCAAGATCGTGCGATTTAACACCTCCGAATTATTTTCCCCGAGGTTATGTCATTGGTTTATAGATAGAATTAGAAACTATGAAAGACAACACTGTGCGAACCATTGTCGAGATACGGTCCCAAATGCTAGAAAAAGTGGAAAAAAAATTTTACTTCCAAAATGCAACATATCCGAAAATCTTCCGTATATCTGGTATTGAAACTACGTTAATAGGGCGTTGGTAGTGTTTGGCGTCATGGAAGTGACGCCCAGCAGATGATCGGATGGACGTTAAAAAATTAATGGTGCTGGCATTAACGTCCAGAAGACTATCTTTGGGCATCAATTTCTTGAACCATAGACTGCTTACTTAGGGGCACGTAGAATTAAGCCCTCAAGAGTCTATGTTAAACGCAAAAGTGTTTTGTACCAACATCAGCGACAGAAAATTATTTGAATTAAAATAATTTTTCTGTACGGCCGCCACCTCTCTGCAGACAATGGCAAACCTCAGAGAGTATTCAAAATGCCATGTAAAGCTTCTTGAGAACAAGAACATTTCGTTCATCGCCGTTCGGTGTCGGCGTTAAACCTGTAGGTCCGTTTCTCGGTCAATTGTGTACAAACTTAATAACACGCACAACACAATTGATCATAAGAAGCTATGTCAAAGTCCTTTCAAGGGCTGAAATGGCCAGTTATTTATTTTTATTTTTATTTTTAATATCTTACCGATCGGTTTTCAGCATGTGTGAGCTATGTCGTGAAATGTGACGGATATCCGTAACAGGAAGTCGGGGAAGCTAGCGCCATTTAATTTAGCACACAATTAATTGCAGAGATTCCAACATTGTTCGCAGAGTGCTTTTTAGGCTCAAATAGCTGCTACACAAACCACAAACATGTGTTTTATACACAAACCACATTGATATCTGTTTTGAATCACAGAAAACTTAACGAAGCCACAATTTCTCTTCAATTTTGTTGACCTACAGCACATCCTACTATTTAGTTTAGACACAAACCTATGTAGTCTTTATGTAAAAGAAATATAATAACCTTATTTTTTCTAACATCCAAAGTAAAAGTTAACAGGAGCAAACAGCTGTTTTGGGCATACATGGTTAATATTTTAAATATATATAAATCTAATTTGATCATAATAATTTTGTGATTTGCAGAGATGGGTAAATCCAGAGCAGAGTACATATGCGAGAGTACCGGCAGAAAAAAAGTGAGGAAAAATTAAAAGTTGAAAAGATAAAGCCAAAAAAATTTAGAATAATTCAACTTAGTGTAACAGGGACTTGCGGAATGTTTTTAAAACATTTCAGATGATTTTAATCGCAATAAATGTTTTTTAACCAGAGTTATTATCTAGACAGACAATGACAAACATCAGAGAGTCAAAACTGCTTTGAAAAGCTTCTTGAGAACATAAGCCGTTCGAAGTCGGCATAAAGCTTGTAGGTCTAGATCTCGATCATTTGTGTTCAAACATTTCGCAAAAAGCACAACACAATTGATCATAAGAAGCTCGGTCAAAGGCTTTTCAAAGGGCTGAAACGGCCATTTCGTTTTAGTTTTTTTATTACCAAGGTGAGGTGTCAGACGTTACTTATCATATGCGACTACTGTAAGGCTCGCTCGTCTTTTTTTTTTTTTTTGTTTTTAATTCTCTATCAGCGGCCTCGGTAGTTGAATAGGTAGTGCGCTTGACTGCCACCACAGGGGTCACGTGTTCGAATCCCAGCCAGATCATGTATGGACCTTTCTTCATTTCTGTCCTCATTTCTAATCAACTGAAATTAAGATTTCATCAATATTTACGACTTAAAAGTTGCAGTTCGTAGAAGAGAAGTTTATGGATGGGATGGTCTTAGCTTGAATTGACTGAGATAAAGGCAAAACACTTGCCTAAGATTATAATTCAGCACTAAAATCATCCTAAACATGTTTCACTAGATTGATCTATTAACCCATTTCGAACCAAGGCAGACTTGACTAAATAATTATAACGCCTAAAATACTTGCTTCTAAGCTAAAAAAAAGGCTTAAAAAATGGCAGCAACTCTTCTACAAGAGACCGAAATAAATTGAGGGTTCTTTACTTTTTTTTTTAATTTTAAAATTTGCATGGCTTTTTTAAAAAAAATATTTGTGGCATGTTTTGTAATTCATTAAAATTTAAAAACTAAATTAATTTTTTGTGGTCTTTGTTTCAAACATGTATTTTGGGTGCATCAGGGAAGTGAAATGGAGAGAGGGGTTTGTGAATGGAAAGTATATATTTTGAAAATTTGAATGCCGTTTTGTAGAAAAACTGTTTTTATAGAAATACTAGCTGATATACCCGGTTTTTCTCGGGACCAAACATGTAAAATTTTGATATTTAGTGCTCGTTTTAATATTTTTAAAAATCCTAATAATGCAAAATAAGTTGCACTGAATTGATTACTAAATTACTTCAAAGCTCATATTTAGGGTCCATGTTTTTTCTATCAGTTGAAAATAATGAGAGGGGCCGAGAAAATATATTTATTGCGATAACTTTTGATCGGAAAGAGATATTGGTATAATTTTTTCACATAAATTATTCTTTAAGCTTTAAAAAGAAAAAAATGTATTCCTTTAAAAAATCACTAGGGGTCATGTTGTTTGATGGCAGAAACAGTAAATAAATTTTTTTGTAAAACTGGATGCATTTTTGCTATTAAACGCTATGTCATGTAAAAGGTAGCTGAAAATGCAATTTTGAGTTTTTATTATTTTAACAACAAAAACAACTTTTGTGATTTTTTGAGTAAAAAGTTAATATTTGAGCCTTTTTTGAAAGAAATATTAAAAATATATTCGCTAAGATAACGGTACTTTTGAAATTGTTTTTATTAAGTGCTTGAACTGAGTTTATCAACGAAAAAAATTTAATGAAATATATTCAAAAAAACCGGAGTTATTTGCATCGCAAATAAAATATACGAATTTCTGATAGTTTTTTTGTTATTCTAAGGAAACGATTTTATTAGAAAAAGACGTTGTACCAGAAGTTTGCGCAATTTTAAAGTCATGTGAATGTTTTTGGTGTCAAAATAACAGGATTTCCACAAAATTAACAAGTCAATCATTTTGGCTCAAAAAAAATACACCATTAGTTAGATTTGCGTTACTTGCAAAGGGGCGGAAGAAGCGTGGTCAAAACTTAGTATTCCATAACCTAAGTTAGGATTTAAGTAATATGTGAGTCGAATTTGAGTTAAATCCGTTCAGCCGTTAAGATTTTTATTGTATTCAAACAAACAGAAAATGATTTTTATGAATATATATATGTATGTAAATATGATGTTTGTCATATCTAACATAATAATTTCAACACTAACCTGGCATTAACACACTTTTAAATTCTGTTATTATTTTATAAGCTTTCTAGTAACATCACTCTGTGTAAATTTTGGTTAAAATTCGAGTTATTCTCTTTTTTTCTCAAGATGTTGGCAACTCTTGCGTTCATATCAGCTCGTCTTACACGGATTACACCAGACAAGAGTGACTGTAAAGTACCTCACGTTAAATATACATGTTTGTCGGTAGCTATTTTTGTTGTTATTTTCTTTTTCCGTTATTTTTTTTTTTTTTATTTATAAGGTTCTTTCCAAAGAACTTTTAACGAACATATGTTTGTATATTAAGATAAGAAAAACCTTCATTGAGCACCTGCAACTCCACGAATTTGGTTCTTTTTCGCTAAAATAGATTGAATTGCATTGGAGGAAAGTTTCTTAAGTTCTCTTCTGGGATTTGCAATTTAAATATTAATCAACACATTTCGAATTGACAATCGAAGTGAATTGTGAATGTCATTTAAAGTTTGTAGCCACGATATCAAATAAACTTGAGTTAATCATGAGTTCTATGAATACAATTTTAAAAGCAGCTGGAATAGTTTGCAAGCATATAACAGTTATTTTCTTTAGTCAACGTTACTTTTGTGTGAATTAATGTCAAACGAAAATATGAATAGAATAATATAGTCATTGAAATTATTATGAAGTGAGTAATATATGGATATTATTTACTGGTTTTTGTTGCAAAAAACAAAAACTGTTATTTTGCGCATGTATGTCCATGAATACCTGTATCATTAAAACATCTTCTTGCATTCCACACAAACCTAAAGCCACTTATATTTTTTATTTCTTTTATTTTCTTCATATAACTTGTTTAAATCGAACATCACTTAGTAGGTCATGTTTTCACCCATATCTGCCAGAGTGTAAATTTAGTTCCCCACCATTCGCTGTTGCGGCTGCTGCTGACTGCTTATTTGTAAACAAAACAAGTTTTAATGTGCGCATGCGTGCGTACATGTGTGCCTGCGTCCGCTTTCACTTGGTGTGGCTGGACTAAATTGTTGTCGCTTAGCTTTGCTCAAACATAGCCGGCAACTGGCATTGCGAATGTGCATAGCTCTTTATTCTGTGCTATATCTGAGTTTATTTGGTTTTTACGGAATTTTGTTTCTTAACTTACCTTTAACAAAATTTTTATGTTCAATTGAGCCTTGCGAAAGAATTTCTGTTCATTTCTCTTCATTTCTGTTCTGGCTTATATTCGTTTTATACTGATATTTTGTAAGTTATCATATTTATGTGTGTGTATATATGTGTGTGTGTGTGTGTGTGTTTATTTGTTGATCAACACATTCTGTTAAAATATCACTTTTTCACAAAAACGAATTTAAAAAGTTTGTTGGTAGAAAGTTGCTCCAATGCAACTTCTGTTAAATGCTGTATTTTGTGCAGTAAAGCACTTTTTCCTTTATATTTAGCAGAAAAGTAAAAGTTTTTCATCCGCATGATGCAGTCAAATGCATGTTTTTCAGCTGGGCAATTTTTTATTTTTTAAAGTCGAATTCTTTCGTAGGATTAAATTTATAAGAATTCAGAAGTTATTTAATTTACTTCTCGTACAAATGTTTGCAACTATTTTTCCAAAAATATGCAATTAAAATATTTCAAGGTTTTATTTTTATATATATATATATACGAGGCTTCGGTTATTGAAGGTTAATCTTTGAATCCAATTCTACGCATTTTTTTTTAAGAATATGAGCTCACAAAGGGCTATCGTAAAAGAAGAAATATCTTAGAGATCAGCATGAAATGAACCTACAACTATGAGCACGAAATTATGATGAAATTAAAATTAAAAAAAAAACAATTTATTGCTATATTTAATATTTTACAAAAAAGTTATTTAGAAATAAGCTTTAATATTGTTACTTGTATTTGATTTTATGAGAAGTTAAGCATGAAAAGAAGTTTAAATACGACGCCAGCTACCTAATTAATTCTATGACTTTCAAAGAGAAATACGGATAACATTGACTGCTATAAGCCTACAGTACATACTCAAATAATAAATGGCTATCTGGAACTCATTTTAATTTTAACTATTAGGTTGTTCAATAACAGCTCTTTGGACTGACACATAGATGACATCACTGAGCCTAAATCGGAATTATTGATATGTAATATCTTACCAATCAATTTCCAGCATGTGGGAGCTATGTCGTGAAATGCGACGGATATCCGTAACTGGAAGTCGGGGAAGCAAGCGCCATTTAATTTATCACACAATTAATTGCAGAGCTTCCATCATTGTTCACACAGTGCCTCTTAGGCTCGAATATCTGCTACACAAACCACAAACATATGTTTTAAACACAAACCCCATTGATATCTGTTTTAAACCACAGTAAACTGAACAAAGCCACAATTTCCCTTCAATTTTATTTAACTACTGCGTATGCTACTATTTAGTTTAGACACAAACCTGTGTAACCTTTATGTAAAAGAAAAATAATGACCTTATTTTTTCCAACATCCAAAGTAAAAGATAACAAGACCAAACAGCTGTTTTCGGCATACACGGCTAATATATTAAATATATGTATATAAATCTAATTTGATTCTAATAATTTTGTGATTTGTAGAGATGGGTTAATCCAGAGCAGAGTATATGCGAGATTACCGGCTGAAAAAAAGTGAGGAAAAATTTAAAGTTGGATAGGTAAAACCAAAAAAATTGATAATAATTCAACTCAGCGTAACAGGGGCTTGCGGAATGTTTTCAAAACTTTTCAGATGATTTTAATCACTATAAATGTTTTTTTACCCAGGGTTATTACCAAGGCAGACAATGGCAAACCTCAGAGAGAAAAAACTGCCATAAAAAAAAAAAAAATTGAGAACATAGGTCGTTCGGAGTCGGCATAAAGCTTGTAGGTCTAGATCTCGATCATTTGTGTTTAAACATTTCGCAAAAATCACAAAACAATTGATCATATGAAGCTCGGTCAAAGTCCTTTCAAGGGCTGAAACGGACATTTCGTTTTTTTTTGTATTACCAAGGTGAGGTGTCCGATGTTACATATCATATGCGACTATTGTAAGGCTCGCTCGTTTTTTTTTTAAGCGAAGCTTTTTACGCCTTGTTCTGCGATTTGCTAGAGTGAAATCAGAAAAAACGACACTTTTTTCCGACACCTTTTTTCTTAGAATTGATATTGTTTTTTGCTTGCATCAACTTAGCCAGAAAATGTTAAATTAAAAATAATTTCTTGCCCGATGCAGGAATTGAACTCATGCCCGTTGACTGATAGTTTAAAGCTTAAGCCATCGAACCAAAATCCTTTGTTGGTATATGTTGCTGATTCAATATCAAGAATTAACTGAAGCTATGTTGCAGTAGATCAAAATAATCTATTTATAGGAATTGTATTGGCTACAAGCCTTCATCTCCTACAATAACCATTAGCCAATACACAATAACCACTATAGATTGTGTATTGGCTATACAAACAAGAGTACTAAAAAACACAAATGTTGCTTCTACTTACTACTAGATGTCGTTACGCTACAAACAAATTTAATGATTTTTGTATATTTATTCCCTACAACTGAACAGGAGGGCCGAGAGGGTTAATATGTATTATCAACCCCCATTATTTTTGCAAAAGGAACATTTTTCCCTTGAGGTCCTATCCCCTCCGACCTCTCCTTACGGGTGCTCCCATACAAAAATGAAAAACTTTGTTATATTAAAGTTTTAAATTCAAAAAGTATTTTAATCGAAAAAAGGCATTAAATTCTCAAATCTTTGAAATTGCGAAAATGCTTCGCTTCTCTCGTGTGTCCCATGACGCACCTGTGTTTTTTTTTTATATCTGGCATCTAATAAACGACTACTTCCAAAATATGAGCCATGCTTCCTGATGCTTCCTTAAATTGAGTTCATGCAGTATTTTGTGAGTGATAGTCTCTTGAAGTCAACAACTTTTGTGTTTGGTTTTGTTTTGTTTTTTCGTAATAATGGGCACAAATTAATGTCGATTTTTGAATAAGCATTTTTTTTTTAAGTGGAACTTCTTTGGCGGCGAGTGAAATTTCAAGGTCTCCTTCTTAATCGTGACGATTTATAAGGTTTTCAATTTAAATGAACATTTTCAAGGTAGCTTTATTCGTGAAACTTATAATAGTAATGTCCAAAAGCAAATATTTATGTGAAAATTTCCACTGCCTATCATAAAAATCTTTGCCACAAGCAGGTATTGAACCTTGAACTGGCGCAAGCATCGAATAAAAGTCGTACTTTCTAGCCTTATGCTACATTGTTGCTTTCAAACGGGCAAAAAAAAAAAACGCAATTAATATTCGTATTAAATTTAACTCCGTTAATCGTATATCACAGACACAACCCAGTGCCTTTTAAACATTCGATTTTCATCCTAAAAGCATGCATGGAAAATTTATTTGTTACATTTGAAATAGCATATCATAAGGTTGGTTGCAGGGTTCGTATTTGCTCACTCATAAAGCCTAATGAATATGAGGGAATTTTTAGTTCAAAAAATAAATCTGCTCATTTTCATTTGCATGAAGAGCTGAGCAGAGTTTTTTTGTTCATGAAGGGAAGAAGAGCAAAGCAGTTGGTGAAGAAGAATATTTTTTCTTCATTTGAAGAAACTGTTGGTACTCACCTCTTCATCATTGCTTCACTTTTCGCTCATTGAGTCCTCATTTATTCATGAATTGCTCACGAAACAATTCTGCCCCCGCCAAATCTTAGATTTTTTATTTAATCGATAGCTTTGAAAGTAGTTTCTATATGTAATTCCTCTTTAATATGTGGTACAAAGATATGGTAAAGATATGAAAGATATGGTAAAAAGAAATTTGTAAGGTTTTTTCGCTCCCCCTAATTTTTATCCTGCCTACGCCCTTTTTCCCCTCACATCATAATTGAGTTTTGGATATATGTCACTAGATTCCCGTTTTCATCTTTTCAGGAAGAGGCGTACGTCCTGAACCATCGCTCAGGCGTTTTTTTTTGCTTAAAAAATTTTCGGAGCTGAATTCTGTGGCCATGCATCTATATTTTATCGCACTCACACATTTCTGCTTCTCTTTTTTATGGTGAATTCTTTATTATGGTGAATCTTCTACCCATACTTAACCATGAACCGAAAGATTTTGTGTGTCGAATAGTGACCTGCAGTGAAACATGGATTTACTTCTATACACTTGAATCCGTACAGCAAGAAAAACAATGGTTGGGCCAAATGGAAGTGCTTCGACACTACAATCCGAGTGAATATTATGCAGTGTTATTAGACCCTTTGAACAACCTACTCTATACATTTATTATTTATTTCTTTTTTGTTTTTTTTTGACGTAGAATACGTCATTCTCGGTAGTGATCAAGCGGCGGTTGATAGCTTTTTTAGGTCACACTTTGAGCCTTTGGTGTGCCTAAAGTACTGATCGTACAATGTTGATGTTAGCACTTGTTGGTCTGCTTGATCCTCACTGGGAAAAAAAAATCATGTTCGAACTCTCTAACCTATATAAATTTTACACAATTACATGAAATACAAAGCCAACATTTGATGTTTCCGTTTGCTTTGCGCATGGTTCTTGCATCTGCTGCATATGAGTTGCATGAGTTTCATTCAATCAAATGGAACTGCGGAACTATATAGTTCCGGGACATGTTTTGCAACTCGAGAGTACTCAATTTGTTATTTTTAAACACATATAAGTTACACACGAACGGACGGACAGACAGACGGACATGGCTAAATCAACTTGGGTGGTGATGCTGATCAAGAGTATATATACTCTTCTATACCTACTCCTTCTTATGGGCGTTACAAACAGAGTGACAAAATTAATATGCCCCTATTGCGTTTTTGTATAGGAGCACACGTAAGGAGTGGTCGTAGGATATAGGTCCCCAAGGGAAAAATGTTCCTTTTACAAAAGTAAAGGGGGTCGGTCATGCATATTAACCTTCCCCGGCCATTTCTTAAAGCCCCCCTGTTCAGGTGTAGGGAATAAATATACAAAAATCATAAAATTTGTATGGGAGCCCCTCTAAGGAGTGGTCGGAGAGAAAAGTTTGATAGGGGAAAAATGTTCCTTTTGCAAAAGTAATGGGGGTCGGTCATACAAATTAACCCTCTCCGGTACTCTCTTAAAGGTCATATGATCAGGAGTATGGAATAAATATACAAAAACCATAAAATTTGTATGGGAGCCCCCCTAAGGAGTGGTCGGAGAGAATAGGTGTCAAAGGCAAAAATGTTCCTTGTGCAGAAGTAATGGGGATGGGTCATGCATATTAACCCTCTCCGGCACTCCCTTAAAGGTCATCTGTACAGGTGTATGGAATAAATTTACAAAAATCATAAAATATGTATGGGAGCCCCATACAAAATGGATTTTTTAAAAAAGATGTCTTCAAAAGCGAATTGAATAATTCTACGTCTTGTGTTACGTCATAGTCGAAACTGTTGTATCTTTTTTCAAAACAATATACCTCACAAGTCATTGAAATCAATGGCGTAACTGAACGATTTACACCGTTTTCTCTAAATATAGCCCCAGTGACTTTTATCTTTCTCTCAATCACAAAAGATGGCTCTCGCGACTTACATCAAATAGATTTACATCAAATAAAGAACCCAGCAGTTATTTTGGAGTCAATTGAAAAAGTGAACTAGTTCATTTCTAGCGCAGTTCGCAGTAGCTCTGAAAAAGTACAAAAGGCGTTCAGTGTAGCACAGTTATCTTTGCTTTTGTTTTCAAAAGTATTGCTGAAAAAATAAACGCGTTCTGGCGACTTTTTAAAATTTGCTGCGCTCAAGAAAAAATAATGAAAAAAAATGTTTATAGACAAAATGTTTTCTGGATTGTGGATGGAAAAGATGGTACAAATGAGATCTTTAGGACCTTTACATTGCACTAAATTCTTACGCTTTTTATATAAAAAAAAAAAAAAAAAAAAATAAATAACTGGCCATTTCAGCCCTTGAAAGGACTTTGACCTAGCTTCTTATGATCAATTGTGTTGTGCGTGTTATTAAGTTTGTACACAATTGACCGAGAAATGGACCTACATGCTTAACGCCGACTCCGAACGGCGATGAACGGAATGTTCTTATTCTCAAGAAGCTTTACATGGCATTTTGATTACTCTCTGAGGTTTGCCATTGTCTGCAGAGAGGTGGCGGCCGTACAGAAAAATTATTTTAATTCAAATAATTTTCTGTCGCTGCTGGGGTTCGAACCTGGGTCTCCAAAGTTCTTTGACATAGCGGCCACGCACTTTAACCAACTACGCCACGGACGCTTTTTATATGTTCACTTTAAAACTAGTTAAAAAAGAACCACTTTCAGGCTACTGCGAAAGCAACCAGTTTAAAAATGTTCCTAATGCAACTAGTTCAAATATAGGGAAAAAGGAGTGTTTCTGGGGACAATTGTCTTTTCCTATGACATTAACCCGCAAAAAGCGTCAGTTCGTTCAATGTTAAAGGGTATTGTAGTGGAACTAGTACTGGTCCTTTTTGGAACTAGTTCAGAACTATTTCAAATTTGGTCCACTTTTCTGCTGGGAAGTTAAAGTTAGAAACCGCTATGTACTTTAAAGTGTTGGACATACCGTACTATACAAAAAGTATCAAAATATTAAGTATCGAACTGAAAAGATAGTATGTTAAGCATTAAAATTTAATTTAGACAAAAAATTACGTTTTTCTGAACTAGACCAATGAACAGCCTATTAATACTGCAAATAAGCTTAGAATTTGCTTCAATCATACCTACTCAAAAAAAAAAAAAAATATATATATAAGATATATTTTCAGAACTGAAACAAGTGTTATTTTTGTTTATGTTGCTTACATGAATAGTTGTTATTATAAATGCCAACATAATTATGAAATGGGAATAAAGACCATTTGAGCCACTGGTAAATTAACAAAAGCTGATCCTTGAGAGTTGCAACACAGTCCACTGTCATTTTCTGTTACCCAAAGATATACTGCACAGATTTATGTGTATATCTAAAATAAATAAAATTCACTACGTACATAAGCCTCGTATAAGTTTGCCATCTAAATCCACCAAATATTTACGAGCCACATAATGTTCTGTCATAATATTGAAGACTAATGAAAAACCGTTATCCATTAGTTTCTCGCCAAAACAACATAACTTGCAAAAATTCCTGTTAAGCTAGCAGCTATTCTATTAAATGTATAGCAACAACTTTAGTAACTTATTTGCATGTTCATCATAGATGTCTCATTTCTAGTAGCATGGTACCGCAATCTCTATAGAAAATAATTTCTCAACAACAAAACAAACTTACCTAAAAATACAAAAAAAAAAACAAAAAAACACAACCACTCAATTTAGTTTTGATACCATAAGACCAATAAAATATAATGACCCACAAAGGTTGTTCGGTAAATATAGGTGGAGAAGGAAGAGTAGGAGGTGGAGGTGAGCTTAATTCACGACTCTAAGGACTTGGTTGTTGGGCATGATATTTATTTTTATATTTTTGTGTTTTCATGTTTTTGTCGGCAACAAACTTTATAGCTGTCAAATGTAGCTGGCTCTATTCACAGAGCCTATAGCATGAGATGGCATATATATTTTTGAATTGTTATGCTTATTATTAACATGGTTTTATGAATTTAAACTGGCAAAACTAACAGCAATTCATATGATAGCTGCTTGAGATGCAAAAGCACGGGAAGAGAGTTCAATGACTGTAGCATAATAGTGGATGATTGTGTTTTTTTTAAGTTATAATATAAAATTAATTCAAGCTGTTCTGTTTGGTCTTCGGAAGTTATGTTTAAGTTCTTCAGATCTTTTTTATTTTATTTTTTATTTTTATTATATTCATTTCAACTGTTCGATACAGAACTTTAGATTTTTAAATTATGTTAATGTTTTATAATGCTCTGATAAAAAACTTATCTCCCTATTGTTTTTTTTAATGCGAATTTGTAATTTGACCTACATATATAATACAATATTATTAATATTAATTTTGAAGAACAAAACCTGATGTTTCGTGGAATATAAAAGCAGAATTTTAAAATGTTGATTCTACAATTGACCTACTAAAGTAAAGCCATAACATTTGGTTTTACCGAATTTTTGATAGTCATTTGGTTCCTAACTACAAATTTAGGATGTGGCCCATATTATTTTTAAAATTATAATATATCATCCGAATATGAATCTTCCGAATATGAAATATAAATTTTTAATTTTTTATGCAATAATGCATGATGCCCACCAAAGATTGACACAAACTGTGATATTGGTAAGGATCAGACGCAAAATGAGTGTTTTAGTTTTGTGTTTTACTTATTTGAATTCCAGGTTTTAAATATAATTTATAGGAGTACAATTTGACGAGTCAGTGTCTTTTTGAGTTTCCCGCGTAGTAGCTTCAAATGCAACACTGGTCCTATCAAACTACCATGGCTCATATTACACGGTGTCCGTTTGCCCGACATGCAATCGATTTTGTTTTTTGGAATAGGAGAAAAAGTAATGGAACTGAATGAAATGTCAAAATCTATCCGCCGTTCTTTTTCTGCCGTGTAACATACGAGCGTTCAAAATGTGGATGAGAGTAAAAAAGATACTTTGCACGCCAGGCAAACGGACACAGTTTAATATGGGCCCATCTGTTAATAGATTATTTCATATTTTGAGCGAGCTGCGTCATTTAGTTTGTGCTTGACAGTCATTGAAAGAAGACAACCTCGTGAATTGTTGTTTTAACAAAAATGGAAAAAATTAATTTCGCGTAAAAAACATCATCAAACCCAAGGAAATGCTTGATGAATGCTATGGGGATTCTTAGCTATCAATTTCAATGGTTTTCTGAACTGCGTTGACGTCGCATCAGCACAATTGGCGCTGAACGTTCAGATCTCCCAAAAAAACCCCAGAGATCAACACAGCAGAAATCGTCTTAAAAATCCATGGAATGATATTGGACGATCGAAGAATGAAAGTGTGTGAGATGACTCAGGCTGTGCACATCTCATGAAAAAGCTATCCGAGCAATGGAATTTCGCGGGTGCGCGATTACTAGCACTCGGCTAAAAGCACAGCGGTTTGACCACTTCAAAGGAGTGTTAGGCGATGTTCAACCGCAATTCTAAGGAATTTTTTTCGCGGTGTCATAATCTTAGATGAAATATGGATACATTACAACACACATAAAAAAATAAACATGGAAATACGCTCGAATAAATGTATCCAAAAGGAGACTAAGATGAGAAGTAAATCGCTTTTTTGCCGAATTAATAATTTTTATTCAAAAAGTCACTTGTTGTTGCTTGATGTTCCAGCTTTTAATGGAGGCACTTAGTTTCCTTAAGAAAAAGAAAAAATTACTGAGTTTATATTGATGGGCATTAGGATATGCTTAGGCGATGATGGTGAAAACTATTATAAGTAGTATTTATACTCTGCCCTATGTTGTTGCAAGACAATTTATTTTGTGTGATGCCCTTTCTGGATAGGCATTTGCACCTACCTTTCTTTTTAGTGTACAAAATAAATTTTAAAAAAGATTATGCTATCGAACAGTTTGCTCCATACCAAGCTACCATGGTCATATCGTTAAAAATCTAGGCTTCGAGACGCATGGAAATTACGTTGTCCCCTCTTTAACATTCTTTAAAAATGTTTTCCAGTAAGATTATGTTATATAAGATATATTATACTGACAAAAAAACTAAGACATACGTATATGCAAGTCCATTAGTATAGGAGATGTTACGCCATCTTTGCATTGTCCACAATATTTTTTTTGGAGAGTTTACTCTGGTGGACGGTTGTTCTATACCAAATTTTTATATTCTATCTTTTGTACTTAGAAAGCTAAACCAATTAACTATTTTGGTTGTTTGGGAGTTTGTCATGACCCTTTAACTAATCTTATTCTATCCCTTTTTACATGAAGTGTAAGACATGTGCCAACTACGAACGGCTAATGGTCGTGTTGTCAAGAAGCTTTGTATTATTTATTGTCTGTAGAAGTTAAGATTAATTAATTTTAATCGAAAAATTAAAGTATGTTTCAGGTAGAATTTGAAACTAGGATATTACGTAAAATCGATATACGCACTCTAATGTCATATTTGCACAGAGAGTTTAGTTTGAGTTTCCAGTAAAAAGTTGAGTTTTGCCACTGAACGCAAAATAAACTCTTGAGTTCTCCAGATGAAACTTAATTAAACTCAACTAAACTCAACTTTCTTTCTGTATTTCTCAAAATTCAATTTGAGAAATCCCTAAAAGTATGCTAGTATAATTATGCAGAATGAAACTCAACTAAACTCAACTTTCTTTCTGTGTTTCTCGAAATTCAATTTGAGAAATCCCTAAAAGTATGTTCATATAAAAATATACGTTCAAATGCAACTTTTTAGATGATGTTCAACAATTTTGTGGTGAGAAATGTCAAAAACAGCTAAACATTGTAAATTAACTATTTGCAATAAATGAACAAGAAAAGCGAAAAAAAGAACTTGGACAAGATAGATGAAAATTTTAAATTTCAAACATTTCCAACCTTCCACCTTTAATTTCAAAAATTTCATTGGTTTTCGCATGTGTTGAATACCTGCGCAGGAAAAAATATTAAGAAACAAGTTTTGGAATTTGAAAAAAAAACTTAGTTTTATTTTGTTCCAATTTGAAGATTTCTGATATAAACATTTATTCAGCTAATTTAATGATGATCCTAATGATTTTCTGTATGTCAGGAAAAACAAACATAATCCACTTTTGTGTGTTTGCTTTGCAAGGATTTTTTTTTCAGCGCATTTTTCATTTTCAACAATCCACGGCCAAAATGGTAGAAAAAGAAATTGTTTATACAAGACGACATTGGGTATGTAGTTCAAGGTGGCGCAAAAGTAATCCTCCTATCAGAAAATGCTATAAATTTTGCGATTGGCCCCTAATGTCAGTTCTGTTTTGACATTTGTGTAGTAACCACATGCGAAATACACGTTAATAAACAATGTTACGCTACACTGCTCCAGAACGCGGAATTAATCACCACCAAGAGGAAGATGATTTTTCATCAAATATAATCATGAGTGATGAGGCCCATTTCCATCTTAGCGGGTACGTAAATAAGCAAAATTTACGCTTCTGGGGCACTGAAAATCCGCATGTAACCCACGAAGAGCCATTACACCCGCTCAAAGTCACTGTATGGTGTGCTGTTTTCGCTGGAGGAGTATTGGATCTTTTTTCTTCGAAGACGGTTACTGTGAATGGTGAGCGCTACAGAGCAATGATCAACGAGTTCTTTTTGCCGCAACTTGATGAATTGGGATTGGAAAACATGTGGTTCCAACAGGACGGTGCAACGGCACACACTGCACCTGCCACAACCGATATGCTGAAGGGTGCATTTCCCGGGCGCCTAATCTCCCGATTTGGCGATTTGCACTGGCCAGCAAGATCGCCTGATTTGACCGCTCCAGACTTCTTTTTGCGGGGCTTTTTGAAGTCGCGGGTTTATGTCAACAAGCCTCAGACTCTTGCAGCTCTTAAAGACAATATCCGTCAAGAATGTGAGGACCTATCTCCGGAAGTTTTGGCCGAAGTGAAGGAAAATGCCATAAAAAGGGCTCAAATGACAATCAACTGTGGCGGCGGCCATTTACATGACATCATATTCTCGACTTGATGTAAAAAAAATTAAAAGACCAAATAAAAATACTCCACAAGAAGAATCAAAGTTTTTAATTTTTTTTTTTAAATTACAGCCAAAAAACATCGGAAGGTTATTTTTGCGCCACCTTATATGTAAAACAACTTTTTATATAAACGTAAATTATATGTACGGAAATTATAAGAACAATGACATCTTCACGGTACTACTATTATGTTGGTACTTTGCTTTAATACAATCAGCAAAGTGTTTTTCGATCTTTAATTTGATGCCAAATATGACCCTGTACAATATATTCAAATTGCATGCTTTTCATACATTTCATACATGTATTTGGGTCTAGAGAGACTAGTTCCAAATACTTTGTATACACTACAAAATCCTTGTAAATTTTCATGCATAATTTTTTCCATACTAATTTTATTAATAGATCGGTAGCCAATGAACTTTAAGGAACTGACTTACTTTGATTTGAAGTCACTAGCTCAACTAAAAATATAAATTTGAATGGAAATGGTCTGGCCAGACTTCTGTGCTATGTGAGACGATGGTTAAATACATACATAATAAATACAAATACCCTATAAAAGGTTGCTTCTCATTTAAATTCTAATAAAAAATTATATATAAAAATAAAGTATTTTTATACCCCTACGTTTAAAAAACGTAAGCGGGGTATATTAATATTGTCACTCCGTTTGTAACGCCCATAAGGAGGCGTGGTAGGTATAGAAAAGTGTATATATTCTTGATCAGCATCACCACCCGAGTTGATTTAGCCATGTCCGTCTGTCTGTCTGTCTGTCTGTGATCACGATTACAGCCGTAATATTCAAGCTATCACTACGAAATTCGATATTTAAGCTTATATCTAAAAAATAAAGGTTAGGTTCGAAAATGAGCAAAATCGAGTGAAAACCACACCCACCTCCCATACAAAGTGACTTTATCAAAAAACAAAAGAGAATATTTTCTGTTAAAACTATGACGAAAATGTTTTTAAAAAAAAATGTTTTGACTGCTTAAGACTTTGAATATATTTCAATTCGGACGTAGGGGTATTTTAACTTCGGCCCAGTCGAAGATAATTCCTTACTAGTTTTTTTATCTTTGAATCAATGATTTCACATTTTAAACCTTATGAGTCTATTCTGGTTTGGTTCGAAAATGGCGAAATATTTAATTAGAAAAGAAAAGCTAAATCATGTGAAATAAGTGTATGATGTTCTATGAGTGGTGAAAAGTTCATTAGTATAAGAATTGGAATCTGAGGAAATTATTAAGCATTCTTATAAACAAACTTTTCTAGTTAGTACTCTCATACGTTTTAGTACACGACTGAATGTGCTCACTGTGAGTGAACTACTGAACGAACTCGCTTCGTTTTGACGCCTATTTGACATTTAGCATTTATGTTTTTTTTTTTTTTTTTTTTGGAAAATGTTTTCGGCGGCAGTTGTTTATAACCATGGAATGGTACTCGCTCGAAAATCGCGTTGATATAGTTGGTCTAAAAAAAAATGTGGCATGGAAAGAGGCGATATCTTTTGGGACCTTGCAACCAATCGGAGTTACTCGTAATTTTGTGTATCGTTCTGTGAAATTGCTTGACGATACTGGTGGAGTAATCGACCGTCCAAAATCCGGCCGTCCTGGTGCAGTAAGAACACAACGAGCCATCAAAGCGGTGAAGTCTAAAATCAAGCTAAAACCACTACGAAAGCAGAAAATTTTGTCGCGGTAGAAGAATATCTCGGCGCAATCGATCTCTTAAATATGACTTTCGGCTTAGAGCATACAAAAGACTAACCGAGCACCTTCTCAAGGTAGCGTTAAAAGAACAACGTAAGCGAAAATCGAAAGCGTTACGTCTCACGCACGCGGATAATGCCCACAGACGAATTCTGTTAACTGACGAAAAAAATTTGACCGCAGAGGAATCTTTCAATAAGCAGAATGAATACGACATGCAGCAGAACTCTCTCCGAAAGAGAGGTCACCACCCAGCTTCACTTCAATCTCCATTTTTGTGAAAAAGAAGTCAAAACTTCGGCAAAAGTGTATGTGAAGTGAACCTTCTTAACACGACATTATTCGAAAATAAGCCGTGGACCTTTCAACAAGAAAGACCCAAAAGATATGTGTGTACTAATTACAACCAACGACAACTTTTAAGTTGTCCTCTGAGTGGCATAAAAGCGATTCATAAGGCCGTTATTTTTACAGAATTGTTTTTTAGATAGTTTTTCTTATATGTAAAGAGTTTTATTAAAAAATTCGTTGTACGAAGACCTGTCTTGAATATTTATTTTCAAGATATAAGAATTTTCTAATGTAAGGAGTCGAACATTTTGAAAGATTAATTAATTAATAAATGAAACAATTGATTGGCATCTCAGAATTCATTGCACTATAAAATTCCTTAGTTTTCAACCTAAGGAAATATTTTTGAGTCAACATAATGGTGAACTTAAACTTAATAATTATGAACTAGTTAAGAAGCATACAAATATATTACACAGAAAATTGTCCATTGTACTAGGTTATTGCTTTTATTTTCTATTGTGTGTTACTGTTAAACAAGATTTTTTTTCTATTAAGAAAAAATATATATTTTTTTCAGATTTTATTTCAATTTTGCGTTAATTTTATGTAGGCGGAAAACCGTGCAGCCTTTTAGATACGCATCACAATAACAACAAAAAAAAACAAGCTTTTATTTATAAAGATACAATCAAGCAAAAAAAAAAAAACACTGAAACAAAAAAACAATAAAAACCATTTAATTGAATTGTTAAATTTCTTAGAGTTTTCTGCAGCCTGACGCCGTCCTGACATTTAAGCGCCATATTATTAGCATAATTGCTGAAACACAAACACACCATCGCACACACACACACACATTAACCGGAAACGTGCCACCTACATAAATGACACTAGCTGCTGTTCTACGATGCCATTTTAATGTATACATACATATGTGTGAGGTTCTTTCAAATGTTCATGTGCATGTGTGTGTGTGTTAGTGCTTGCCTTTACTTCCATTAAATTGGCTAAAAATAAGAGAGTGAAAACAAAAAAAAAAAAAAGCATGATTTTGTTATTTTATATTCGTTTGCGCTATCAGGCATTATACCACGCACCCATCTGTAGACCATTCCCACCAACTGTCAACGCATGGTGTTGCACACAAATTGGCACTATTTGCCTGTGTATTTTTAATTTATTTTTTCCCCAAACGTATTTATATTTTTCCCATATGTATTTATTTTTAACTGATAGGTTTTCCCTTTTTGTATTTTTTCTTCACTTATTTCACTACCCATGGACGAACAAAAATTTTAACGTTTACGAGTTTTTTTCCTTGGTATGAAACGCACGTTTCCGTATATCGCTGAATGCAAAAGGCGTTACCCTAGAATAAGCAAATGATAGGAGGGTGAAAATAACTAAAGTTCAGGTTGACGCAGTACCTTGCGATGAGAGAAAAAAATAATAGCATTCATTAAGGGCATTTGTTCTCATATAAATATTTACCTGAATATATAAAATGGTACGCACGAGTACTCTGTGGGAAATAAGGCCAATATATTGAAAAAAGGCCATTCCAACAGCAAGAAAGATTTTAGGTTTCTTTGGCATATATCCTGTTAATTTTGTTTTGTTCTCAAGCTGAAGTTCAAAAATGTTCAAAAATATCTTTAAGACTCGATTATAAGTAATACCAGACATTTTAGCAGACATTTAACAGAGACTACCTTTAATGTAACAAAATTAACATGACCTTAAGAGGCATTGCATTTCAATGAGCATTGCATTTCCACACATTCTCGAACAAAATTTATTGCAAAAACTTTTTATAAATATACCTATAACTTTGATTATTTTTAATTCCTTTATTAATTTTTTTTTTTAATTCTTTTCTTTCTAGCACTATGAAGTTTGTCATCTTACTTTGCTTTTTGAGCGTGCTGCTCCTGCAATGTGAATCCTCACCGGTGCATTTAATTGAAAGTCAGGATCAAGAGTCACGTGCTATTTCACGTCAACAAGCGACGGCAATTAATGATGTAGCGCCTGCAGCAGCCTCTAGTGCCGACGATGACGATGATGATGACGAGGACGACGATGATGATGAGCCAGATCTAGGAGATCTAGTCGATGATGATGATGGTATGGTTGACATTTTCCAAGAAATTATTTAACAGTAGCCGTTGTTGAAAGAGCACTAGATGAAAAAAAAAAATGTAGCATACAACTAGGCTGCACTATAAATGGCAATGATGTTGAACAAATGATGTTGGGTTTTGTTTGCAATTGTAGTTAATTGTAAGCGATTACCACTGTAAGCTCTTACTTCTATTACTATCACTCTTTTGGATTTTAAGTCTTAGTCGTGTAACTAAATATCTAGAAGGAGAACTAATGAAACTATAGATATATACATAGCTCTCATTAATATTGTTTATGTAAAATATTAAAATTATGTTGTATTATTTCTCACTAATTTAGACACGTTGTTTTTGAAAATTATATATAATTTATAATTTAAACCGATTGATAGCCGATTCTTCTGATGCTCTAGGATTTATTTTGATACTAGCTGATACCCGACGCGTTGCTGTCGTAGCGGAAATGATTTCTATCTCTATCTCTATCTCTATCTCTATCTCTATCTCTATCTCTATCTCTATCTCTATCTCTATCTCTATCTCTATCTCTATCTCTATCTCTATCTCTATCTCTATCTCTATCTCTATCTCTATCTCTATCTCTATCTCTATCTCTATCTCTATCTCTATCTCTATCTCTATCTCTATCTCTATCTCTATCTCTATCTCTATCTCTATCTCTATCTCTATCTCTATCTCTATCTCTATCTCTATCTCTATCTCTATCTCTATCTCTATCTCTATCTCTATCTCTATCTCTATCTCTATCTCTATCTCTATCTCTATCTCTATCTCTATCTCTATCTCTATCTCTATCTCTATCTCTATCTATATCTCTATCTCTATCTCTATCTCTATCTCTATCTCTATCTCTATCTCTATCTCTATCTCTATCTCTATCTCTATCTCTATCTCTATCTCTATCTCTATCTCTATCTCTATCTCTATCTCTATCTCTATCTCTATCTCTATCTCTATCTCTATCTCTATCTCTATCTCTATCTCTATCTCTATCTCTATCTCTATCTCTATCTCTATCTCTATCTCTATCTCTATCTCTATCTCTATCTCTATCTCTATCTCTATCTCTATCTCTATCTCTATCTCTATCTCTATCTCTATCTCTATCTCTATCTCTATCTCTATCTCTATCTCTATCTCTATCTCTATCTCTATTCTATCTCTATCTCTATCTCTATCACTATCTCTATCTCTATCTCTATCTCTATCTCTATCTCTATCTCTATCTCTATCTCTATCTCTATCTCTATCTCTATCTCTATCTCTATCTCTATCTCTATCTCTATCTCTATCTCTATCTCTATCTCTATCTCTATCTCTATCTCTATCTCTATCTCTATCTCTATCTCTATCTCTATCTCTATCTCTATCTCTATCTCTATCTCTATCTCTATCTCTATCTCTATCTCTATCTCTATCTCTATCTCTATCTCTATCTCTATCTCTATCTCTATCTCTATCTCTATCTCTATCTCTATCTCTATCTCTATCTCTATCTCTATCTCTATCTCTATCTCTATCTCTATCTCTATCGCTATCTCTATCTCTATCTCTATCTCTATCTCTATCTCTATCTCTATCTCTATCTCTATCTCTATCTCTATCTCTATCTCTATCTCTCTATCTCTATCTCTATCTCTATCTCTATCTCTATCTCTATCTCTATCTCTATCTCTATCACTATCTCTATCTCTATCTCTAACTCTATCTCTATCTCTATCTCTAAGTGGAACGACTCGTGTAAATTGATAACCAAATTTCGAGGCTATGCTACTTATAATTCCAAAGTTATTCGATATCGCAAATTTAGCTTGTATGGGCGGAGCCACACCCCCTTGTTCAATGACGTCTCAGTTTTCTAGTAGAAGAATATCACCCAATAGTAATTCCATACTGAATTTCGTTGTTAAACGACGTTTAGTTCCAAAGCTATCTGATATCAAAAATTTTAAGTGTATGGGCGTAGCCACACCCCCTTTTCCAAAGCCCATCCCAGTTTTATAGTATAAATATATCACCAAGTGGAAACTCCATACTGCATTTCATTATTATACGGCATTTAGTTCCAAAGCTATTCGATATCATAAATTTGAATTGTATGGGCGGTGCCACACCCCTTTGGCCTATACTTGATAAATTTTGGTAGTCGAAGGACGCGACTAAATAGTACGCTCCTACCAAGTTTCATTGATGTGTGACTTATGGCTTGAAAGTTATACCGAAAATTTGGTCTGCTGAAAAAGTGCCACGCCCCACATTCAACGCCCATAAAATTTTACCTGTGGAACGGCTCTTGTAAATTAAGGTAGAACACCGAATTCCGATGCTATGCGAACTATAACTTCAGAGCTATTCGCTACCATAGATTTGGGTTGTATGGGAGGTGCCACGCCCCCTTGTCATTTTCAAACAATTTTTTTTTTAAAACCATCTAG
The DNA here is from genome assembly GCA_943735915.1 of Pherbina coryleti. Lineage (NCBI taxonomy): Eukaryota > Metazoa > Arthropoda > Insecta > Diptera > Sciomyzidae > Pherbina > Pherbina coryleti. The sequence continues at coordinate 97,594,824 of OX030952.1, forward strand.
AGAACGTACCCTTCAAAATGGTATCGGCAGATTTTTTTTTTACCCAGCCGAACTCTCAAACACTCGTCACAAACAGATTTGACAACATTTTTTTATATATATAGATAAATATCAGTTTTGGAACTTTTTCTTTTTCTCTTCTTGACAAAAATGTTAACACCGTTTTCTTTGAATATTCTATTAATTTAAATACCTTCTCAATATATCACTTTTTCAAAAAAACAAAAACGCTCAAAAGCCTAAAATATAAAATATTTTCTAAGGATCAAAAACATGATTTAATATAATTCGGGTACTTACATTAATTAAGGTTAATTTCAAAATTGAAAAATTATGGGTAAATCAAAATAATAGACTGATTTTTGTGAAATATACGTATTTTTGCGCTCTTAAATATCGTATCAATGGATCAACCGCCTTACAGTTCCGATTTGGCACCCACAATGACTTCCTCTTGTTTCCGCACAACGAGGACAAACTGCGTGGACAACTATTTTTGACTCCAGAAGAAGCCATTGATGCGTTCAAAAACTATATTTTGGAGGTGTATCAAGCGGAATACGATAAATGTTATGACAAATGGACAAATGCGAACACATGCAAAAAAGTTGAAAACCCAAAAATTAAGAAAAGAAATTGAAAACAGAACATGATTAAAACAAAGCTAAAAGGAGAAAAAAAAAAATGAGAGAGAGGTGGGTTTAAACATAGGCGGGAGCAAAACTTTATTATTAAAAAAAGACACATACATAGGCTACGTGTTAAGTCTTGCGCCTCGGTAACACTGAGCATTACCAGATGACTTCTGACAGTTCCATTCGAAAATATGACATTCACTTTCATAAACGTTTGCAACGTTTGGCGTAGGTGTAGGTACGCTTATTGTGTTGTTCACAGTGGTTTGAAAACCTTATTTCAGCAAAAAAATGCAAATAACACGTGAATATTTTCGGGTGATGATTTTTTACTATTTTCGACATGGATTAACAAAAAAGAATGCATTGATCAACTTCATTTGACCTTTGGTGATGAAACACAATACCCAGCAAAAATATAACATGCTGGTTCAATGAATTTGGGCGTAGTTGACGTTCTCTCCAAGAGGAATTCCGTAAAGGTCCTCCAAGAACGGCATTTGTGACAGAAAACATCGCTGTTGTGCGTGAACTGCTGAAAGATCGTGAGTTACTGTCATCCTTGGGCATTAGTGGGATTATTATACATTCGATTTTACAGAAGCATTTATGCGTCAAGAAGATTTGCTCCCGTTGGATACCCCCAAATTTAACGGTTGTTCTTAAAAAGGCTTGTGTCGATTGATGCAAGGAAATGCTAAAGAAAATACAGCGGGGTTGGTTCAAAATACGTCAACGATATCACCACAGGGGACTAATCATGGTTATATGTTTATGAGCCCGAAAAAAAGCAGCAATCTACTTCTTGAGTCTTTTAAAATGAGCAAACCCCGACAAAAAATGTCCGCGGCTATAGCACATCCAAGCAAATAGGTGCCAATTTTTTCTGAAAAACCACTCATGTCGCAACAAGAGCAATGGAGAACTTTTTATGCTGAATGGTACATACCAGTGATCTGCAACGGGTAGCTTTTTTGTGACTCTAAGTATATCCGAAAAAAATAAGTACAAAAACCTACTCAATCCATATCGCACGCAACCCGACTCATACTCACTTATGTATACGAAGCTGCAATGCGGCCGCTCAAATAAATATGAGTATCCTAAATCACGAGTCGGATCGGGTAAAGTTCGGGTTTTTCGGTTCATTAATACTTATGGTTCTTGTCGTCTTGTTGATACTTATTCTACTTACCCAAACCCTCGGGTTCGGCGCAAATACTCAAATCACTCGGGTCATTCTGCCACTGATATAAAGCAGAGCGCAGTAGAGCGCAGCAGTGAGAATGAATGAGTTTTTTTGTATTTGCCTTGTGCTTTTTTTTCCTGAGCACTTAGAAACAGAAAAACATGTGTTCGTCGTGTTGTTTTTTCTTTTTGTTTATGCAGTGCTATGCAGTGTTGCCAGAACTTTTTTGAGAAAAGCGCGAGATTTAAAAAAAATATCGCCCAATGAAAAAAAAAATCGCCAAAAATCGCCATTTTTCTAAGAAATTTATTATATTAGAAAAAACAAAACAAATTATATAAATTTTTTTTCAAATAATATTGAGATCTGTTAATAGTATTAGATATTCTTATTTTCATATTTTTGAGATCTAAAAAAATTAATAAAAAAGCTACTTCATTTTATACGAGAATTTTTATCGTTAAAGAACATTTTTTTAGAGACTATAACTTTTTAGAATTTTTCAATATGCAACTTTAAAAAAAAAACTTTTTGCAAAAAACGTAGTTCCTTCAGCCATATTAGACTCTTCCTGCGTTCCGTCAATTCTCGAAGTTTTGTTTAGTTCATACATTGATTTAGTTTATACAAGATGAGTGCCAACTTACAAATATTGTCAAACATTTTTCCGCCTACGGCTGTCTTAATTTTGTATGCCGATTACCAAATTCTTCACTTTCAGATGGCACTTTGTTTTTGAAAACATTGCTCCATGGAAATGTCAACAAAGATTCGTATTCGATTTCTTCTGCACGTCGCTCTTCAAGAGATATATAATGAAGAGGGAGTTCACGGAAAGATGGTCTTATATAGTTTAAACATCTTTCAGGACATAAAATAAAAGCATTTTCAAAAATTTCTAACATACTAGGTAATCGTTTTAACATTTCCTTGATTAAAACAATAATGAAATTCTGGCATTTTGATAGTATGTCTATCATAACAATATCATCAATACTTAATTCGTGAATTTCTTCATGGAACTGATAATGAAATGTAAGGTCATTAATTCTTTTATAATTGCTTTTATCCGCTAAAATGTTATTTAAGCTGAATGTAGCTAAATTATCAAAATTGAAATTTTTGACAATGTCTTCTTTTATAATTTTTGAAACAAGTCTTTGAATAAATGTTGTGATTTCAACGCAAGCTTGAAAAAAGTCAACTTTTTCTCGTTGAAAATATGAATTAAGTGAGTTGATGTTTTGAAGAAACGGTCTCAAAAAAATAAGTATTTCGATATAAATAAATTATCGATAAGGGCTTGTGAGCTGTGTTCAGTCGCATTGTTAACAGAGTGTTCTAAACACTTAAAACAATTGGTATTTTCTTTAATTGAAATTTTAAACACATTAGATGAGTTTATGAAAAAAGGTTGTTTTTACAAAAATCGCCGAAAAAATCGCCAGGCGATTTCCTAAAAATTTAAGAGCAAAAACAAGAAAAAAAGCGCCCAATTGGCGATAAATCGCCCAATCTGGCAACGGTGGTGCTATGTGTTGTTTTCTGTTTTTATTCTGTTTAACTTTTTTTATTTTCTATTGAAAATGCAACAATAAAATACCAACAACAAATTTTTAGCAAAAAACTCAAACGAAATATGCAAGCGTCAGCTTTAACTTAAATAAATATTTCTGGAGTAAAATATTTTATTTTATTTTATTGAGTACGGATAGGGTAGAGAACAACAAGTATCTCGAGTATGATTCGAGTATCCGATTTCTATCGGATACTCATTGCAGTTCTCTGGTACACACCTATTTGTTTATCGGAAGTCTTCGGAGAAATGTGGAAAACCAACCACTGAAGCAAGATCATCCTCCATATTGACAATGTGAGTTCCCACACATCAGCTCAAACAAGAGTTTTTGAGCACACTCAAACAACGTGGAAGTGATGAGTCATCAACCGACTTGGCACCCAATGTCTTCTTCTTGTTCTCACACATTAAGAAAAAAACAAAAATGCGTGACGAGCGTTTTCTATGCCCGAACAGCCTTTGAGGCTTTTAAAAATCTGGTTGAGGAGGTGCCAACTTCAGAGTGGCAAAACTGTTTCGAAACATGGTTCAAACGAATCTAAGATTCTATTGATCACCTTTGAGAATACTCTGAAAAGGAATTAAAGTATTTTCACGAATTACCTTCTGTTTTTTCCATTATTAGGAGCAAGACTTAAAAGGCTCAAGCTATTAATCAAAATTTTTGTAATTAATTTTTCATTTTGGACTTTTGGAAATTTGTTTCATTCAAATAAAGGTGTGTTGGCAACCCTGGAATCCCAAAATTTGCTTGCACAAAAATCAAAAATATTTTGAGAGAATTATTAGAGTCACTACCAGTGAGAAATGCCCTATTTATTATGATTTTTTTTTTTTTTTTTTTTTTTTTTTTGTTTATAGTCCAAAAAGGTAAACTTGATTTTTTATTTTTTTTTAAAAAATAAAAAGTCAAGTTTGAAGATCAATAACTTTGGTATCAACATTTTTTTTCTTAAATTTTTTGTAACTAGATCGAAACTATGCTTAATGTACATAAGTATAACAAAATATGTTCAAATTTGTCATTTATTGAATTTTTACAAAAAATTTCCAAACTCGACCTGTTCGAAAAGTTGCACTCCACATAAAACTTCTTACAGCGAGGTTTTTCGACTTAACCATTTTATGTGTCAATTACTAGTCAAAGTTTCAAAATATATTTCCATATATATATATTATTGCAAACTTGCCCGAGTCAAGGATTGTCCTCCGAGATGGTAGAGAAGAAACGTTCCCTCTGAGCTATAATCTAATTAAAATAAATAATGAATGCGATAAGTGTAACTAATGTATTTTTTTATACTTAGTATGTTTTCTATGAGCAAAATCTATTTCAACACAACGTAAAGCTAAATCGCAATACTGCTTTAGGTCGGTCGTGCGTTGACAGCTCGAGTAGAAACTCACGTGTTCTTATGCAGCAATTCGCAATTCGACCTCAAACTTTGATCGTAATTTGATCGTAAATATCATACGAAGGGGTAAAGACGATCAAAGTACGATCTAAGAGAGATGAGTTGAGTAGAGAAAATTTCTACTCGGTCGTGCGTTTGACATTTCTTGCTAAAGCAGAGTTGCACTTTCGTTGAAAGAGCTTAGTATGTGGGTGTTTTATAGTTTCACTGGCAAAGATAGATTTTCATGGGATTTCGTTTATCATCGTTGGAATTTATTATTTGTATAATGTTTTTTTATAACTCATACTATTAAAGCAATATTTATTGCCATACTTTTCACGAACCGCCTTAAGCGCGATATCTTAAAGGCATTTATATAGAAAATTGCGGGATTGAGAATTGTGGGGAAAACAACTTTTGTGGGATTTCTTGCATGGCTGGTTTAATTGACATCATCTAAGTGGCAGACGCAAAACCTACTAACGTAATATTGAGAGTGCAAAATTCGAAGGTCGTGCGTTCTGACAACTTATCTCGTAAAGTTTTTGAAACGTCGATATAAAGTACGATCGGCGCACGACCGACCTAACGCAGTATTGCGATTTCAGCATTACAGTGAATCAAAAATGTTTAGAAACAAAACATTTTCTCTCAAGCAATCATTGAAATTTTACACTTTTTAAGTTGTTGCAAACATTTTTTTTATATATTTTTATTCCATATATATTCACAGCACAATAATAAAAAAAAATGAAATCAAAAACAATATTTAACAACAATAAACAATAATATTACAATATTCGTACAAGTGATAAAACCAACAAAAAGAACATTATTTCATGGCCAAAAAAGTTTAGAAACAAATTAAAAGTTATACAGAAAAAAATTAAAGAAAAAGTACTTTTTCATATTTTAGTATCTACTTCGTTTGATAGCCTTTCGCATCAACAACCGCTTGGAGTCTATTTTTCATTCCCAAAGATAGTTTCTCGAGCTCTTGTGGTGTAATTGCATTCCATTCTTCTAATATGGCTTGTTTAAGGTATACGTGTAATAATGTAAGGTAATATACATACGTGTTACACCCAAAAACAGGAGCTGTTTTCAAAAAATTTTTTTAGATATGTAGGTGACGTCCATTCCTTGTCTTCCGTTCATGTCCGTCTGACTACCTTCCCACAGATATAAGGAGTTATTTTTTGTTTTTTCAAAATTAATACAGGTTATTGTACATAAAAAGTACTTTATAAAAATATGTATTTTTTTTTTAAATACAGTTCTGGCTTTTATATAGAGGGCGCTGAAAATGGCATTGAGAAAAAGACATCCAAAACGGTTCGATGGATATGGCCTTGCTCATGTATCGGAAACAAAAAAAAATAAATGACATTTTAAAGCATAGACCACATATTAAGCATCCCCCCTACGCAAGACCCCAGGGGTTTTTTTTAATTATGGCGGAAGTTGAACTAAAAAGTTAAAAAAATAGATACATTTTCGCGCACTTTTTTGTTTATAAAGAAAACAAAAAGATAGTTGAATTTAGGGGGGGATGCTTAAAGGACAAAATAACGAACAAAATGCAAAAAAAAACATCATTGAAATTGAACCAATAAATTTCGAGTTATCCATCGAACCGTTTTAAAAAAAAATTAGTTTCGAGGAAATCGCGTTTAAAGTTTTTTATTTACGTTGTATGGAGCTTAGGCAAAGGTTAACGAAAACCGTTATAACTTCTGTTTTTTTTTAAATATCGATTAAAAAATGTGTATGTATATTTTTAAAAGTTTAAAGAACACATTAAACAAAAAAAATGTTTTTTTTCGAAAAATTAACACGTATATTGTACCTTAAGCGACTCTTTGGATGTAATATTATGGTGCCTGATCCTTTTTCAATAAGGTCCCACACATTTTCAATTATGTTGAGATCTGGAGATTGTGGGGGTGTATGCAGCTGGTGTGGGACTTTGAAAAGCAGCCATTCCACGGCCAAGTTAATGAAGAAATATTTAAAAGTTTATATCTGAATATTTTCAGGTGGTTCTAGGACTGAAAACACTTATTTTCAAGTTATGTAAAAAAAATTTTTATTCAAAATGTTTGGGATGTTAAACGAAATTGGGTAAAAAATTGGGTCCTAGACCATTGGAAAAACTTACTTATGTTCTAAGGGATATACAATTATTTATCTTTAAAATAAGAGAAACAATAGTATTTTTAGTTATATAAAGAGCTATTTTCGATATTTAAAGCTACACACTATTTTTGTATTTTTAAATAAACATCTCTCTGCAACGTACTTTACCACCAAATGATTTTGCAATTTTGCAAAATCGTCTTAGTTAACTTTTTAGCTCCTGCACAACTTTAGCGTAATATTTTAACTTTTCAGTAGCTCTGCAGTATCACCAGAGCAATACAGCAGCTCACTCACCAACCACAAATGTGCACCAACCAAGCACCAACTCTTTAAAATACAGAAATTTTGGCCATAATAAAAATAATGAATTTTTCTTCTTCTTCTTTTTGTGCTTCGCATGAATATAACAGTTCTATTTATTTCGGGGCTTTCAGATGACGATGACGATGATGAGGAGGACGATGATGATGAGGAAGAGGACGATACACCACAAGGTCAAGCTGCACCAGCTGCAGGCGCTGCCAGCGATGATGATGAAGAGGATGATGATGACGAGGATGATTATTTGGACAGATTATTCGATGATATTTTAGGCGGTTAGTTTGACTCTGCGAAATATTTCTTAAACATATGAATTAATAAAAATTATTTGCAGAAGATGATGATGAGGATGATGATGATGACGATGTCAGACCAGTGGCAGCCAAACCAGTACAAACTCCCGTTGCACCAGCAGCACCCGCAGCACCTATTGAAGACTTGGCACCCGTAGCTAGCAACTCTGCCGTAAGCTCTGGCATTTCCGATGGTGTCGATCTGCCTTTAGCCGAGGCAGCAAGTGCTGTTGAACCCATCGCTGCCGGTAATGCTGCTGATGAAATTGCAAGCAACAACAACGAAGGTGAACAAAATGTTTTTTACGATGAGGAAGCTAGTAGCAATTTTATAGACGATAGTTTTGGCAGCATTATTAGTAGTAGTAGTAGTAGTAGTAGTAGCAATAATGCTGCTGTTAGTAGCAGTAGTGATAGTCTGCAAAAAATTAGTAGTATTGGTAGCAAAAACACCAAAACTGAGCGGACGAATTCAAAGAATCAAAATCAGAATCAGTTGTCGCCATCGTTTTCGATACATACATCGACAAAAAGTAATAAATTGGTTGGTAATAGTCGACCGGTGATAAATGTTGATAATTCAGCAGCATCAGTCGCTGTGCCACTAAACAGCGCAGCGAATGATGCTGATGTTGACGAAGACGATGAAGACGACGATGATTATGATGATGAGTATGAGGAAGAAGAAGATATTGTTGATCTTGATGATGAAGAAGTTGATGATGGAGTAGATGATATTGCAGGTGCGCTAACAGGTGATGACGAAGAGGAGGAGTCCGACGATGATGAGGAGGATGATGACGATGATGATATTATTGGTGATGATGTCATCGAGGCGAGACGTCAAGCACGTGAGTCAAAAACAACTACAACAACCACTAATAACAAAAAACAAACAACAGCAAAAAAAGCCAAAAAACCAACAACAACAGCAACAAAAAGTGCCCTTAAAAGTAAAAAAGCGCTTAAGCAATAAACAAAAATCCATTAAGACACAAAAACAAATTTTAATTTTAAAGATTTAAAGAAATTCAAAACTTGAAATACGTAAAACTAGCACAATTTTCCGCAATAACGGAACCGATTCTTTTTCTCAAATCCTTAAGATTAGACTAAGCAACAGACTGAGAGACATAAAAAAACAAAAAAACAACAACAGCAACTCTGGCGCTGTTAAGAGTTTGATGCTAGTCAAACTACACTCAAAAAACGAAAAAAAAAAAACAAAAGCTCAATAACAAACATGCACTCAACTAAGTTGCACTCACTTGACAAACAGACACATGCACACTTTTAAAAAGTAAATTGCACTCTTTTTATCTCTCTCGATACACTGTAATAAACTTGTTTTCAATTTCAAAACTTTTAAATTTTCAAATTTATGAAAAATTTCAAATTTTTCTTTTTCAAACTTAAACTAAAACAAAAACAAATAAAAAAAAAAGCACAAATGTTGTCATAAAAATTTCGGCACACAAGCAAAATCCATGCAAGAGCTACAGGGGAGTTGCATTAAAATATGAAACAGATGCTTTCCACTGTGTGTTAGTTGCATTGCTTTTGCTTGAACTAAAAACAAAAATAATAAAATGAAATGCTAATTTCAGAAATATTTTTAGCTTTTAGTTAAATTTATTTATTGTATTTATTTTATATATTAATTTTTACTGTGTAATAATTTATTTATTTATTTATTTATTTAAAACAACAAATTGCTAAATTGTAGTTGTTACATTTGTAGTAGTTTTAGTTGTTAAATTATCTATGTTGGCTCTTAAAACATTTTATGTACTCTTTCCATACTTTTTTTCTACTACTACTACTATTTTTATTTTTTCTTTCAAAAGCACTATTTTTTAACTCTACATTTTTCACACTGTTAAATATTAAGTCACGAAAATGCTTCAATCATAATACAATATAACAAGTTGGTGTTGGATGCCAAATAATAATGAAAAAACAAGAAGAAAAACGCTTGAAAAATGGTATCCATGATTTGACAATTGAGAATTAATTGACAGAAAAAAAAATTCAAAAATATAAAAATATTGATGTTTTGTCTAAAAATTAGCACAAATTTGGCCTAAATTCTTAATTGATTAAAATGATTTTTTTCACAATTTTAAAGCCATAAGCAACATAGACCCGCCGCAAATAAAATGCATTTGGTAGCAGCAATGAAAATAGTAGTAGCTGTTTACAGCAAACAAACGAATAAACAGATAATACATATTCTATATTTTTGTAATTTGCCTCGAATAACAATAACAATAACACCAGAAAAACAATAACAGCTACAAATTTGTGTTCATATTTAATGTGCATTATTTTGTTTACGTATTTATACAAATTGTTAAAAGCTACCCCCACATATCCAACCAGTCATTCACACTTTGCATACTCTACAAAAAACACACAAAACAAGCATACATTTGAAGAATTAAATTAAATATGAAAATTTTTTCAAAAAATATATTAAATATGCGTTTTATTTCTGTATCATTTAAATTGGTTCTTTTGCGCAGTGTATACAATTTTTTTTTTATCTGTGCAGCGTTGCATTTTTTGCCAGACTCTTCATTGATGTGCATTTTTTCAAGCGTTTGATTGTATTATAGATTGTTTTGTTACGTTTAATCATATTGCACTCGCTCTCTCTCTCTCTCTCTCTCTCTCTCTATCTCATTCTATTTTTCTCTTCTTTTAAAACTTTTTCTCTGTGTTAACTCCAAAAATGATAGAAACAAGATTATGCGTTCCGAAGTATTGTTATCTAATGCTTTCTTTCTCAACTGAGTGCATGACGTCACACAGTACTTTTGCTTGACAAAAACGTATGCAAATGTGCAATCTCTTAGGCAAATTGACGAAATTGAAAATAAATTCTTTCGAAAAAGTAAAGCAAAAATATCTATTCTTCTGTATAAAAATATGAAAATTTTCGTATACGAAAAATATTAATTTTTTAAACTTTCAAGATTTTTATCTCATAAACTATTCGAGACTAACAAAATTGTAACAATTGGTTAAGGAGGTCCATATATGTAAATATTATAAAAATAAAAAAAAAAAAGATTTAGACGTGGGTGTAGGAGTAAAATTATTCCAAAGTCTGACAATATCGCTTGTGACGTCATGCTCTCTCTCTCTCATTTGCAGAACGCGTAATCTGGTTTTTATAATTCTTGTGTTAACCCTTGATATTGATAAGTTATGCATGATTTTTTCTTGATGATCAAACTCTCAGTATTTATATCCTGACTGCTGTTGCATTATTTGATGTAAGAAATGCAAAAAGGCGTAGAAAGTGAGTTTTTAATTTGTATTTAAAACTTACTGAAATCGACTTGTACATCTTATTCCTAACATAAGATTTCTTAGAAAGCATTATTTAACCCTTTCGACCTCAAAGTTGCTTATAAGAACACTGGGACAAGTCTTCTGATGAAGATTGCGAAAGCGACGATGAAGTAGAGTTTTTGGAAAATATTTTGAAAGAAATTTTGGAGAAAGGTGAATTTGTCTACATTGCGATGGAGGAAAAAAACCGTTGATGTAAACAACGTACTATGGGAAAGGCCTCTAGAAGATATTCAAATGGTGAATAGCCCAATGCAGTATTTCAGTTCGTTTTTTGGCGATGCAGTAATTTAATTGATTGTAAAAGAAACCCAAATTATATGCACTTCAAGAGTCAGGTTCTGAGCTCAAATGCACTAAAGAAGACATTTGTTGGTATTTTGGGGTCTTGTTGTATTTGGGTGTGAGAAAACTTCCAAATTTCAAAATAACGTGGTCCCACAAAGCTAAAGTTGTCTGCAGTTACCGTCATCTTTGTCTTCTTTTATATCAACTTCCAGTTTCAAGCGCCGTAAAGTTGCTTTGATCCGCCAAATTCGAAGAGGTATGAAAACGGCCATTGGTTGGTATGGGTAGAAAAAGGTGTGAAATGTGGTGTCCACCTATGTTGCCACACACATAAGAATTGTATTCTATCGTATGATACATGAGATATTAATTTTACTGCAAAAGAAAAGATTGTTGAAGAATTAATTAAAAGTAAAAAATTTGTTTTCGTAAACTTGTTCTCATTTTTCAATACCATGAAATACTTCCTCAACGGCCCAAAGCTGCTTATAAACACCTTCCAATATCTAGTGATCCAATAATACTTGAAGTCTGAAATCTTCAAAAAATCTTTGATTCAGGTCTAATAACCACAGAAATCATGAAAACATATTTTCATAACAGTTGGTTTAGGATCGGGGCTAAAAGGGTTAAACTTTGATGATTATATTTCATACCTCAATCATAGAAGTAGATACCAACTAGAGTGAATCGGTCTCCATACAACAATAAGTTTGAAAAGTGCAACCCTTATTTTAAAGATGACCTCGAGACAACTCCAAAAACAAACAAACAATTTTTTGTGCAATTGCGGAAGATGAGAACAAATTTTCAATAAGTTTGATTTTATGATAAAAAAAGTTCAGGGGGGGAGGGAGAGGGTAAATCGAGGTAATCTGATTAGCTGTTGATTTATGTGTAGAAGAAGTGTTTTAAATTTCAAAAGGATCTGCCAAGTAGATTTTTAGTTATTAGGTCTGTTTCCCTACTCACTTCAAGTAGCTTGAATTTGTTTGAAAGCGTTTCTTTACAATTTTTTCAAGTTCGAGAGAGAAGAAGAACAAGCAAAATGTCGCTCTCTCGAGCTCGAAAGTTGATTGAAGTGTGCTGGAAAAATTTCTTCAAGCACGAATCTATAATGTTCACGAACTTCAAAAATGACGTTTGCGAGAAAATCGATGTAAGTTTTTTTATATTCGAACATCCAGAATTAAGCGATAAGAGGGTATAATTTTTTATACTTTACATACATATAATTCACATACTTGCAAAGACGCATAAAAGTGAAAAGTAATTTGGAGATTACAAAAGGACTTTATGCAGCTTCCTGATAGGCGCGTCACGCAGCTACCAGCCAGGTATAAAAATCGAGCATCAGGTCGGTCGCTTTAACCGCTGTATCTTTATTAGCTTTGCTTCGATTTACTTGAAAATTTGATACAATACTCTCGACATGTGGTAGCGGCCGTGGCGCAGTGGGTAGAGTGCGTGACCCATACTCCAAAGAACCCTGGTTTAATTCCATTTGACACAAAGTTTTTTTCAATTGAATTAATTTTTCTGTTCGGCCGTTACCGCTCTGCAGACAATAACAAGCCTCAGAGAGTTAAGAATGCCATGTAAATCTTCTTGAGAACATGCACATTAACCTTTCGGAGGTGGCATAAAACTAGTCGATCCAGTTCTCGATCAAGAGTGTTCAAACATTTTCTACTAAATGTTTACTTCTACACACAACACAATTTGATCATGAGAAGTTCGGTCAAAGTCATTTCAAGGGCTGAAATAGCCAGTTTATTATTATTATTATTATTTCTCTCGACATGTTGTAATTAAAACAAAAAATAAAATGCAAAAAAAAGTTAAACCTACCCCCCCCCTCCCCCTCCCCCTTAAGTTTCGGTCTCTTCTCGCGCTTACGAACATTTTTTAATCAAACTGCAATGAATTTCATTAGAACTGTTAAAAAATCAAGAGCTCAGCCAATGTAAAAAAAAAATTATCTAGCATATCAAGGTGTTGGTTAAGTGCTGCTCTCCTCTATGCAATGTTGCACATTTTGAGTTTGCAAAACAAATTAATGGCTAATTGAAAAAGTTTTGACGCCCTCCCCATTTACACTGGCGCTGATATGCAGCTTATGGAATGTATTGCAAAGATTGTTTTCTTTTTGAAAAGCGATAGAAAAGTAAATGTAACTCAAGAGAATTGAAGGTTGCAACTGTAGATGAAATCTAGTCTGTTCTTAATGAGTAAGAATTTTACTTAAACGTTCAACTTCAGATTGAAACTTATTCTATTGTCTAAGAATACGGGTGTATCAACGAGAGGTGTAATATTTATTTTTTTTTAAATAAAACTAAGAATTACTTTGGTGTCTCCTCCATTTTTTGATGAATTATAAAGCAGATATATGGAGATTACGTATGAATTAAAATACCGTTCAAAATTGCCAAGCGACCAGCATGTATATAATACACCTTTATACAGCTCCAATCCTATAGCTCCTTTTGATATATCTCAAGATTTTATTTCAGTTTTGCTTAAAATTATTGTTTAACTTACGTTTTGATAAAAAAAAAATTAAGTTTTTTTATAAGAAATAAAAAAAAAGGATTAAAAAGGTGCTCAGTTCACAACTCTTGCATATAAAAGAAATTTACGAAACTTTGCATAAACTTCAACAACAGCAGCTAAATCACATTTAAAACCTCAACAAAGGACATCATCATAATTTTTAAACTCCCAAAGTAGGTGCCTGGTACGGCTATAGAATGGTAGGCACCAACTCGGTTTAAGCCATCAAAAGAGCCATCATGCAAAAAACATATTAATTTCACATTTTAACATGGCGCAAATATATGAAGTGATACAACAACAACGACAACAACAACAAGTAACTTAATAATAACAACAACAAATTTTATACACTATAACTCAAAATAGTATTAAGAGCGACACAACAACTTAGCTAAAGTACTGCAGCAGCTCTCATGACAACAAACATAAATATTGCTAAACACACTGGGCCGGAGTCAGCTCTACGGTGGTCAAAATTCGATTTCAGAATTTAAAAAAAAAAAACATATATGTACAAAATTAACGTCTTGGACGTGTAACCTTAAGAACTATGCATGGTGAAAATTTCATCAAAATCGGAGTACTTTTAAGTTTTGGGTGGATCACTTCAAAAATAATGCCCCGTATATTGTATTATCATACATAATAATACAATTTTTTATGAAAATTTTTTTACATTTTTTTTTTTTTATTTTCCCACCGAGAGAAATCGTTGGACCCAATTTTCGATGACTCTACCACACATTTCGGCCGAAACGGCCGCTATTTCACGTTCAATGTTGGTTCTGAGATCTTCCAATGTCGTTGGCTTGTTGGCATAGACCAATGACTTGAAGTAGCCCCAAAGAAAATAGTCTAGAGGCGGTAAATCGCACGAACGAGGCGGCCAATCGACTGGCCCATTTTTTGAGATAACACACTCATCACACTTACTCTTCAATAAATCGATTGTAACGTGAGCTGTGTGGTTGTGGCACCGTCCTGTTGGAACCACATGTCGTTCAAGTCCATATCTTCCAATTCGGGCCAAAAATATACGGTAATCATGGCGCGATAACGATGGCCATTCACAGTAACGTTACGATCGTTATTGTCGACGAAAAAATATGGTCCTATGACGCCGCCGGCATGCAAATCGCACCAATCAGTTATTTTTTGTGAATGAAGTTGTGATTCATGAAGCACATGTGGATGTTCACCCGATCAATAACGCATATTTTGCTTATTGACCAACCCATTGAGCCGAAAATGAGCTTCGTCACTGGAGATGATTTTGCGATGAAATTCATCATCTTGACGCATCTTTTCCAGAGCCCAATCGGAGAACGTACGTCTCTTCAATTGGTCCATAGGCTTCAATTCTTGAGTCAGCTTGATTTTGTGTGGGTATAAACCAAGATCCTTACGTAAAATAGGATCGCCCAGACCTTCCCCATAAAGTGGTCTGGGCGATGCCCAATTCTTGAGAACGCCGTGGAATTGACGGTTTTGTATCGTTTGCTACGGACGCCTGAACGGCAGCGATATTTTCGACACTTCGACCCACCCGTTGTCTCACTAGCATGGCAATATCACACAGCGAATACTGTAGACTCAAATTTTTGCACTAAACTTGTTATTGTCTGTCTACTAGGGCGAGAATTACGACCGAAAAACGCTCTTAAAGTTGCGATCACCGACTCCGAATTTCGGTAGTAAATTTTTCTAATTTTCAGACGTTGTTCGTTTGTGTTCTTTACCATAATGAAAATGTTGAGTTTACTGAATAAATTGACAGTGTCAGTTCGATGATTAGTGAAAGGGTGCGTTCAAAAATTTAATTCAAAGTTGTGAAGTCCCTATGGAGAACCCTGTATATATTCCCAAAATATATGGAGCAACCCTCGTATGTTTAAAACTAAAAATCCTTTGATCAAAGCTAACTAAAAAAAAAACTAAAGCTTTTTTCAATAAAAAAAAACGGTGTTTACATATATTCCCGAAATATATGGAGCAATCCTCGTATGTGTAATACTAAAAATCCTTTGATCAAAAACAAACTAAGAAAAAACATGCCCACAATATGCCTCTTGGTAGCTCCCTGAAATAGTTTCTGGCCCGTAGTACTATTTATTTTGAGCAAACATGCCCACAAAGTGACCTGTAAGGCCCGCGTGGCCCTTCATATACATTTTTTTTATCTTAATTTTGTCTTTGCGATGAGCCAACATCAAAGAATGCCTGCAAAAAACAACAACACAAACCGCACTCGTTCAGTGTTCAGCACATTTTCCAGCGAACTTTACAAAAACAAATGCATGCAAAGTCAAAATAAAAAAAGCACACTCGATGATGTTGATGCTGAAACTGATTATCCCGTTACTTGTGTGTAGAGCTATTTTTCATGACATGTGATTTTATTGCATGTTAATGGGTTCTTTTTTTTTTTGTTTGATTTTTTGGCAAACGCAACGATGAGCAACATTTTGTATTTGTTTTTTTTTTTTGTTTTTTTAAGAATTGGCCTGCGCTTAAAATTTCTTGGACCCCACTGATTTAGAGTATAAATTTTTAACAAACATTCATTTAACATTTATATATAGTATATTGCATCATACACACACACATACACACACACACACACACACATACTTTCATATAACACTTTAATATATTACCACTTAAGTATCTAGCCAGCATGCATGCGACATTACAAAAATTACAAAAAAAAAAAAAAAAATTAAAAAAAAAATACAGGAAAAACTCATAAAATTCCGCCATTTTTATACTCATGAAGGATCATTAAAAGTACATGGGCACATATGACGGCCCAACCAGGTTGTCCCGGGTTAAGGCTTTTAAATTAATAGACGCATAAAAAAATGGCTGCTTAAACATTGTTAATTAATCTGCAGCCTGCAGGCAGCCCAGGTAATTAAACAGTGGCGCATACTTAAGACGTCATCATGGTTGTATAGTAAATAGATGCTTTGATAGCAAGCATGCGGTGGTAATTCTTAGCTTAGTGCTAATTAACAGCAAGTTCTTACTTTTATGTTTATTTGTGTAACTAACAACTTATTTAAGAGTAATAAAAATAATTTTAATGCCTAGACTAACTTGCTTGCATACTAAAAATGTTGCATAAATATAAATGTCACTCAACCTGAAAATTCATTCGTTCACACTTCACATAGGCAACCTGAAGAACAACATCATCGACATGACATCGGATGCCTTCCAGGAACGTCACAATCACTTCATCGATGCAATTTTCGGGCGCATTAATCGCATCGTATCTGACAATTACGATCCTTTTGTGGTCAGACTCTCGACCCGTGGTGCAGCTGTCAAAACAGCCACAAAAACAACCGCCACAGGGACAGGCTCAACAACAACCAAGTCCAGTACAAAGCCAGCAAAAAAACTGTATGTCACAAATTCTTTTTTTTTTTGCTATTTCAAAAATAATCCAAAAAAAAAAAATAAAAAACAACTTGCAGCAAAAACACAAAATCCGAACCCAGAGTAGCCGCTGACGACTCAGCTGCTGAGAGCTTGATAAAGGCCGACAATGCAAACACTTCCACCTCCAACAAAGAACAAAGCAAACAAGAAGAACTACAACAACAACAGCAACAAAAACTACAAAATGTCAATGAAAATCTAACAAATGACAAAAATCTGGCAGCACCCCTCGTCGAAATGCGCACCGTGCCCAGTGGCGCAGAATCAGAGGCAGTAGCATCAGTCAAAGCGGCAGCTGCTCAAACCGCTAGCAATGCAAAAAAATCCACTGCATCAAAGACGACAACACAGAGCGGCAGCAGCAGCAGCGGCAGCAGCAACAAACAATCAGGTAAAAAAGGTCAACACAAAAATGCACACAATGCAGCACCCACGAAAAGCAACAAGCAAAAGCTTAAACAAGGTGTCAAAAAGAACGGTAAGGATGCCACAGTCGAGCGACTGCAAAAGGCCGAAGGTAGCCTCTTCGGACTATCCTCGCTAAAACGTGTCGGCAATGTTAAGGTTGTTGCCGATCCAGAGCGTCAGAACTCAACCATTAAGGCTAAATTTACTTTGGGTCCATTGATATTGCGCGTGGAGAAATCCTTTAAGCGTGGCAGTGTCACAAATGTTAAATCGGCCACGGCACGCACCAACGAGATGATTGGCCGCATAAAGTTTAGCGTTGTCAACGATCGTGCCACACTCATGTCCATCAAGGTGCAGCAGCCAAAGCAGGTGGGTGCATTTCTTCTCGACTTTTTTCCATAATTTTTAAAAATTTACTCTTTTGAAATTTGTAAAAAACTTATAATTTTTTCTTTCCCATCCCTCTTGACCAGGTCGAGGTGGAGAGCAAGGACAATCATGATCGCACACGTGAGTTTGTCTGGCGTCGCACACCAAAAATTGCTCGTTTGGTCTCTGAAAAACTGAAGTTGGCCGCCGAGTCTGTCTTTACACCTCAGGGTGTCGAGGTTGTGCATCTGTGAGCGTAAAGTCACAGTTACAAGTACACACACACACACACACACGCTCACACCCACACATATACACAACGAAATTATAGTTCGTAGTAGATTAAATTAAAATCAATTTGAAATTATTTATTATAAAACATCCAACTATTTATAATTATTTATTACGAAAATAAAAAATTTTTCATTTAAAAAATTCTTTCTTTCTGTGTGTTTAAATTCAATTTCTTTTCATATATAGTTGG
Organism: Pherbina coryleti; assembly: GCA_943735915.1. Lineage (NCBI taxonomy): Eukaryota > Metazoa > Arthropoda > Insecta > Diptera > Sciomyzidae > Pherbina > Pherbina coryleti. Next base: position 97,613,298 of record OX030952.1, read on the forward strand.
TTTATTACTAAAGTGTTTTTATTTTTAAGAGAGATTCAATTTCAAAATTTTTTGTTTTCGGGACTGAAATGTTGAGCAATGGATAATATTACCCGATATTTTCCTTCTAATCTGGATCAAATTCCATTATTGAAAGGAAATACCAACATTATAAGCAGTGTACATGTAAAATCAACAGTGTTTTTGGTACAAGCTATACTTTTCAGTAAATATTTTTGTTTTTTTTTTTCAACTTATTCTCCCCCAAAAGAAATTCCCAAAGAAAGTAAACTTTAGAGCAGGCCTAATCACAAAGGTGGCCCTTGTGGCCCTTGTTGTAATAATTGGCCCACTGAATAAAACTCACATTTTGCTTGCGCCAAACTTACGACAAAATGCACTTGCGAAAATATACTATAACAAACAACAACAACATACGCATCGAAACGGCGGCGCGACCACCAAACATACAGCATTGTTGTTGTGCATGTGTTTTGTTAGTGGAATAGAAATTCAGACGATCTCATGTCCTGCTACGCATGTTTGTCGCGTTTGTATTTTGTTTTTGGGATTTTTTTATCAACACTTTCTTTGCACTTGCAAAAAGCAACAAATTAGATTGCCGTCGATGGTGCTGACGCTAACATGTACGCTTTTGTTGTTGTTAATGTATTTTGTTGTTTAGTTTAATCAGGCGATTATCTTTCTTAATTCGGCTTTGGCCCTTTTATTCATTTCGCTGATTAGGCCTGCTTTAGAGGATAGTTTACTTTTGAGACAGACAAGTATAAGTCAATATTTATTATCGAAAATCAGTCTTTTACTTTTTAAAATATTCTTCATGAAGATCAAGATCATTTTGTACCGTTTGGAGAAATTTCTGAAGTAATTTATTCACTCTGAATAAGATCACTTCAAAACATCTGTCGGCGCATCAACTGCTTTTTTTGGTTTGGAAAAATGTTGATATTTTTGATGTGCGGCAATAACAAGAAGTCATGGGGAGCCAAATTGAGGTTGTACACTAGGGGAAATAACGCATATTAACATTATCCACGCCTGAGTATATATTTCATTTAAATATTTACGTGGATAAATCAAATATTTTCCTTACACCTCGTTTTTTTCCCGTATTAAAATGTTATTTATGCCACACACATATTCCATACAGCTGCCAAGCAGCCGCCAAGCAGCAGCAGCATCGCACTCTGTTTCTGCAGTTTATTTCTTGCAGTTGCAGGTTTCTTATAGTTCTCATTTAGTTAATGTTGCAAGGGTAATATAGCAAGAATATTTGGCAAATATTATTAGTGAGTGCGGTGGTGAGTGCGATGCATGATGAATTCATGTAAGGTGGAGTGACAACTCGGTATTTTCTCAAGAATGTCACTCCACTCTACATGATTTCATCATGCATCGCACTCACCATCGGACTCACAAATCATATTTTCACAAAAAGAAAATAAAATATACCACTAAATGGGGTTTGATATGGACGCAGCTCGTGGAAAATATTCAAATAAATTATTTTTTAATTTCAATATTTTTATATAAATTTTCCTTAAATGCGATAGTATTTAAATCTTTTATTTAAGTATAGTAAATATTTCAAATAGTAAATATTTGAAAGATATTTAAATATATTCGTGCATAATTTTAATATATTTTTTATTAATTCTGTTTAAATATTTTAATATTTTATTTAATTAAAAAAGTATTTAAATAAATTTTAAATATTTACGTGGTCGATTTAAGTAAAGGCGTTATTGGTGCAAAAATTACTCCCTTTTTGAATAAATTTAAAAAGTTTTTGGATAAATTTAATATTTTTCCCATAGTGTATCTATCAATTCAATGCTTAGAGTACTCAAAACGACACTTGTTTGAACCTTGAGAGAGCTCGCATTGTCGTGGCAAGCATGGTTCATTTTCGGCGATTGGCTTATTCATTTCTCCGAACATTTTTGGCAAACACCTGGTAGTGTTCCATACAGAAATGATCGTTAGGATAGTTTTTCATCATTCCAAGTGCTTCATGTACAAGCTACTTTTGTCGGGTTTTTCTAGTGTGGAAAAACCCATAAAGTCGGCTGCTATTTAGTTCATATCGTCATATGAAATCAAAAAAGCCGTAAGTTACATTTGAAAAATTTTGCAGGAGAAGCAAAAATGCTTGGGCTTTGCTTTGCGCTTGCACTGAAAAGCTTATTGAATTTTGTAGATAAAAACGTCGTTTTTAGTAGTAGGAGTGTAAAATTTTGCATGAACATGTATTTTGATACGGTGCTTCATAATCAATCAAAAAGTCAATTTTGAATTTTTGGTAACTTACGCCTTTTTTGATTTCATATGACGATATGTACCTATACATCAGAGATCTGCAATGAGTACTAATCAAATTAGTATACTAAAGTCATGAGCATCTATAGGCAGAGAGGGCTCTAAGAGCGTTGAGAGCATATATGTAATACTTCTACATTGGCAGCAACCTACATTTTCAATGAAATTGAACTACGAAATCAAAAAGAGATAGCCTACATTAGATTTTATTGTTTGTATTAGTATATTTGAATAAATGAAAATTACTACACAGAAGAAATTGTCAAATCGTCACAGGGGCGGTTGTTAAGAAAAACGTTTGTCCCAAACATAAGCTTAAACAAAACATTCATATTTATTTTGCATAAATCATGGGTACGCACCATTATTACAAAATTATAACACCAATACGTGAAATATAATTAAAATTTAAAAAGAAAAATTCAAGCAAGCAAAATTTAAACAATAAAAATTCAAACAACAAAAATTTTAAATGAAGTTTTTGACGATGAAAGCACCGCTCCTGAGTTTTTTTGTTATGAAATTAATTTTCGGGTACATTCGTTTATATATTTTCGCGCTCATATAACAATATATCTGCACTCTAATGTTGGCGAATGTACCTTGAGTGTACTACCAATATAGAAGTATTACATATATGTTTGAGAGCAAAGGCAACACAAAACGCAACAACAAATCAAAAACAAAAGACAAGCACAGAAACAATACAGAAGCTTTAAATGTAATGGTGCCCATACCCGGCCATGACTATTGGTGCACGTATGTACTTATACCAACTCAAGAATTATAGAAACTAGATTACGCGTTTCGCAAATGAGAGAGTGAGAGCATGACAAGCGATATTGTCAAACTTTGTAATACTTTTGCTTTGGGGCCCATGGCTAAAGATTTTTTTTCTTATTTTTATAATATGTATATGGATTTCCTAAACCTATTGGTATGATAAAATTTTGCCGGTCTCGAATGGTTTAGGAGATAAAAATCTTGAAATATTAAAAAATTCATATTTTTTATATAGGAAAATATTCATATTTTTTCACAAAAAAGTAGATATTAAAACGTTTTTATTAGCTTCACTTCATTTGTCTGTCCCGTACAAATCTTGGAATCGATTTTTGACCAACTTCCCGATGAGCTAGAGATTTGAAACTTAAAATGTAGCTCAGAACTGGATAACAACACAATATTATCTAAGTTGTTTGTCTGTGCGTTTATTTGTTTCGCTAAAATGCGAAATTATTTGATACATACATACATACATATTAAAAATCAAACGAAAAAAAATTGAAAAGCTTATTGACATTTTCAAATTTCAAAAATTCACAACTGAAGTAAATTTATTACCTCATTTAGAACATGTAAGTTCCTGTGAGTTCTGTAGCTCAAAGCGTAAAGCGTTCGTTCGCCTTATTTTACGTTAGGTAGTGAGTTCGAGCCTCAACAATGTAAATAAAATTTTTGTTTTTTTTATAAAAAAAAAATCAAATTTTTTCAAATTCAAAGAAAAAAAAAAATTGTAAAAAAGTAGTTTAAATAAAATTTTTTTTATTTATTTTTAAAAATTAGTTTGATTTATTGCTATTTAGAAAATATTTTTGTGTAAGTTCTATAGTTCAGAGCGTAAAGCGACCGCCTTAGTATACGCTAGGTAGTGAGTTCGAGCCTCAACAATGTGGAGAATTTTTTTTTTTTTTTTATGAAACAAATTGAAACCTTTTAAAATTCACCAGTGAGGGTGAAAAAAAATTGTAAAAAAGTAGTTTAAAAAGAAAAATTTGTAGTTATTTTGCTATTACCTTTTGTGTGAGTTCTGTAGCGCAGACAATTCACCGTTTGTCCGATTTCAAACATATTTTGCATGTACTCGTGCATTGAAATGAGCATGATTCCTCTTTTTATGAAGCTTTCTTATCTGCATGTTTTTTGTTTACAAGTACAAGTTCTGCTTTCGATTTTAAACTGACTTTCCGATGAACTAGAAACTTTAAATGTAACTTAGAAATGGATTAAAATAGAATATTATGAGAAATTATCTTTAAGCTCTCGAAAAAATATCGATTAATTTAAAAATTATCGAAAAGTAATCGATAATTTTCGATAATTTAGCTACAAATTATCAATAAGTTCTCGAAAAATTATCGATACATTTTAGAGAATTTGGTGTCCACTGGATTATTTGTTTTCAGTATCATTTCAATTGTACTGATAATAACATAAAACCCTTAAAATCTATTGTAAAAATTGAAAAGGACTAAAAACCAGAAAATAATTATTTAAGTAAAAAAAATTTTTAACATCCAACGGTTTTAAATCGAACTAAAATGTATAAAATAATTTCTGTTAGAGTGGGGCTTTTAGTTCTCATAAAAACGTGGGGCGCATGCTCTAGGGAATATTTAGGAGTTAATAAAACCTTGGTTAAGAAAGCCCTTTGTACTCTAACATATTAAAATTTTTATTTGCTTACAAATAATTTCTCATACTTCATCACAGAAATGCATAGATAGGCATAGGAAAATTTTTAACAAAAAAACTCGTCAGACTTGATAACATTCAAATTGAAGAATTTTGAAACCTAAGTAGAACTTACTGGACTGAACGCAATAGGTGTCTGCAAACTTGAATCTGCCATCCATGCAAGGGTTTCTGTCCTGACAGTCAAGGGACCTGAATTAAGAAACCATTTGTTCCCTAACGTACTAGAATAGTTAATAACACTAATAACTATTCATTATAGCATGCACCCCACGTTTTTATGAGAACTAAAAGCCCCACTCTGGCAGAAATTATTTTATACATTTTTGTTCGATTTAAAAACGTTGGATGTTAAACATTTTTTTTACTTAAATTATTTTTTTACTTTACTTTTCCAAAAGATTTTATATTCAAATTTGTCAATTTGCCAAAGTGATCGCAGATTTGCATACGTTTTTGTCAATCAGAAGTGTTGTGTGACGTCATGCACTCAGTTGAGAAAGAGAGCATTAGATAACGGGACTGCGGAACGCGTAATCTTGTTTCCACCATTCTTGATACCAATTCAACAAAATACTTTGACACATTCCCACTTATACCAAAAAATACTCATAGTGTTCCTACACGCATTTAAGTCGAAAATTATTACTCTTTTGGTTGTGGCGTCCGTGGCGTTGTTGGTTAAAGTGCGTGGCCGCTATGTCAACGAACCTGGAGACTCGGTTTCGAACCCCAGCAGCGACAGAAAATTATTTGAATTAAAATTTGCTCTGCAGACCAACTCATGGAATATAAGTTAGCTCTTTCCCAAGTTGAATCAATTAGTTAGATTCGGCAAAAATCCCAAAGTATTGCCCTTCAGGTGTCGATTGGCCTGAATGATGTTTCAAGTTTTATTTGTCGTCATAAATAGATGCAAAAGCTCTGCTTAATTGCTGTGAAACTTTACCAAACACTCGATTGAAACATCCTCACAACACCGTTTTTTTTTTTCAATTCTCACGCTTCTCATATCCAAATTTTTAGTCGATATATGATGTAATAGCACTTTATGAAGTGCCGATCGAAATTTGGTCGACCACTGCGATTTTCGTCTTGGCAGCCCATAAAAAAATAAAAATAAATAAATAACTGGTCATTTCAGCCCTTGAAAGGACTTTGACCTAGCTTCTTATGATCAATTGTGTTGTGCGTGTTATTAAGTTTGTAGACAATTGACCGAGAACCGGACCTACAGGTTTAACTCCGACTTCGAACGGCGATGAACGGAATGTTCTTGTTCTCAAGAAGCTTTACATGGCATTTTGATTACTCTCTGAGGTTTGCCATTGTCTGCAGAGAGGAGGAGGCCGTACAGAAAAATTATTTTAATTCAAATAATTTTCTGTCGCTGCTGGGGTACGAACCCGGGTCTCCAGGTTCGTTGGCATAGAGGCCACGCACTTTAACCAAATACGCCACGAACGCCACATGGCGGCGCATACTGCCTCGATTAAACTCTGACACCACATATTTTACTGTTGTAAACAAAGAAGCAGATTCCTCTAGAGTAGAATCTACCTCCGCTTAGATATTGATTGGACTGAGGCCTTTCAAATGAATGTCTGTATCACTCAACGATAAGCTGTTGAAGACATTACATATAAATTTTTTTTTACGTAAAAATCGGAGATCATAACCATTTAAGGATTAAGGTTATATAGAAGTGAACTTGCTACATTTTACCTTATTATTTGCCTTTGCTCTTTACGAAGAAAGGGCCACGCAAAACTGAAACATTTACAACCTGCTATTATTATCTGTGCAACCGCGCAACTCTTACCTTTTCACTTAGAGGCTTTTTCCATTCCATTAGAATTATATTACGTCGGAGCCTTAGAATTATAATTGAAACAAAACAAAACATATAAAAAAACAAAAAAAAAAAACAAAACAAATAAAAAAGCGACGACACTCATTACATGAGCTAAAGCACTAAGTACCACACCTTAAAACCGACAATTCAGCGCACTTTTCTTGTCGAATGAATAAAAGTCCCCGAAGAAGCGCTCAGGCAGAAAATGTTAACAATTCGCTTGCCAGCACTTCCTACAACACTGTCTACAGTGTAAAGCTGATTTTGTCATCCTAAAACAGTCGACACAAATACATTTATGTGTAAACATACCAACATGCATTCACACATATGAACATGCCAGCCAGCGAATAAGTGAGATTTCAAGATTGCGCTTTTATAGCCAAACTCATTTTAGCATTTTCCCCAAGTTCGACTTTGAGAAAGACCAACTAACAATACAACAAACCACTCACTCACTCACTTATAGCTAGCTAGCTAGCAACATAAAACCTGTCACAAGGTTACATGAACTCGGCTAGACGATAACCACAATGTTGAAGAATGGAAGCATGGAAGCATGGATGGCTGACTGAATGGATGGTTTTGTGAAAAATCATTGGCGTACAACAAAATCCTGCTTGAAAATAATGAATACCAAACAAGAAGCATCCAACATATGCTACACATAGGACTTGTTACAGTTCTATAGAGAAATAAACGAAAACAACAAAATTTACTGTAGATACCTAGCTGCATGTTAAATTCCCCCCTTTTACGAATAATGCAACGAATCGAAGAAAATTTGTATGAAATTTTTTAGGCTTTGTTAGGTTTTTCGCTTTTGAATGAATATCGTGTTAGTTACATTGTGTGTGTGTGTGTGTGTGTGAATGTGGTTAGTATCTACCTTGTTGGTTAAGTTACTTGCTTTGATAGAGCCTAAAATGTGTGAGTGTATGTATGTGTGTATATTTTCAGTTGTATGCGTATGTCTGTGAGTGTTCTCCTGTTCAAGTAGGTGGCACTGCATGTGATAGTTAAATGAAGCAGTCAACTGAGTCGAGGACAAGTCAACATCTAGTCAACTTCCAACAATGGCCTCGAGTGTCTGTGAGCTAGGCTCAATTTAAGCCTTAGGTTTTTTTACCTATGCATGTTCTTCACAAATAAACACATTTTATGATGGCACCTCAATGTATTTGTTGTGCTGGTTAACATGAAATTTTCTACGTTTGTTCAGCCAAGTGTGCACACATCCGATAGATTTCATCCGCTTGGCTTGAATTCGTCGACAAACGTCGACGACCTCACTTCGTCCGAACACTTTCTTATTAAAGAATGCCTCCATTGGGGTTTATTGCGAGCTTAGGCAATGTTGAAGGTGCCGATGCTGATGCTGCTTCAGCTCTTGATATTGCTCTTTGGCTTTGAAAGGGCAAATAGGGAAGATAAAAATGGTTATTTCCAAGGTGTTCTGTTTAAGATTTAAAAGTTTAATTTCTTAAAGGAATGTACATTAGAGCGGGTCAATTTGTTCGGATGAGAAAAAACCACGAATTCGTATAACAGAAATGTAATCTATGATGAATATTTAGAAAATTTCCCCAAGAAACCACAGGTCTACAATCAATCCCAATATCGCGCATATCGAGGTCAAAACTTGTATATCAATTAAAAAAAAACTGTATAGCTTTATATAAAATTTCTGACGATTAGTCCAAAAATGGCAGTATATCATTGATTTCGGACTTGTTGTTTTATTCAATCAGTGCAAAAAGTATAATCTTAGACTTTTAAGTCTTGTTTGCTCTCAATGCGAGGTATTTTAGATCGAATTTTTGTAGCTACTGCCATAACATCGTCGCAATTTTCAATTAAGCGTCGAAAAACACTTAAAAGTATGATCTTCAAACTCTAGATAACTTAGCATGTGCTCGTATGGAATGTTTGCGGTGAATGGAGGTTCGGATAAAATGCTGTCATCATCTATGTTTATCAAATCAATATAGTCTGAGCAATCAAAATTAATGCTATGCTTCTTATAAGTCCTTAATACAGTTGGATCATAAAGCTTATCTCTATAGTACAAATTGTTGCTCATATTTTGTACAATTGACAAAAAATATTATCAGGGCAAGTTGCTCATGAAAGCAATTGAATAAGTGACGCAAGTCATTTACCTCAGTTGGCAGACCTTCTTGCTGTATCAAGAATTTGAGATAAGTCTTGGTCTTGCCTTCTATCCATGTTGAGTCAGGGGCTTTATGCATGTATGCGAGAAATAGACGAACGTTGTTGTAAACATTATTCTCTCAAAGGCGAGAAAGGGCATATCTACTCTTGGTATCTGCACAGGAGTTCTCAATCAATTTAGCTCTTGGAGGTAAGAGAGGGTCTAAAACGGACTAAGGGGTACAAACTTGGTCTGATTGTACATTGTACATATTTGAAGAGTTTTTCTACTTTTAACTTATCTTATAATTTAAGAAAAAAAAGAGTAGGCTGTGTCGTAGACACACCCGTAGGTTTTGACGGTACGGTGTTTCTTGTGGTTGTTGTAATTGTTGTTGTTGTTGTTGTTGTTGTTGTTGTTGTTGTTGTTGTTGTTGTTGTTGTATTTGTAGTTGGTGTTTTTGTTGGTGTTGTTGCTGCTGTTGTTGTGGATGTTGATGTTGATGTTGATGTTGATGTTGATGTTGATGTTGATGTTGATGTTGATGTTGATGTCGATGTCGATGTTGATGTTGATGTTGATGTTGATGTTGATGTTGATGTTGTTGTTGTTGCTGTTGTTGATGTTGATGTTGATGTTCATGTTGATGTTGATGTTGATGTTGATGTTAATGTTGATGTTGATGTTGTTGTTGATGTTGATGTTGATGTTGATGTTCATGTTGATGTTGATGTTGATGTTGATGTTGATGTTGATGTTGATGTTGATGTTGATGTTGATGTTGATGTTGATGTTGATGTTGATGTTGATGTTGATGTTGATGTTGTTGATGTTGATGTTGATGTTGATGTTGATGTTGATGTTGATGTTGATGTTGATGTTGATGTTGTTGTTGATGTTGATGTTGATGTTGATGTTGATGTTGATGTTGATGTTGATGTTGATGTTGATGTTGATGTTGATGTTGATGTTGATGTTGATGTTGATGTTGTTGTTGATGTTGATGTTGATGTTGATGTTCATGTTGATGTTGATGTTGATGTTGATGTTGATGTTGATGTTGATGTTGATGTTGATGTTGATGTTGATGTTGATGTTGATGTTGATGTTGATGTTGATGTTGATGTTGATGTTGATGTTGTTGATGTTGATGTTGATGTTGATGTTGATGTTGATGTTGATGTTGATGTTGATGTTGATGTTGATGATGATGTTGATGTTGATGTTGATGTTGTTGTTGATGTTGATGTTGATGTTGATGTTGATGTTGATGTTGATGTTGATGTTGATGTTGATGTTGATGTTGATGTTGATGTTGATGTTGTTGTTGTTGTTGTTGTTGGTGTTTTTGTTGGTGTTGTTGTTGTTGTTGTTGTTGTTGTTGTATTTGTAGTTGGTGTTTTTGTTGGTGTTGTTGCTGCTGTTGTTGTGGATGTTGATGTTGATGTTGATGTTGATGTTGAAGTTGATGTTGATGTTGAAGTTGAAGTTGATGTTGATGTTGATGTTGATATTGATGTTGATGTTGATGTTGATGTTGATGTTGATGTTGATGTTGATGTTGATGTTGATGTTGATGTTGATGTTGATGTTGATGTTGATGTTGATGTTGATGTTGATGTTGATGTTGATGTTGATGTTGATGTTGATGTTGATGTTGATGTTGATGTTGATGTTGATGTTGATGTTGATGTTGATGTTGATGTTGATGTTGATGTTGATGTTGATATTGATGTTGATGTTGATGTTGATGTTGATGTTGATGTTGATGTTGATGTTGATGTTGATGTTGATGTTGATGTTGATGTCGATTTTGATGTTGATGTTGATGTTGATGTTGATGTTGATGTTGATGCTGATGTTGATGTTGATGTTGATGTTGATGTTGATGTTGATGTTGATGTTGATGTTGATGTTGATGTTGATGTTGATGTTGATGTTGATGTTGATGTTGTTGTTGTTGCTGTTGTTTTAGTTGTTGCTTTTGATTTTTTTTTTATTTGCTTCTTCATTGGTTGTGCTTTTCCTTGGTTCATTACCTTTGCCTTAGCAACATGCAATTAATCCAACAAAAGTGATGCATAAGCGTCACATTAAGCGGTTCCCTGAAGGGGCCTCATGACGCCGTAAATTTTTTTTACTATTTTTATCATGTGCCTGAAGTCCTCACCTTCATTTTCGTTCCTTAGAATTTACCGTTACGCCTGTAGTCACCGAGTAAAAAATTCCATGCAACGTTTTTTCATGGTTGTAGCATTTTGACTGCATTATGTGGTTGCCACCCTGAAATCATGACGAAAAGAGTTTTATTCTATTTTAATTGTGAGGTATAATAACATATATTCTGTCGTAAAACATAATTTACTGTAGCACGCCTACTGAGTGAGTAATAATTCCATGCAACGATATTACATTTCTGTTACATATGTTGCTATATTCACGATTTGGTGACGTCGGAAGTTTTTTTTTCTGTTTTTATCGTAAGGCCAGGTATAAAGTCGTCATTTTCCTCATATATATATCATATCCTCATATGTATATACTCACCGAGTAACAATTCAATGCAACGCCGATGAACTTTGAAAAAATGCATTTTTCAACTTTTTTGGAAACCTGCACGGTAAAACGTAATTTCGTCAGGTCAAAAAATTAATCTTTAAATAATTAACCATTTATGAAGTATTCATTCATTTTTCTATTTTTGTCATGAGGGATAAGAATCAGACTTTACTGGAGGACAATATTTTTCAAATTCAACTTTATAATTTCATGCAACAAATTTTAGTTTCGTTGCTCAAGCAGCTCCCTCCGCGTCCCGATGATGTCAATACTTTTTGTTTTCAAAAAGTTAACCCTCACTGTCAACCATAACTTTTATCGTTTTAACTTTACTCACCGAGAAACAAATCCACGCTACTCCGAAATGCTCAAATGCTTATCAGCAGACAGTTACTGCAGACAATTATGTATAAAGATATAAACAGCTATAGAAGTACATCCATATATAGGAGTATCTCATTCAATACTCACTTAATTTATCATAAAGCTTAAGCTTTTCCAAAATCCTTAACTATTTAGACATTTAAAATAACTAAAATGAATAAAGTATAAAAAAAAAAACACCCTTTCATTCATTTTCAAAACACTACCCGCATACAACATATAGCCACAGATGAAGAATTCAAAAATGTGCTTCATAATTTGCAATCGAAACACGTTTACATACTCATAAAAAAGTCCTTTTCACTTTATCAGCTCTGAATATAAATTGAACTTTTGAAATATTTTTAAAAAATCAAATATAAAAACAAAACTAAAACTAAATTCTGATTCATACAGCACTAGTTGTTCCCTTTTTTTCTGCCCTTTGAATGCAACCTCTATTCAAGGACTCTGTCGAATCTATCAACTTCTCCAAATTTGCTGCGTAAAAAGCAAATAAAAAATAAAACTAATAAAATATTTGTATACAAATTGAAGCCTGAACAAACAGATAGATGGATACAAGTGCACAAAAGGATCGCCTAGTCCAAACATATAGGAGTATATATTTAGGTACATCACGTGATTCATAACCAATAGAGGCTTAAATATTTGTAGCTTTATTGCAAGAGTTTCAACTGCAGATGGAACTGAAGAGAGTCTGAATAGTTGGATAGTGAAAATATTCAATTGTCAATGCTTTGAATTGTGATGAGGTCAGCGCATTGTGTGACTTGAATAGTAAACTAACAGAATATATAACGCCAGAGTAGGCAAATAAAAGAATCTCTTTGAAAAAAAAAAAAAAATCATTTGATGCTCATGTACTAAATTAGTTCAAGTGCTGTGAATACTTGGGATGATAAGGATTGATGATGAACAGGCTTAGTCCAGCAATATTTCTGTTATTTTGTAAAAAAAGCAACTTCAAAATCAGGTCAACTGCATGTGCTCCGTTGTAAAATTGTGTTGTTGAAGGAATAAAAGCGAGTTCGATTCAAAAAACTAGCAGCAGCAAGTCATCAAGTGTTGTTCATAGAATAGCTCAAAATGGAGTAATCTGACAAAAGTCTAGAAAAGTCCACAATTTGTTAAGTAATGCAAGGATAGTCTCAGACGTACTTGATCAGACGTATAGGTGGCGGTTGTTGTTTGAAAAAAATGACGATGGTAAAAAGTACTTACCTTATAAAGCTTAGATCTTTGAAGACCATTGGGTCTAAATGGTCGTCAACAGTAAAAATCGATGACATATTTAATTTTGTTGAATATTTACTTTTGTTGAATAGTTGATTTATTTGAAATAAAAATAAATTTGCTTGCATTTTTTATCAATAAATTAAAATTCCATTTTTTTATGAAAAATTTCGAAGTAATTTCGATCATTGGGGATGCAAAATGGTTTTTTTACAAAAGGCACAAATATCATTGGTTAGATGGTCTTTGTGTAGTTTGGAGTAGAAAATACATCCTTATGTCCCGTTTCATTTTTGCAAAGATATGATCGATCAGAGTAGAGTGACCTACGCAAGTTTGAATCGTTAAAGGGCAGGTGGGGAACCACAAAATCTCACCCCTCGCACTCACCAAGCATCTTTGCTAAACATCTACGCTATATAATTTTGGTTGCAAAAACCAAACGAGAACTATAAAAAACCAGGAGTATTCAGCGACAAACAAGAATCTTAGTTCTAAAAACTTCATTGATAAACTGCAGGAACAGAGTGCGATGTTGCTGTTTGTCGGCTATGTTTGTCGACTTTTATGTTTATTTGTTAAGTGTTGATCATATAAGTATAAAAATATGTTGTACGCTTAAAGATATTCATGAATCCTACTGTAGTAATTTTGGATATTAATAAATAACTATAAAATAAATATAATATTTCAGCTGTTTGGAATAAGTCAGAAGCTTGACTGTGTAGTATAGATAAAATTTAAATACGGAAAAAAACGAGTTGTAGGGAAAATATTTGATTTATCCACGTAAATATTTAAATAAAATTTTTGTACGGTATTATAAGTGTAGATTTTGGTTTTTGATATGCGATTGTGTACGTAGTAAGACTGCAATAACCCTTTGACGACCGCTTCTGAACCACTGGGAAACTCGCAAATCCGGCATAGAATTCGTGTTCAACGAATACAAATTACTAAGCAAAGGTGTCGCGAAATACAATTTGTTTTTACCTACAAAGCAGTGAAAAATCATGGCATCTATAAGTCGTCTATGGTCATCAACGGTAAAAATATATGCAAATATTTTCTCTCGTTGACAATACGCAAACGAAAAGATTGAAATTGAATTTTTATTTACTTAATGATTACTCGTTGTTTTTTTTTTAAAGTTAACCAATGAAAGTTTAAAAAAAATAGCTTTAAAATGGTGGTACTTTGACCTCTTTATGACTATTGGTTTAGGAGATATTTCCAAAATAGTTCAAAATTTCATTCAAAAATTCCAAATTTGACCTCTTTATGACTGTCGGTTCAATATATTCACAAAATAGGTTAAATTTTCCAAAAAAATCTGATCTTTTATTCGCTGCCAAACATTACTCCGTAACAAATCCCAATATAATGTTTTTCGGATTCTTAACGTAATTTTGAACTATTTTGAAAATATCTTCTGAACCAATAGTCGTAGAGAGGTTAAAGTAGCACCATTACAAGGAAATTCAATTATTTTTGTTTTTCTTATATTATCCCTTTGACGACCAATGGGACACTGGTGACCCTAATACCGTCAAATTTTTCCTGGAAAAAGTATACAATCCATTTTGCTCTACAAGGTATCATTTAATAGGGAATGAATAAGGCTTTCAGAAAGTACCTAATATTCTTTGGTAGATTCACCACCTTGTATACCATACCACCCCAAAATAAAAAATCTGTGCTTTTTCCCATTCTTATTTTTGCTGCAATATTTTGGGGGTGGTAGAAGCCACATGTAAAATATTTTTAGAGAAGTTGCGGGAAACCATCCTCTTTCCAACAAAACAACAATAAAATAATTTAGTCCACTTTGACCATCCACGCTTCCATCCAATCTGACGGGACCTATATGTTCCAATGATCGTCAACGGTAAAAATCAATGACATACTTATTAAAATTTTGATGGAGAGTTGATTTATTTAGAAAAAAAATATTTTTTACATTTTTAATCGATACAATGCAAGTCATTTTTGTGATACATTTCAAAATAATTTCGATCATTGGTGAAGCAAAATGATTTTTTACAAAAGGCACAAATAGAATTTGTTCGACGGTTCTTGCCTTGTTTGGAACAGACAATACATCTCTTACGTCCCTTTTCACTTTTGCAGAGATAATGACCGGACTCTTAGGTCCCTCTCGTACAGCTGCTGATGGTGGCCTCTTGCGGTTGCTAAACGAATCAATTATTTGCGTAGCCAGCTGCGCGCGGAACTCCAATGCAGGTATGGAAAATGGGTAATTATTCGGCGTAGCGATTTTGTTATATACAACGAACGCATTACGCACACTCAAGTCAAATAGATCATAGAAAAGAACTTGTATAAATGTCAAATTTGGGTAAGTAACCAGTCTTCGAGTCACATCGGCACCGCAATTTGAATCCCCATTAAATCGGTTTATCTCTCATATACTGCTTCATAATGTTACGTCCTTTGAATTTGAACATGTACTCATCGAATTTGATTGGTACTTTGTCTCGGACATCGCTTGGTATCGGACATTATTGACCGAATTTTATGGGTTCGATCGTACGATGGATCATCTCGGGATGGCTGTTCAACATTGTTCACGAAATGTAAACAAGACCGAATTTCTTCGAATCTCTTTCGGCTCATTACATTCGAAACAAGTGGCACTGAGTAAATGGGCAACGTTGACCAGTAAAGCCGAGTTTGTGGAAGACGGTGAATTGTCATGCACAAAATAATGCCCAAATAAGCCCTCAATTCAGCCAAAGAAATCGAAAACACAATGCCTTTTTGCTCAGCGCATATTTGCGACTGCTTCTTTACCAATTTGAGCATTGTATCCAAGTTGGAAACTGCACTGAACACTTGGTAAATACTTGGCACATCGCTGTCGGGTGTCGTAACTGGCAACAAGACTTTCCCGTAATGAAAATCTGGATCGGTGAATGTCGGTAGCGTGTAATCGTTCATCGGTTTTTTCCACTTACAAATTACTAGCTCAGGTGTGGGTGGGTTCTCGCATGCAACTTGCGCGAGTGTAAGCGTCTTCTTTCAAGCAGCGCTAGTTAACGGTTGCTTATTACCAGCTAGTGTATCCTCTATCTCGATTTCTGTTCTGGGCTGTAGGACGGCGACGTCCTCTTCAGGAAATGCAACATCTTCGTCATCCAATTCGAATGCATATTCATCGTCATTGCTATCGTCGACATTCATCAATTGAATGATGTCTTCCTCAGTGAGGTAGAAATGGCGCGATCTCAGCATTGTTCGACCTGAGAAAAGTGGCATACATTTTTACCATTGACGACCATTGGGACTTATAGGTCCCGCGATTTTTGACACCTTTGCAGGTCGAATACATTTTTTTTTTGTGATATTTTTGTTTAGTAATATGAGGTCGCTGAACACGAATCCAGTATCAGATTTGCAAATTCCCCAGCGGTTCAGGAATAGTCGTCAAAGGGTTAAACGACCAATAGAATTATTGCCCAAGATTTTCACAAAGTTCAGAAAAACTCCAATACCAAAAATAGTCGATTCTCTTAAAAGAAGTCAATACAATCCATTGAAATTACTAAGGACCAAAGCCTTATATATATAACGCCAGTGAAACACATCTGGCAAAAAAAATATGCGTTTCAGTCCGAAAACCCATACAACTTTCTTTGACTCATCTCTATGGATTGATAATTTGATTTGCTTAGTATTTTAGGTCTTTTTCGTTCCCATGGTATGGGGGAGAGGGGAGAGCGGGGGAGGGGATAACACCAAAAACCCACCTTGACCACGGGCCCTCTCTAAGAGCTTGGAAAAATGCAAATAATTATTGGATGCGTAAGATTCTTTGAATTGCTTAGGATATCTTGACCAGATAGAAATATTTTTTGCCCTAAGCTCTGAACAATAATATCTTTAAATGCAATTCAACGGATTAAAATAAATTTGTTCCGATGTGTAACATAAAAATGGTAACCTTCAGAATATTTTTTCAATTAAAAATTGGATAAAATTATGCCAGTGCCATGCTTCCATACCCCGCAAGGCCTAATATAAAAAAAAAAACATCTCTTATATATACATATATATTTTTTTTTTTTTTTATTTCGATGCTGGCCATAGAATATCGATTAATTCTCAGCCTTTCGTGTGAAGTTCAACAGATTGTTGAAATTGTTATTTGTTTTTTTTTTTGTTTCTTTAATGGTCAGAGTTATTCCTTTTTGCCTAACGTAGCAATAGCTTCCGGCAATTTTACCCTAAAATAAAACGTAAAACGAAGAATTTATTTAAAACTTATATTGAGATGATGATGGTTTGAGTTTCATCATCAACTGCTCGGTAATGACATTCATCAGCTAAAAGGTGAACATATTATCATACCTAGATATAGATACATATTTATAGATACATACAAACGCGAACATTTCTCAACATGCCACGCTTGATGGCAAGAAACCACCATTTTTATGCGTTGTTATTAAACTAATGCAACTCAATTTGGACTTGGCCTTCGATAGTCCTTCCAAGTATTTATTTTTTATTTTTTTTTTTTATTTGGCAAAACTTGAAATCCACTTTTAATAATAAAAAATAAAAAAAAAACATAAGAGAAAAAGCGAAATTGTTGCAGGCATCTAGAAAAACGTTGTTAACAAAAAACCATCGGGTCATATTGGAAAACTTTACAAGAACCACCGAAGAAGCTTTCACTGTGCGGTGTTTCTCTTTCTTTAATATTCTTTCAGCCGAGGCTTATTTATGCTGCGTATGAGTAGCTATCGTAACTTTTTTTTCGACAATTTCTTCACAATTGGCTGCTTGCAGATGGCCAAATGTACAAATTACACTCCTTTAAGCTGCTTCAGACTTAATAGATTGTTTTTTTCCCAAAACGATAGCAAGTTGTTGGTGCCATTGTGCCCTGCCACCAGGCAATCAGCCTGCCACCTGCCGAGCGCCATTCCGTCTGCTTGACATTCCATGTTTTTCTATTTAGCTCAAATTGCCCCAGAGCAATGAATTTACTTCCTGCGTCCTACTTTGCCAACACAGGACAAATAGGTCCAGTCCTGTGTGCGCTAGCGTCAACCTGTAGCTTCATTGGCTATGAGCCTTGGCAATCATGTGGCGACGTTGGCGCTACCCACGCTTAAAAGATATGAATAAAGTTTTTGCTCTCAACCAATGTTGCCGGGGGAATCGATTTTGATTTATGACCAACTTTGGGGAAATATTTTAATGTGTCCTTTTTCTGCACGCGCAAAAGTATTAACTCGGCAACAGTTTTCAGTTAAGTGGAAAACTTGGGCACAAAACAATTTGTTTTGACTTAAAGAAAAGTAATGAGCTCGAGAGAGAGAGAGAGAGAGAGAGCAAGAACTTCAAAAAGTAATAACTAGAATTTCATGCGGCATAATCTACAAATACTCGTATAATTAATTTTGACTACATATTCGATAATCAAAAAAAGTGTAAAAAAAAATGGCTGAAGAAAGATTGATTCACTTTTCTCTGAATCAAGAATCAAATTCTACAAATTATCAAGTTAAGAATGAAGCTCAGCTACGAAAACTCAAAACTGCTTTAAACAAAAGTATAACCAAGCAAATTAGAGCCACTTTTATGTGGGAAACTTTTCGACCAGAACACACAACAATAGTAAGAACAAAACAACAGCCGTAACAACAACAACAAGAACACCACCCCTAAAGTGGCACACAATCAAAAACGTTTCTTGGTAATATCCTTGTTTTGCGTTCAAAACTCTCCAGTCCCCCCCCCGCCTGTTCTGGGCAAAAGTTTCCATTTAGTTTTATTCATTTCTTCCTTTTTCTGTGTTTTTCTTTTTCTGCTCTCTTTATAAAACCTTAAGCAAGTTACTTCATTTGTATGCAAAATAAGAATGAAACTTTATAAAATAAAAATACGAATTAAACATGTAAATTTGAAAAAGTTTTGAATATTTTATATTTTGCTAAATACGAGGAAGCAGGCTATGTGAGTGAGTGAGTGGTGTGAGTGAGTAAGTGAGTTAGTGGCTGGGTTAAGTGTCTCAATCCGGTGAAGTACTGGAGTAGCAAAAGATATGTTGCTGCGCCCAAGTTCAATGTTAAGGAACAATTGTATTTGAATGGAGAACAATCGTATGTTTAAGGACAAAGGCAAGCTTGCTTCTTTTGTGAAGTATTGAAAAGCGATACTGATACCGATTTGATCGAAAAACTATTGAAATATTTCTAAAATAATTCAAGGTTGCAACTTTTAGTTGTTGACAACCGGGAAAAAAATACATTTTTTAAAATTCCCTAAAATTCAATTTTGGAGGAAGGTCAAGGGTGAAAATCTTCCACAAAATATTCTCCAGAAAATTTTTCATTAAAAATTACTGAAGACAAGTTACCTCTTCCTGTTTAAGGTTACACTTAAAAAACGAAATTAAACGAGAAGAAATTTTATTTTCAATTTTTATTTATTTATTGCAAGGAGGCACCTTGCAGTAGCATCTAATTTAACATAATATCCATATATATATCACTATCATAGTATGAAAAATCCGATACTTGAAATTCGTCTCACTACCGCTGCTTTCAATCCTAAAGGCCTGCCTTAAACTCTCGCAAAAAAGTTAAACAAAAAAATTTCAGAAATCACGGGGACAAAGAGAGAGCCGCGAAAAGATCGATAATGCAACATTCATGCAACGGCGTTGCATTGAATTATTACTCCGTAAGTAATCCGAATTTGTCTTTGGCCTTACGATAAAAATAAAAAAAAAAAATTTGACATCGTCCGGTCGTGAAGGTAGGTGCTTATGCAACAGAAATAATGTAGTATCGTTACATGCTATTATTAGGTCTTGCAACGAAAATTATAAAATAAAATAGCACATGATAAAATAAAATAGCACATGGTAAAATAAAATAGCACATGATGAAATAAAAAATAAAAAAAAAAATTGTCGGCGTCATGAGGCCCCCGACATGTAAATGTTGTTGCATGGATTTGTAAGCAGTTAAGGCAAAATTAATGCACTACAGAAAAGCATAAGCAACGCAGAAGCAAAATTAAAAGTAAAAGCAAACGCTAAAAAAAGCAAATGCAGAAGCAAAAGCACAATCAATGTAGAAGCAAAAGAAAAAGCAAAAGTAAAAGTATTAGTAAAAGTAAAAGTAAAAGAAAAAGTAAAAGTAAAAGTAAAAGTAAAAGTAAAAGTAAAAGTAAAAGTAAAAGTAAAAGTAAAAGTAAAAGTAAAAGTAAAAGTAAAAGTAAAAGTAAAAATAAAAGTAAAAGTAAAACTAAAAGTAAAAGTAAAAGTAAAGTAAAAGTAAAAGTAAAAGTAAAAGTAAAAGTAAAAGTAAAAGTAAAAGTAAAAGTAAAAGTAAAAGTAAAAGTAAAAGTAAAAGTAAAAGTAAAAGTAAAAGTAAAAGTAAAAGTAAAAGTAAAAGTAAAAGTAAAAGTAAAAGTAAAAGTAAAAGTAAAAGTAAAAGTAAAAGTAAAAGTAAAAGTAAAAGTAAAAGTAAAAGTAAAAGTAAAAGTAAAAGTAAAAGTAAAAGTAAAAGTAAAAGTAAAAGTAAAAGTAAAAGTAAAAGTAAAAGTAAAAGTAAAAGTAAAAGTAAAAGTAAAAGTAAAAGTAAAAGTAAAAGTAAAAGTAAAAGTAAAAGTAAAAGTAAAAGTAAAAGTAAAAGTAAAAGTAAAAGTAAAAGTAAAAGTAAAAGTAAAAGTAAAAGTAAAAGTAAAAGTAAAAGTAAAAGTAAAAGTAAAAGTAAAAGTAAAAGTAAAAGTAAAAGTAAAAGTAAAAGTAAAAGTAAAAGTAAAAGTAAAAGTAAAAGTAAAAGTAAAAGTAAAAGTAAAAGTAAAAGTAAAAGTAAAAGTAAAAGTAAAAGTAAAAGTAAAAGTAAAAGTAAAAGTAAAAGTAAAAGTAAAAGTAAAAGTAAAAGCAAAAGCAAAACTGAAAGAAAAAGCAAAAGTAAAAGCGAAAGCAAAAGCAAAAGCAAAAGCAAAAGCAAAAGCAAAAGCAAAGGCAAAACCAAAAGAAAAAGCAAAAGCAAAAGCTACAACAACAACAACAACAACAACAGACACACACCTAATTTAATTAGAGACACCTAAAACGCACCTTTGCAAATTAGGAAAAGGATTCTGACAAGGATTTAGTCAAGAATTCATTTTGAACATGGATTAAAACAAGAGTTTGGACATGAAGTAGGAAAATTATTAGGACGAATAAAATTATAACGAAAGGATGAGGATAACTTTGGGATCAAGGATAAGGAGAGGAATAATGACAAGTATAAAGAAAGATTGTCACGTCGAACTCTACGGGTGTTATCATAACGCTAAATATATAAAAAAAAAAATAAAGGTATTTTCAATGAAAAAATTCAGGCTTTATATTTATTCCCAAGTAAAATCATTTATAAATAATACCTAAGAATGATGTTAGTTCTGCGATTTAAAAAATTGACTTCTTTAACTAGAAGTAAATACAAGACTTCTCTCGACTTTGTTTTGTCTACGAAAGTCAAAGACTTTATTAATATTAAAAAAAAATAACCATTGACAAAAATTGCTTAAAATTGTTTAAAATTGGTTAAGCTCCTGGTTTCATCTGGTAAACCAGCTTGTCAAAAAATAAAATTTTAAATTCAAGACAAAAAGTTTATGTTACATGGCGTTATTTTAATAGCAGGAAAATTTAATTATTTCAAAATGTCACAGTAAATTGGAACAGTGTTTAACAGTTGAAGCATGACCTATAAAATAAATTCAATTAACTTTTTATGAATGCCTTTTGAAACAGAAGTTTCTACTTTATATCCCACTAACCAGACGTTATTGAGTAGGTACACATAATTTAAGTACCAAACATTGTTCAAACTGCCAAATTTCTGATGGCTCTGCTTAACGCTTTAAGTTCAAGAAAAGTTTCAAAAACAAAACAACATCTTTTACTGGCGTATACCTATTATTTTTTATGTGTCTACATTTCGAAATTTTGTTGTTTTGATTTTCGTACATAATCTTGCTATTAAATATTGATTTCTTATTCCTTTAACTATTTCCAAACACAAATACACGCACAGTCATTTGATTATTTTCTCAAATATCACAGAAGGAGTTGGTCCTTCTTATACTTATTATGTAAACTGGCGACCAAAAGCCATTTTTATGGACTTGTCTATTTTTATGGCTTTACTAAGTCATATCGTCATGTCACTCTGACATGCTTAATTAAGTTACGCTTATAATTGTTCATTCGACAGTAATTGACTTATTTGTTAATATTTATGGTTATTTTAATGCATAAATAATGGAATTTTATATCTTCATTATATGGTGATGAGACAGCTTAATTGAGTTATATAAAGAGGACTTTTCGGGACTTACTTCTCAGCTGATGTTGTTTATAAATTGAAATATTTTTATGAGTTGTTTCTTTATTGCTGTGATTTGAGTGTGTACGAAATTTATTTAAGCTCCGGAGTATTTAAGCTCCAAACTTTTTGAGCACGTTGTTATAAGGATTTTCATCATCAACGAAGATTGATTTATAGAAGTATTTGGTATATAACTGAATACGTTGTAGGTGTTAAAATTATTGTTATATCCATTTAAAAGTTTTTATTCAATCTATCGATATAAGAATAAACCTTAATATTGAGTTTTATCAATTTTGTTGAATTGGTTCAAACATTGGGAGTTTGAGCGTAGTGGCGGACTAGTCATAACGGAGTATTTAATAACGGCCACCAGAACAATTTTGGTCCGGTTATTACATACATTTAAGAAAATTTGTAATAAAAAACTTCCAACTTATAATATATGTATAAAAGGGTGGGACAAATTGTTCGGGTGAGAAAAAAATGCGAAAGGCGTATAGCAAAAACGAAATCTACGCAAAATTCTAAGAAAACTTTCCCAAGAAATTAGAGATTTAAAATTAAAAACTAGCGCCCGCCGAGAGACATAAAAATTTCGGTTGGAGGCATTTTAAAAAACTGCATAAATTTGATGGATTTCATTGAAACAAACAGCTTTGAGAATCTGTTTCCATATTGTTAAAATTTTTGTTTTTAACCCGTGTTTTATTAAAGGTTTTATTTAAATAAACGCCGAAAAGTAATGAAGCACCCATTTTATAACTTAAAAAGAAAATAAAGTTTTCGTTGTAGGCTTATAAAACCGATATCATTGGGGAATATGCCTTCACCAATAGACATTTCACCAGGAATTTCAAGCGATATATTCAGTTGCTAACGCATGTCTCACGACGCGTAATTACAAAGAATTGAGACGATCTTATGGCAGTGACTCTATAAAGTCGTGAACGAACACCTCGAATGGACTGTAAAAAATACTTTAAAAAACTGTGCTGAATGAAAAATTATGAAATGAAATTTCCCAACATTAATGAAAAATGTGATATTTCCTTCATAAAACAACATTTCTAAATAAAACAACGCTGTTTTTAAAAATCTTACAAATGCGAAGTTTTATGTAGCTCGGCGGGAGCGAGGTTTTGATTTTAGACCCATAGTTTCTTGGGGAGGTTTTCTTAGACTTCTTCGTAGATTAGGTTTTTGCTATACGCCTTTTGAAAAAATTAATTGTATATACAGTGAAAGCTCCCATAAGCGGATACCAACGGTCACCTCCTTTTTGTCCGCATATGAGAGATGTCCGCTTATGGGAATGTTGTAAAAAATAATATTAAATTTTAAATTAAAAAAAATGGGCATTGGGATTTTCTAATTTAAAATAATTTTTATTCATTAATAAATAAACAACGAAACAAGTATAAAATTAATTCATATTAGATATGTATGTAATATTTGCAATTGTGCAAGAGTCTACGTTATACTGGATTGTTTTTGCAAAACATTTCAATGATTTACCCCATGATACAACTTTACAAGGTTGGAGTGACAGTTCTTTCGTCTTGCACAAACTGGCAAAAACAGTATAAACAGTAAAAATTAGAGAACGAAAAAAGTAAAAACGAAAATAGAAAATAAAATATACAGGCAAATGACAGTCGATGCAAGACACACGTGAGAAAATAGACAGTTGTCACTCCTACCGTTTGTTTATAATTGTATCATGGATTTACCCATAAACTAGAGCAAACGCTAAAACTAATTGTTTTACTTTACCGTTACAAGTGAGCAGCGCAAAAAAATTATGACTAAATTCGTAAAAAGATAAGAAAAAAAACCCCGAACTGTAGAAAACACAAAAAAAAAATATATATATAAAAGCAGTAATGTTTGTGAAAAAAGACAAAATTCTCCGCTTATTAGAGCTTCGCGTCCGTTTATGGGAGATTCTTTTTTCATAAATATACATGTTTGTGTGTCCGCGTCCGTTTATCGGAAAGTCCGTGTATGGGAGAGCCTTTTCTATGGAAAAAACCAAAAATTGTTCGTTCCCAAGAATGTGTCCGCTTATAGGAGATGTTCGCTTATTAGAGCGTCCGTTTATGGGAGCTTTCACTGTATTTATTTGAAACTGATAATTCATTGTACAATAATATTTTTCTTTTAAGTAGTACAAATATAATTAATTATAAGATATGATTTATATCTAGCACCAATATAACCAACACAACAAAATACACTCTTGCATTCGATTGAATCAATTTTTCAAACAGTTTGACCACTTTAAAGTTTATAAACTTAGGCAGTTTTCAGCTTCCTAAGTTTTTCGGAAAAACTTCTAAGTTTTACATGCTTAATTTAGCAATATTGATTTGGATAAATAACCAAGTATTTTGTAAGTGTCAAAGTTTTCTATTGTTTACCTACACTATTGCTTAATATGTTATATACTTGGCTTGGGTAAATCAAACATTTTTTTTTGCACGGTATCGATGTACGTGCTTTCAAAGCAATGTATAAAACAACATATTACTTTGGTTTTAATTTCCATACACATTTTTCCCACTCAAGCCGGCGCACTATGAAGTATTTCTTCGATTTAGCTGGACAATATTCAATTTTGTCAAACACCGATTTTAAAAAAATATATTTTTTATAGTTGGTTGAATAGTGTAAGAATAACGGACAATGAGTATTTTTTACCTTGCCTTGCTCAAACATTTTTTTAGTATCTTAACACTACAGGTGTTAAGATCTTAAAAAATATAAACTCGTAGTCCGCTTTGTTTCGAAAAGTGCTGAAAGTGGTTTTTTTAAAAACCGTTTGGACCCAAAAAAACTTGTAAAACCTTCATCTATCTATATATATAAAAAATTAGTTGCATTGTGTATGAAATTGATGTTCTCTGTAATGCGTGAACCGATTTTGTTTCAATTAATACCTTCGAAACAAAATGTTTAAAACAAAGCTTCTCATAACGATAAACGCTTCTGGCAGAAACATGTCCATTGACATGATTCTATTGGCAGTAAATCCAGGCCTCTTAATTTCCCATGAAAGGTGACGTCAATACGAAGGTTTTTGACGTAGAATACGTCATTCTCGGAGGTAAGTAGGGTGGTTGATAGTGATCAGGTGTCGGTATTTATATAACTTTTTGAGCCTTTGGTGGGCCTAAAATACTGATCGTACAATGTTGATGTTAGCACTTGTTGGTCTGATTGATCCTCATTGCGACAAAAATTCATGTTAGAACTCTCTAACTTATATAAATTTTACACAACTACATGAAATATAAAGCCAATATTTGATGTTTTTGTTTGCTTAAACTTGCTACCTATTTATCGACAGTTTCCGGTTTTATCGACAAAACCATAAAATTTGTATGGGAGCCCACCTAAGGAGTGGTCGGAGGGAATAGGTGTCAAAGGCAAAAATGTTCCTTTTGCAAAAGTAATTGGGGTCGGTCATACATATTAACCCTCTCCGGCACTCTCTTAAAGGTCATATGCTCAGGTGTATGGAATAAATAAACAAAAACCATAAAATTTATATGGGAGCCCCCCTAAGGAGTGGTCGGAGGAAATAGGTGTTAAAGACAAAAATGTTCCTTTTGCAAAAGTAATGGGGGTCGGTGATACATATTAACCCTTTCCGGCACAAACACAAAAAAATTTGTATGGGAGTCCCCCTAAGGAGTGATCGGAGGGAATAGGTGTCAAAGGCAAAAATGTTCCTTTTGCAAAAGTAATGGGGGTCGGTGATACATATTAATCCTCTCCGGCACTCTTTTCAAGGTCATATGCTCAGGTGTATGGAATAAATATTTTGCTAAATAGTTTTTAAAATAGATGTCATCAAAAGCGAATTGACTAATTCTACGTCTTGTGTTATGACATAGTCGAAACTACTGTATCTGTTTTTGTATCAATGGTCTTTGTATGTGTATTGGTTCATGAATTATAGGCATTTTAGTGAACTTATCAACAATACAGGTGTAAAAAAATACAGGTGCGCACATATGGTGTATATGGGGATATATTTGCAAGGGAAATAAATAGAATATTGGAATAATTTGGCAAGTCTCACTTTAGTTTGCATTTGCGCGAAAAATATAGGCATAGTAAAAATTTTCCATACCCCTTGTTTTCCATACCCCCTTTTACTGCCCACAAATCAATAATAATGCTATATTTAAGACGGTTTTGGTCGTATTAGACTGAAATTTGGTAAATAAGTTCGTATGGTTACTGTCTTCAACTATGTTAAAACTGGGTGTGGTCTAACTATATATACGCCCACTTTTTAGAAATCATTATTATTCCTGAGTTGTACATGTTTTAATAGTGAAACATGATATGTAGATGCTATGGACCCAAGAGGCAGTTACTATATATTTGAGCGAACATTAGACAATGGGGAATTTGGTCACACAGGCCAAATTTATGATATCGAATTGCTTTGGATCTAAATTTCGTATAACAATGAAGGTATTTCTACTGAAAAACTGGCACGGGCAATCGAAAACGGGGAGTGGCTATACCCATATAAGCCAAATTTATGATACAGAATAGCTATAGAAAAAAATGTCACAGAACATTGAAACTCAGAATGTAGATACCATTTGGTGATGTCCTTTTACTAGAAAAGGTGACATGCATTGGACAAGGAGGTGTGTCTCCACCCACACAAGCCAAATTTATGACACAGAAAAGCTATGGAAGTAAAAGACAAAGAACATAGAAATAGAGAGAGAGGTTTTAAAATGTGCTACGATAAGTAACGAATGGGGGGAGGGGTTCTCAGATATAGTAATGTGACAAACAATAAAAAACACTCGAAAAACTTGAAATTAATATAACCCAACATTTCAAACCATTTTCATCCTTACATCATCATGTTTGACCGTCTAAATTGACTGTTAACTATTGGCAAGTGTAGTAAGGGCATAATTTTGCTTTGCTTGCATTTCGACAGTTATTTTTTCTATTTTCGAATATTTTTTAATTAATTAAATTTTTTATTTTATATGCTACGTTACTTTATGTGGGATAAGGGGAGTGTTTTTGAAATGCACTACGAAGAGTACCGGAGGGGGTTGAAAAAGAAATTGAAAATCGGTCACGTATTTTATGAACGACCCCTATGTTTCGAGTACGAGATGGTTTAGAAATAATAACGCTGAAGGCATTGCAACATTTTCCGGTACTTATCTAGATAAGGTGCAGCAAAGCGCACCGGGAAAAAGCTAGTAAATACTAAAGTTTTCATGATATTACCATGAAACTTGGTGATATTGCCATCTCTTCTATTTTAATGTCATATTTAAAAATGAAACAAATCGGATAAGAACTGCGATTACCTCCCATATAAAGTGACGTCATCAACATGCTAAAACATTTATAAATTCCATAGTTTGGAAGATATCGACTTGAAAATTGACGCATACATTTCTTTCTTTAAAGCCAATGTTAAAAACTATCAATATCTGACAAAAACCACTTTTACCTCGCATATAAATAATAATATGTTACATGGTGCAATTGTTATTGAGAATGCTACATATGCTTCCTATTGGACAGCTTTCAGAAGAAGCAGCTGAAGCAAGAAATAAACATTTTCGAGAATATCGTCACAGCTATGCATGGAAAGCTTCAAGAGAATATCGCAATACTTATGTACTTAATCGATTGCTCTTAACTTCCGATCCTCTTTTAGCTGGAATAAGGACCATGCCGAGTAAAAAAACAAAACCATTTCTTAAGGAAATTTTGAAATTCCTTTTGCCCGCGGAGCACTCACATACTATCGAAATTGAAAGTGAGTCATCTGAGGAAGACAAACCATTTTCTGGTGACCTTTTTCAGGCTTGAGGATTGTTTTTTAATTCATTTCTATTGTTTTATTTCTAAATAGATTTTCATTTAATTTGTATATTCAATCAACCATTAAACACTTTTTTCAATAATAATAATTGTTGTAATGATTCTTTTTTAAGGAAATTTTAACAGGAATTATAATTTTAAATAAAAAATACAGGCTCATACAGTATTTTTTTTTTACAAAAATGACTTTAAACTCAAAAATTGTGAATTTTTTCCAAAATTTTCTGATTTAAC
Organism: Pherbina coryleti; assembly: GCA_943735915.1. Taxonomy (NCBI): domain Eukaryota; kingdom Metazoa; phylum Arthropoda; class Insecta; order Diptera; family Sciomyzidae; genus Pherbina; species Pherbina coryleti. Next base: position 97,641,769 of record OX030952.1, read on the forward strand.
CACAAATAAATAACATTTTTCGCTAAAATTTCTACTTGTAGTGTATATCGTTGGAAAGTCCATGAAAATATCTTTCTAAAATGTCTTTGAAGAATGTTCTGCATCAAAAACTTTCGTTGCTATAGAATTTTTAGTGAAACAACTTCCTATAACCTACAAATTAACCTATAGCTGCCCAGGGGGTCAATATAGACCACCACTTTACGTATATTTTTTTGCTTGTTTTGCATTCCCTATAGTTTAAAATCATAATTTTGTTCAACTAAATTGTTCTGGATACTCCACTGAGCGACGTAGGTATTTTACTATTGCTTTTTTTCTCGATTTGAGTACCAAGTCGGGACCATAAGGCGGAGTACATATTAATTTCACGTTTTGAGTGCTCAAAAGCTCTGTTGTTGGAGCTGATATTTGGGAATTTGCATTGTCGTGATGAAAGATGATCTTCCTTCAGTGGTTGGTTTTCCTCAATTCTCCATAGTCTTTCAGCAAAGAAATGGTTATGTACCATTCAGCTTTAATAGTTCTCCGTTACTCAAGTGGTACAGTTGCGACATGAGCGGTTTTTTTGAAAAACTGACTGAAAATTGAAAGACTGACGGGTTGAAAGGCACTTACAGTAGATTGCTGCTTTGTTTCAAGCTCATAACCATAGATCCATGAATTCATTAACTGTGGCTGAGGTTCGTAGACGTGTTTCGAACCTCGCCCGCTGTATTTTTTCAAAATTTCCTTGCTCTTATCGACGACCTTAGCCCTTTTTATATTAACCGTCAAATTGTGGATTATCCAACAGGAACAAATCTTCCTGACACCTAAATGTTCATGTAAAACCGTACGTATGATAATCTCAATGATGACTCCATCTCACGATATTTCACATACCGGTCTGCTTCCAGCAGTTCACGCATATGCTTACAACAGACGCACAGCTTCAATGTTTTCTGCCAGAGTTGTCGTTCTTAGAAAACCTTCAAATTCGTCTTGGAGAAAATGGTGCCCACGCTCGAACTCATTGAAGCACCGTTTTACAGTCGCTGGGTATGGTGTTTCATCACCAAAAAATGAACTAAGTTGATCGATGCATTTTTTTCTTGTCAATCCACTTTGAAAATCATCACCCGAAAATGTTCACGAGTTAAATCCATTTTTTGCTAAAATAAAATTTTGTGCGAAAAATCATCTTTTCTAACGAGGAGCATTTTCATCGCGGCGGCTACGTTAACAAACAAAATTGCTGCATCTGGGGCTTGGAAAACCCACACGTTATTGTCGAGAAGCCGATGCATCCACAGAGAGTAACAGTTTGGTGCAAATTGTGGAGTGGTGGCATCATTGGACCATTTTTCTTCGATAATGAGGCTGGGATCAAAGTTTCGGTCAACGGTGGGCGTTACAGAGTCATGTTAACCGAATTTTTTTTTACTGAGATTGGAGCCATGAATTTGGATGACCTCTGGTTCATGAAGAATGTTAATTGTCTGCCGCGAAGCTGCGATCTGACCCCTTTGGATTTTTTTTTTTGTGGGGAACCGTGACACTTAAAGCCAATATCATCCAAGCAATCCGTGAGCTACAATTTCCGTCACGCTTTTCAAATTAATCCCCGAGCTATAAAAAGTTGCACTTTAAAAAAGTACAGATTAAATTACTAAGAAAAAACTTTGTTTTTAATGCAATTTACTTCATGCCACATAAAAAAAATAGCTGACTTGATTGCTAGAGAAATTTAAGAAGGTCAACAGCTACGTTAGCAAATCTAACTGCTTCATCTTAAAGGGTTGATTTTTTATTACTCCTGTTGGTCTTTTTATGATAATGTCGTTTACGTTTTATAGCAACGCAGTAAAATTCTAAACTTAAGCCTATTTACGTTGAAGCGTAGGTCTTGGTTTAATAAAAGAAACATTTATGCCCAGTTCACACAAGCAATGGATATGAACTGAACAATAGCTAAAAGGATAAGCTGTCATAATAGAATAATTTTTTTTTATAAATATAATAGAAAATAATAGAAAACTTTTTAATTAATATTCATGAGTACATTTTAACAATATATTGTTGTTTGATTTTGACAGACAAATTCTGTTATTTCAAGAACCATTCCTTTAGTTTTTGTGTTTTTTTTACATTAAGTGTAACTAACTTTTTAAACATTTATTAAAATTTTTCTGAATTTTTTTTTAAGTTTTTATTGAAAGACTCTACAGCGGTTTAAAATTATGTTTTAAAGCATAGACCCTTTTTGTTCATCCCGCAGATTCATTTTTCTAATCATTGTTGTCATAAGCAATACCAACATTTATTAAGATTTTACATATATTTCACATAAGTCATAAACAAAATTTCAAAAATCAAATTAAAAACGAATTTAATGAAGCCTGCCTGGCTGTTTGCCTAGACTGCTTCTGCATTTGTCCTTGAATATTAAATAGCGCAATAGTGGAAAATGTATAAGAATTTCACAGAAAAAAAAATAATAGTTATTCATTCATATTTTAATTCAATTCATTTAAAATGCATTTAGGTTGAACAAAATTAAAAGTAAACGAATGAGTTGCAGCTGCAGCAACACAGAATGAGTTTTTGGTGAAAAAAAGCAGGAAGTTTGTGAAGAAACTCTCGAGGCAATATTTCTTTAAATTTCTAAAATTAAAGCAAATAACAACTTAATTTTTGAAGGAAACTTTGTGATATAACTTCATATAAATGAAGACGTTCACTATTGTTTACCATGACTATAGCCTTAATTGAGATGTGAAGCATGCACTTCAAGGGTTACAGCTGCAGTTAAATCATCGATTTCTAGATTTGAACCAAAAATAATTCATAAATTTTATAAAATTAAAATGAAAGGCTTATACTTGGCCTGAGGACAAAAAAAAACAAAAAAAAAAAAATTTTTTTGACGTAGTCACGAAGATAGCGCTTATTCAATAAAAATTAATTATTTTTGCATGGAATTAATAATCAATCGGTAAAAGTGCTAGCTACGGTAAATTTTATATTTTGACAGCAATGATACTATCCTTGACCTCATTGCGAAAATAAACAAAAATTTTTGGTGCCATGACACCACGGAGGCAAACTCTTAATGCTCTGAGAATGTAACAAAAATGCAAAAGTGCTGCATGGAATTATAACTCTGTGACTATAGGCGAAGCGTTCAAGTTTATAAAATGGCAACAAAAATGGGGTGTAAGGGCCACATGAAAAAATAAAAAAAAATATATGGCATCTGGACTCTCAAGTAACCGTTTCGTTTAAAGTAAATAATGCACAGTCGTTTCATGTATTTATTGCATTGCAAAAGTAAATGCTAAGGTTTTAAAAAAAATCAAAATCAAAAGAAAAAGCAAAAGCAAATGCAAAATCAAAAGCAAAGCAAAGCAACAACAGAAGCAAAACCAAAAGCAAAATCAAAAGCAAAATCAAAATCAAAATCAAAATAAAAATCAAACTCAAACTCAAAATCAAAATCAAAATCAAAATCAAAATCAAAATCAAAATCAAAATCAAAATCAAAATCAAAATCAAAATCAAAATCAAAATCAAAATCAAAATCAAAATCAAAATCAAAATCAAAATCAAAATCAAAATCAAAATCAAAATCAAAATCAAAATCAAAATCAAAATCAAAATCAAAATCAAAATCAAAATCAAAATCAAAATCAAAATCAAAATCAAAATCAAAATCAAAATCAAAATCAAAATCACAATCAAAATGAAAATCGAAATAAAAATCAAAATAAAAATCAAAATCAAAATCAAAATCAAAATCAAAATCAAAATCAAAATCAAAATCAAAATCAAAATCAAAATCAAAATCAAAATCAAAATCAAAATCAAAATCAAAATCAAAATCAAAATCAAAATCAAAATCAAAATCAAAATCAAAATCAAAATCAAAATCAAAATCAAAATCAAAATCAAAATCAAAATCAAAATCAAAATCAAAATCAAAATCAAAATCAAAATCAAAATCAAAATCAAAATCAAAATCAAAATCAAAATCAAAATTAAAATCAAAATCAAAATCAAAATCATAATCAAAATCAAAATCAAAATCAAAATATAAATCAAAATCAAAATCAAAATCAAAATCAAAATCAAAATCAAAGTCAAAATTAAAATCAAAATCAAAATCAAAATCAAAATCAAAATCAAAATCAAAATCAAAATCAAAATCAAAATCAAAATCAAAATAAAAATAAAAATCAAAATCAAAATCAAAGAAAATAAATTTGAGACAAATATTGAAATAAGGATTTGGTCAAGGATTAGGGCCAGGCTACGGATAAGGCAAAACGTTTGCATAAAAATAAACATCCGAACATGGATTCGAAAACGCTTTAAGCAAAAATATGTACAATAATTTGGTCAGAAATTCGACAAGAATTCAGATAACGATAAGATCAATAATTTGATCATGGATAAAGCAAAATTTTAGAAAACGATTCGGACAATTATTAGGTCATATAAATTATAGAAAACTAGTAAGAAATGATCTTCGACTGGGCCGAAGTTAAAATACCCCCACGGCCGAACCAAAGTATATTCAAAGTCTTAAGCAATCAATAAAATGTTTATCTGTAAAAACGTTGTCGTTATATTTTTAACAGAAAATATTCGCTTTTGTTTTTTGATAAAATGGCTTTGTATGGGAGGAGGGCGTGGTTTTCACCCAATTTGGTTGAATTCCATACACATAGTACACGTTATATAGCAAAGTTCATATGCAAAATTTCAAGTCCATACATTAATTTTTGTGGATTTGAGAGAAATTTTACCTTTTTGATAAAGTCACTTTGTATGGGAGGTAGGCGTGGTTTTCACCCGATTTGATTGAATTTCATACTTAGAGTGTATTTTGAACATCAAAACTCATATGCAAAATTTCAAGTCCATATATTCATTTTTGTTGAATTCGAAGAGATTTTACCGTTTTGATAAAGTCGCTTTGTATGGGAGGTAGGCGTGGTTTTCATCCGATTTGGCTCATTTACGAACTTGACCTTCATTTTTTAGATAAAAGCTTAAATATAGAATTTCGTGATGATAGCTTTAAAATTACGGCTGGAATCGTGATCACAGACAGACGGACAGACGGACAGACGGACAGACGGACAGACGGACAGACGGACAGACGGACAGACAGACGGACATGGCTAAATCAACTCGGGTGGTGATGCTGATCAAGAATATATATACTTTTCTATACCTACCACGCCTCCTTATGGGCGTTACAAACGGAGTGACAAAATTAATATACCCCCATTTTCGTTTTTTAAACGTGGGGGTATAAAGATAGCAGTTTGGGAACAAGAGACAGAATACGAACAATATGAATAAGAAAAAGGATAAAGTTACATTTTCAGATCAAAATATCTGCGGAAGTGTTCATGACGCAACCAACCGCATGGTTTTTTATGATTTACACTCCTTACAATTTTATTGAACTAGTTTTTTTTTTATGCCAGAAGATGAATTAATCGGTAGAGCACTTTCACATCGATAACTTGCCAGTGGGATGGTCAATCCACGACAATTATTTACCAAATTAGATATAAATACTTGTAAGAGTTCAAATCACAGATGTTACTGGATGTAATCATTATTTTACATTTTATGTAACGTAGACACCTGCCGTTAGGCTTAATTATACGTTGCCCCATGGCAATGGTGTTGAGGTTCATGGAATTGATGCCTAGGAGATAAATCTTCAGGACGTCAGTGCCATGCTAATGTATATACGACGTCCGTCATACCTCTCTTAGGCGTCACTTCCATGACTACAGACGCGACCAACGCCCTGTCATAGTAGTTTCAACATCGGTCGCACACCATAATAAGTGTATATTTATATTAATAAATATACTGTATGGAAAGCAACCAATGCTGGAACGCAACAGTACCAATTGTGGATGATTAGTTGGGTCACCATCCACATTTATTGGTGGAAATCGAGACCCATCTAACATCTCTTGCAATGTAGGGCATTACCACCCGGTTGTTTAGCGCAACTCCATGCCAATCACAGACCTGTTTGCGACATTAAACTACCGCAGCCAGCACAATACTCCCCGAAGGGCCAGCCCATCGATAGTCTCCCCGGGCAAAGGGCTTTACTTCGACACGCACTTATCACAACACCAACACATTCGCATTCATCACTCTTGACTGTGAAGGAAAAAGCCACCACTTCTGGGACGTGCTACAGCGTAGACCACATCGCATTTGACTGTGTGTGACACAAGGTCACCAATATTTGCTTCATTTCAATACTGGTACTCCAAGGCTACTAAGATGAACACTTAGTCACTTGGAGTACCAAATATTACACTTCTTGATTACCACCTTTTCAAACCGATACTACGAGGCTACTAAGATAAACTTTTCAACACCCAGAGTGTTGAAAAATTTGACACCTCTTGATTACATCGTTTTAACCAGCCTTATAAGACTAACAAGACTTATAAGACTATCCAGAGACCAATGCAAAATGTATCAGTGGGGACTTGTGTCAGTACGTCTGTCTTGTGTCAGTACGAAAGTAACTCTATCTCCGTGCTAACAAATTTTTTAGGATCATTGCTATTCCCTCGTAGGCATACGCTACCGTTGATCTACGTTGATCAAATGGTCCATCTACTTCCCAGATTGGGCGACCAACTCCAGGATCTGGGTAGTCCCCTTTCCATTTACATAGGATAGGGCGAACCCGTTGCCTGCGACCATTCTCCTTTATCCTGGCTTTGGACAGGCTGCTCGTGAGAACAGGCAGAGTTTGGATTTAATCAAAAAGACCGAAGCCCATATCGTCATCTTCTTCCTTTTCGGATTCCTCCTGGTCAGCAGCCTTCTTATCTTCAGTGGCGGCAGCAGCGGCTGGTGCAGTAGTAGTTGCAGCGGCAACAAACTTGCTGAGGTCCTTGATGTAGGAATAGCTTCCTTGAACTTGACTTCGGTAGTAGCGGTGATGGCCAACAAATTGTTGAAGCCGTTTGCTACGCTGTGTGGTGCCAATGCGATGGTTGGATAACCAATTTGCAAACAAACTGAAGCCAAGTTGGGAACACCAGATGGTAATTTGGAACGCAAGTTTCGGACTTGATGCCCAAGAACTGCGAGATGTTCAACATGTTTAGCAATGTGACTTCAGAAGAACCAACTTCATCGCCAGGCTTTCTGATTTGCACAGCGTTGATGATTTCAATTGTACCTTTCGAACTCTTGGTTGGAATGAAGAAAGAAGTCCTCTCGAGACCTAAGCCAGCGTTTTTCGCTGGAATAATAACTGGCAATAGAGAAATTGCACCATTACGTGCTGGAGCACGCACTTTTGATTCCAAAGCATGTCGCATTCCTCTGCCAAATCACCCTTGGTGAACACGAAACCAACATTAGCCTTGATGTGAGGCTGCAGTTTTCTAGCTGAGCGTTGTTTTCCAAATGCCCACGGATAGCCTTGCGCAATATGGTACTGCGCATATAAGGATTACACCCAATCCACGTATCGAAGTACGGTTGCTTTGCATATGCTTGGAGCCTACATTTTCCGCTCCGATAATAATCCGATTATAATGAAACATTTTGGATATTCATCGAAGAGTTCGACGACTTTAACGAAGTATTGAGCCTTCCGGGTTGTTTTCTTCTCCCTAACGATTTTGAATTAAGGTGTGAAATTATGAAGAATTCTTCGTATGTACATATGTACCTACATGTGTAAGTATTTATGTTGGTATTTTTATGTTTTTGTGTATGGCATCGTGTTTGTTATTTAATGTTTATATGAATGCAAGTGTGTAAGGATGTACTTACTTTGTTTGTGTTTTTCTTGTACTGTTTGAAGATGCTAAACAAATATATTTTCAACAAAAATCCTTTAGGTTCCCTTAGTTCTTTTTGTTTTTCTTTGTCGTTTTGTAGACTTTTATATTAAAATTAATTTTTTATTTTTTTTGGATCTTAAGTTAGTGCAAGTTTTGTTAAACGACTCAAAGCGGTGCTATACCTCATTAAGAATTAAAAAATTTATTTTGGCATATAACCAGCAGTTTTGAAAACATATCCTTTTTTATCTTACGCAGGCAATTCATTCCATTGCATTTTGCAAAATTTTATTTAAAGCTATCTATATATTCTCTAAAACATATTTCCATATTTTACCTATACCATCTCCATTTCATATCTGTAATAGTTTCATAGGAGCATTTTTTTCGCTTTAATCACACTTAACCGCAAAATTGAATTTTGCCTCTTTACTGCTATAAATTTATCAAATAAGCCAGTTTGCTTGTCACAACACACATAAATAAATATAAAATATAAATGAACTCTATTTAACAATGTGTACAAAATCCAAGATAAAATGTGACATTAATTCCTCGATGTTTGTCTTTCTCGTTGACTCAACTCCATTCGTCAGCCTGCCAAAGGTCATATATTTAGTTCATATTTACAGCGGAGCTTATTATGTGTCATAATAAAAATAAATTTAATATACTGGGTATATACTATATATAGCATTAGCTAAGGTCATGAGCTGTATTAACTTTCACCAGCTACTGGATTCAGTCACTTTTTTTTAACTTAACGACTTGATTACACTCAGTAGCACATTCATCTTCCTTTATGGTTAAGATAACACATTATTTTTAGCCCATAAATAGAAAGAAACCATAACAAGCTGTAGTACGTAGATATTTCGAAACAAAACTTAATCTTTTGTGTCATTGATTGTTGTTGTTGTTGTTGTTGTTGTTGTTGTTGTTGTTGTTGTTGTCTTTATGTTTGACAACTCCTGGTAAAATCGTTAGCCTTGAGCGAATTTAAAAAAGTTGACGGTGTCAGGTGGTTCTTCACAATATTCGATATTATTTAATGTATGATTGTTATGATGTATGAATGATTTTTTTTTTAAATAAAAAACAATGAAGTGAAATTTATGGATTGTTGAAGATATACAATGAGAATGAAAGTAAATTTGTGCTTTTCTTTAGCTTTTACTTTGCGGCCGTGGAGTAGTGGGCAGAGTGCGTGACCCATACGCCAGAGAACCCTGGTTCAATTTCCGTTTCACACAGAAAGTTTTTCAATTGAATGAATTGAATTTTTCTCTTCGGTCGTCACCTCTCTGCAGACAATGGCGAACCTCAGAGAGTAAATAATGCCATGTAAAGCTTCTTGAAAACATCCACATTATATAGTTCAAACATTTGATAACACGCACAACACAATTTGATCATAAACAGTACGGTCAGTATTTGCAAGGGCTAAAATGGCCAGTTTATTTTTTATTTTGACGTGACGAAGTTACGTTGTACTGCTCTAGTTTCCAAAAAAGTTGAAAAATGAATTTTTTAAAAATTCATCTGCGTTGCATTGAATTGTTACTCGCTGAGTATAAGAGCTATGATTAAAAAACTAGTATGACCGTAAAGGCTAATTCTTTGACTTCATTATAAAAACAAAACAAAAATTCAAAACATCATCACAGGGGGGTCGCAGGGGGAACTGTTTAAGCAACACAACTGAAAATTTGTTACATGGAATTATTACTCGCTAAGTATTAGTGCTAGGATTCAAAATACGATACGCCAATAAAGGCCTATTGTAAGTCCTCACAAAAAAATTAGACAAAAAATTTTTGTCGCCATAAGGACGCTGAGACAGCCGCTCAAAGATCGATAACGCAACATTCATGCAGCGGCGTTGCATTGAATTTTTACTCAATGAGTATATACACTACGATAAAAGTTTAAAAAGGAAAATGAAGGTTTTACAAATAGCTTTACTACAAAAATAAAAAAAAAATTCCAGCGTCGTCAGGTCGTGAATATAGCAGCTTATGTAACAGAAATGTAATATCGTTGCATGGAATTATTACTCACTCAGGAAGAGCGCTACGGTAAATTTTGTTTTACGACAGCATGGATGTGTTATCAGGCTTCACAACTAAATTACAAAAAAATTCTTGTTGTCATGATTTCAGGGATGCAATCACATAATGCAGTACAAATGCTACAGCCATGAAAAAACGTTGCATGGACTTTTAACTCTGTGACTACTGGTGCAACGGTAAATTTTAAGGAACGAAAACAAAGGTGAGGTCTTCGGGCATATGACAAAAATAAAATAAAAATTGACGGCGTGTCAAAGACCCTAAGGGAACCGCCTAATGAGACGCATATGCATCACTTTTGCTGGATTAATTGAAATTAGAGCACAACCAATGGGGAAGCAAAAAAAAAGCTAAAAGAAGAGCACCAACTACAAATCCAACAACAACTTCAACTCCAACACCAACACCAACACCAACACCAACACCAACACCAACACCAACACCAACACCAACACCAACACCAACACCAACACCAACACCAACACCAACACCAACACCAACACCAACACCAACACCAACATCAACATCAACATCAACATCAACATCAACATCAACATCAACATCAACATCAACATCAACATCAACATCAACATCATCAACATCAACATCAATATCAACATCAACATCAACATCAACATCAACATCAACATCAACATCAACATCAACATCAACATCAACATCAACATCAATTTGCTTTTTCTTTTGCTTTTGAATTTGCTTTTGCTTCTACTTTTTCTTCTGCTTTTACTTTTGCTTTTTCTTTTGCTTTTGCTTTTGCTTTTCTTTTGCTTTTGCTTTTGCTTTTGCTTTTACTTTTGATTTGCTTTTGCTTTGATTTTGCTTTTGCTTTTGCTTTTGCTTTTGCTTTTGCTTTTGCTTTTGCTTTTGCTTTTGCTTTTGCTTTTGCTTTTGATTTTGCTTTTACTTTTGATTTGCTTTTGCTTTGATTTTGCTTTGCTTTTGCTTTTGCTTTTGCTTTTGCTTTTGCTTTTTCTTTTGCTTTTGCTTTTAGTTTGGCTTTTGTTTTTGCTTTTGCTTTTTCTTTGTTTTTGCTTTTTCTTTGGTTTTTGGTTTTGGTTTTGGTTTTGATTTCGCTTTTGCTTTTGCATTTAGTTTTACTTTTGCTTTTTAATTTGATTTTACTTATGTTTTTGCTTTTTTTTGTTTGCTTTGCTTTTTACTTTGTCGTAAGGCGAAGTATAAGTCCGTCATCTTTGTGCAATGAAATTATTCAATGCAACGCCGTTGCATTATTGATCCATTTTGATTTTTGAGCGGCTTTCTCCTCGCCTATAACGACATGCATTATTTGTTAATTTTTGTGTGATGGCTAAGAATTAGACTTTATTGGTAGATTATACTTTACACAGTATCACTTTTAATCGGTGAGTTATAATTGCATGTATCAAAGAGGTCAGCAGATGCCGTCAGATGTATCCAGATAGCTCCAAAACCACATTATGTCAGTCCCTTGAATAAATTTAAATAAGAATAAAATGAAATAGATATTTATTATACTTAATTTTTTAAATACATAATATTTTTCATTCCAAAAATTGATAATATAGGAAGGAAAATGGGTTTTTTCACAATAGGTTCCATCTTCGCTCTAAGGGGTACCTAGTCACGTTTTTAGGGACATTGGCTTCATTATCTCGAATTCAGTAATACTTACTTATTTTTTTATTGCATATAAAATATAAACAGTATCGCCTTCAATTTGGTGTATAACACAGGCAAATATAACAAACCGTTCTAGAGATATGGGTCGGCAAAGTCGCCCAACTGCCAAAAACAACGAGATTTTCAAAACTTTGAGGCCCCAGTGGCACGTGTTAACATCTTTCAATCGTGCTTAAACTTTGGCAATCCTAAAATCTGACAGAAAGAAACATTTTAGGGGGTGCCCCCAAAAAAATTCTGACATTTATATTTTTACCCTATGAGATAAAACCACCCTAATGTATCATATTTTCAGTTTTTATCAGCTGACTAAGCGTCCCGATGCTGCCAATATTTTTTTCTCTTAAATTTTAACCAAAAACTCAAGAAATTAACCTTTGTGGTCGTATAATAACTTTTATCATAGCACCTATACTCAGTGAATAATAATTGCATGCAACGGCGATGCATTTTTGAAACATACTTTTTTCAACTTTATCTGTCTGTGCAGTAAAACGTAATGTTCTCAAGTCAAAATATGTGAGTTAAATAGTATTCGGTATCTTAGATATTAGAAAGTAAAATCTTGAAGGTTAATGTTCAATGTTTGTTTTTTTTTTTTTGTTTTTTATTTATTGTTTTGAAGGGAGTATTCCTTTACAATAAGATCATCATCACAACCTAAGTCGAATTATCCATGTCCATTTGTCTACTATTAAGTCGACACGATTACTTACAACAGTAATTTTGAAGCTATCTCTATGAAATTCATTACGTAATTCGATTCGATACTTATTGCTTTAATATATAGATCAAGTTCAAAAATGAGCCAAAACAAATGAGAACTACGTTTGTCGTCCATACACAGAGAATTTACCAAAACGGTAAAATCTTAATTAAATGTGTAAATATTCCCCAAAAATATATCTAATGAGTTGAAATTTTGCTCAAAAAAGCTTTCATTGTAAATATTCACTCTGAGTTTGAAACTTGTCAAAATCCAATAAAAACTTCACCTACCTCTCATACAGAGTGACGTCATCAAAATAGTGAAATCTTCATAAATTATACAAAACCTGTTGGATTTGTCATGCTTTATATTTAATGCATCGATTTTATATTAAATCTGTACTCTGAGTATAAAATTTGGCAAAGACGGATGAACACTTGCTATCTCCCATATAAAGTGACGTCATCTAGCTTTGAGAGTACTTAAACATGGCTGTGGGGGTGTCTCAACTTCAACCAAACCGTAGCGTAGTTTGAAAGCGTCAATATTACGATGAAATATTTCTTAAAATGACAAAACTGGTAACTAAATTGTTGCGAGAATATATCGAAAATTCGACAACTTCTTCTGAGATCCGATTTTTAAAAGATTATTTTTGGCTTGTGAAGTATTTTCTTATTAACAAAAAATAAAATAAAAAAATAAATAACTGGTCATTTCAGCCCTTGAAAGGACTTTGACCTAGCTTCTTATGATCAATTGTGTTGTGCGTGTTATTAAGTTTGTACACAATTGACCGAGAAATGGAACTACATGCTTAACGCCGACTTCGAACGGCGATGAACGAAATGTTCTTATTCTCAAGAAGCTTTACATGGCATTTTGATTACTCTCTGAGGTTTGCCATTGTCTGCAGAGAGGTGGCGACCGTACAGAAAAATTATTTTATTTTAATTCAAATAAGAAGAGTAAGTTTCTGACACTTAAAACATTTTTGAAACTTTCGCTGGACTAAATGCCTCTCAAAACGATTATTTTTACTGTTCATAAATGAGTTCTCAAAACCACTTAAATGGGATTGTCTTACGAACTTTGTTCTTTAAATGCGATTTCTTTAAAACTATCAAACGTGAATGAATTTATACAATATATAGTCTTATCGAGTGTGCTTGAAAAAAAAGAGAAAAAAAAAAATGTCGATACAGGTGATTAAAATCACATCCTCTCTGTTTCAAGTCCTCTTGTTATATCACCCGACTTTATGAGTTGTGGAAAATAAAACTCGCAACGCGCTTATAATCGAAAAAGTATAAAAAAGTTCAATTTATGATACTTTCTGAACTCACTGTTCACACAATGGCGGAAACACAAAACCCAACCCGAAAACGTTCGCAAAATTACCACTTTTTGCTAAACCTTTGCTTTTGCTTTAGTGGGAGTTTTTTTTTAAATTTTATTTTTTTTTTTCTTATAAAATATGCACTTCCAAAGAAATCTTCTGAGTCTCATTTAATAATTTGCGAATCAACTCATAACTTTAAAATTATGCATTTAATATTAACTCATATAACTTCCTACATATATTTCTCATTAAAAAGGATTCTCATTAAAAATGTTTGAACATATATTTTTCTTTTTCTTTACATTCTTCTTTTTTGATATCATCATAATAAACACTTTCAAATAGCTTGCGATGAGCACATATCTCCAGAATAAAACTTGGTTTAATACCACTCTGACTTTTGGTTTTTTGTTCGATTAAAATGTATTCTTATATACATACATACGAATATAATGAGTGGTTGCTTGCTCTTGTCGTTATTTCCATCAGTTCTACCAATAATGACCGTACAGCAAATGATGCTCATACCGCAAATGTCAACGCCACAAAATGTCAGACATGCACTCAAAATCATTTTGATATTAAATTCAAAAAGTGCTTGAGTTTGATTGTTTCTTTGACTGTGAGAGGAGAATTCTTTTTTATATTTAATAGAGATTAGTTCGAAATGTTATAGTTTCCTTAGACCACATGTCAATTAAGCTAGACCTATGTCCAAAAAGTGGTTGGTAAATAATGAATTAAAAGGTCAAAAACTACCTTTTGTTGTTTCAGTAACCTTCCGAATATAATAAAAAAATAATTATTTGAAGAACTATTCACATATTTTACTTTAGAATTTGAGATATGAGAGCAATTCAAATGGTTTTAAGAAGCATAAATTTGGTAAAAATGTTCCTTAAAAAAATTGCAACAATTACTTCCGAATAAAGCCGGACATACCAGTGAGTATTATTTAAAGTTATTCCAACATGCAAGTCTGCCACATGACTGCCAGGCAAAACGTTCGAATGGCTTAATTGATGCAGAAATTAATGTGCAGCTTCGGAAAAAATTTATTGCAGAACAAAAAACTCTAAAGGATCATTTTTAAAAAACGGCATTCAATCTAAATGTTGCTACAAAAAAAGCAAAAAAAAAGAATGTATAATTCTGCAGCGAGAGAAAAATAATTTAGAAAATTGCACATTGATGAGAATGTATAAAGACACTAGCACAGACATATATATATATATATATATATATATATAATACATAAGAATATATTTTCCATTTATATTTTAAATGAATGTTCGCATATGACAAACGACCCACAGCCTACCCACCCATACTTTAAGCTCTGTATAAAGTCTTGCTGATCCTATATAAACGAGCCATTGTTGGTATGTATGTGTGCAGCTGTTATCGCCAGGAATGGCTGTTAAACGACACTCAAATCGCGACACAAAATAATGAATTATTCATGAATGGCATGGATGTGAGACAGCAAGCAGCAGCATCATTGCCAAAATTTGAGCAGACTTCTGTGCATCCGGTCTTAATGTTTATGCGTAAAATATACCAGAGCAATTAATGGTAAATGGACGCAAATACGACATAATCGGAGATTATTTTTTATTAAAAACTATGAATACCATGTGAATAAAGACAACATTATTTCTGAAATAACAACTAAATGATCTTGAAACTTCTTTCATTCCAGATCAGTTACTTTAGTTTTATTAGGTTCAAAATAAGCTTTTATTCAGGGACCGTAACTGTTTTTCGGTCCGGACTTTTTGTAAAAGTCAATAAATAAAAGTTATTTTTTAGACCGATTTTTTTTTTTGGTCAAAAATAAAAGTTAAAGTTTGACTTTTATTTTTTTGTTCAAAAATAATAGTTGAAATTTTATTTTTATTTATTTGGTCAAAAATAACAGTTAAAATTTGACTTTTATTTTTTTTATTCAAAAATAAAAGTTATATCTTAACTTTTAAAATATTACTTTTAAGTTAAAGGTAAAATATAACTTTTATTTTTATGGTCAAAAATATAAGTTAAAATTGGATTTTTTTTTTTTTTTTGACTCAAAAATTAGAGTGAAAATTTGCGTTTTATTTTTTCTGTTAAAAATAAAGGTTAAAAATTTGATAGTGATATCCTATATTAATTACTAGCTTACCCAGCATATGTTGATTTGCACCAAGTATATTACACAGAACCAAATATTGTTCTTAAAATCAAAGAATCTCGTTCATAAAGCGAAATTCATTGATTTTTAAGAACTATTCATTGCCCCAAAGAACGAATTCTTTGGTTCAATGAATCGTTGTTCTTAATTTTAAGGAACAGTTCATTGTTCGTGTTCATTAAAATTTTGTTCCAGTTCTTGTGTTGTAATACCTGTAAACCATTAGAGAATTTTATCTCAATAAGAAAATTATTTTTTAAAATATATCTTGATATTGTTTTAAAATTTCTAAGGACAGACTAACTTATTGTAACAGTTGTATGTGTCATTAATTAATCATTTTTCTTCATAACATATCAAAGAAATAACGTAAGAACAAAGATTCATTGAATCAAGGAACTCGTACTTTGGACCAATTTTAATGTATAATACATTGGGACAAAGAACTTTTTCTTTGTTATTAAGTACGTTTTTGGTTCTGTGTACAAGAGTACAAGTATTTTACATATTTCATTGAGTATGGATAGTAGGACGTATCGAAAATTTTGGATCGTATTCTAAGACGCCTCAAAAGTTGCATTGGGTTGTCAAGATCACCCAAAAAAAAATTTAAGGAAAATATAGGACGTCTTCTTGTCCCGCAAGGACAAAGTTGTTTTTTGAGGAAAACAGTAAAAAATAACGATCTTAAAATGCTTTGACTTTTATAAAAAAAAACTACGAATGTCTTAAAGCAAAAGTAAGTATAGGCTTAAACTAACAATATATTGCTAAACACCATGCAACTAATGATTTTTATCCACAGTGTCCTGTGTGAAGGATATTAGAAGCTAAAGTTGTAATCGAGATAGTACAGAACTTTTGATTGTTACCCAATAGTCTAAATTTTGGTGGTATTAATTATACTGTTAACGTATTCCTTAAACTTGGCAAATTAATTATTGTCATCCTTTTTGCATATGCATTTTCCTATTTTTGAGAAATGTATACTTGAATGCAATTTTTTAACTTTTTTAAAAAAATTAATATAAGATTTTCTATGTCGGGTATCAGAAATGGTACCGATGGTAATCTTTTCAATTTGGATTCTTCAAATTTTTCTGTACAACACCCTGTTTAACAGTTTTAATTTAAAATTACAGCTTAAGGTGACGATTTTATTTTCTACTTATTTTTTCCGCCTGACATTTTGAATTGAAAATCGAAAATAACAGTTATTTTCGCTCCCTGCTCTTATTTTGGGCAATACTTTGACCAGCAAAAAAAAAAACAAAACAAAAATAAGTGGTATTGTTGACACAACCGTAGGTTTTAATGTGACAGAGTATCTTTATCATTGTTCTAATTTTTGTCCCTATTATTTACTTTGTAACCAAACTTGCCCTCAACCTTATCGTTATCCTTCATCTATCATTATAATTGTATGTACTACTTCTTGTGAAAATTCTTGATTTAATTAATGCCATAATTTCTTAACGCAAATTTCTTGTTCGAATCCCTTTTCTAATCCTTGTGCCGATTTTTTCCCAATCTATGCCTTAAATCTTGTCTTTGTGTGTCCAAATTCGATTTTTATTCCTTGACTTATTCCCTGTCCTTATCATTTTTCCAATTTTGTTATAAGTATTGTTTTAGATGTAAAAATCATCAATCAGCCTTTATCCTTCTCCCAATTCTTGTCGTAGCTCTTTACAGAATCGTTTCTTATGCCTTAAATCTTGTCTTTGTGTGTCCAAATTCGATTTTTATTCCTTGACATATGTCATGTCATATGTCATGTCATATGTGATGTCATATGTCATGTCATATGTCATGTCATATGTCATGTCATATGTCATGTCATATGTCATGTCATATGTCATGTCATATGTCATGTCATATGTCATGTCATATGTCATGTCATATGTCATGTCATATGTCATGTCATATGTCATGTCATATGTCATGTCATATTTCATGTCATATGTCATGTCATATGTCATGTCATATGTCATGTCATATGTCATGTCATATGTAATGTCATATGTCATGTCATATGTCATGTCATATGTCATGTCATATGTCATGTCATATGTCATGTCATATGTCATGTCATATGTCATGTCATATGTCATGTCATATGTCATGTCATATGTCATGTCATATGTCATGTCATATGTCATGTCATATGTCATGTCATATGTCATGTCATATCTCATGTCATATGTCATGTCATATGTCATGTCATATGTCATGTCATATGTCATGTCATATGTCATGTCATATGTCATGTCATGTGTCATGTCATATGTCATGTCATACAGTGATGTGCGATGAAATAGAGCCAATGCTATTTAAATTATTTAAATCAAAAAATCTAAGAAAACTGCATTTTTAATTTTTTCTTTTATTAGGTAAAAAAGAATAATTCATTTAATTAATATTAGTACACAAATTAATTAAGTTAAGTGTGAAACATAAACGAAAAAATTCGAAATTCAATGGTATGTCCTCTTTCGGCTGTGAGCCAATAGAAATTATAGAAATATAATTATTTCTACCTCATTATTTAGTGGAGTATCCATTATTTCTGATAACGGCTGAGCAACGCCTAGGCGTCGAATCCACTAGTTTTTGGCACTTAGTAGCTGGAATTTTCTCCCATGCGTCCTTGATTAACCTCCAAAGATCGTCTTTGTTGATTGGATGTTTGTCTCTAAGAGATACTTTAACCGCTCGCCATAAATTTTCGATAGGATTAAGGTCTGGCGACTGTGGCGGCCAGCTTAAAACTTCGATGTTTTTTATCTAAACGACTCGTTTGCCCGCTTCGATTTGTGTTTTGGATCGCTATCCTGCTGAAACACCCATTGAAGCGGCTTATTTAACTCAGCGTACGACATTATGGTTTTACTCAAAATCCTGGTGTATTTTAAATCATCCATCCTTCCCTCGAAGCGAAATAAGGGACGTGTACCATTATATGCGAAACACCCCCAAACCATTATACTCACACCGCCATGTTTAACAGGTTTTTATAGTGTGTTGAGGGAGGAATTCAGTATTGGGGGGGTCTTCTCATAGAAATGCTGCCTCGGGCTGAGTTAAATAAATTAACTTTGGTTTCATCTGACCAAAGAATGTTTCGCCATTTGCTCGTTGGCCAATCAGCATAATCCTTTGCGAATTGAAATCGCTTGCGGACATTAACTTTGGCCAGGAATGGTATCTTCCGAGCAGGTTTGGCCTCCAATCCGTTTTTAATTAAAAGTTTTCGAATCGTTGAAGTGTCCACGTCCAAGTAATATTGTTTCTTGAGAGCGGAAGAGGTCACAAACGGATCTTTTTTTACGTGACGTAGGATTCGTTTTTGCAAACTGGTACTTATTTTGGGTTGTTTTCCTCTAGTGTCTTTTTTTTTTGTGAAAGCTTTAATGCGTTCTCAACCATTTTCTTTGAGCAGCCAACTATACTGGCAATTATCCTTTGGCTTTTACCGTGTTTATGGAAAAATTTTTATAATTTTTCGGTTTTCAGAACTGCAGTACTTGGCTCTTCTAATTTTTAGGCCTAATTGTTTAAAACACAAAAATTTATTTTAAATTCATAAAAATGAGAATTCTTACTCACGTTCTGTAGTAAAATTTTATTAAAAAAGATTTTTTACATTGAAAAATTTAAAATTTATATTGGTTGGCTTCATTTTAACGCACACACTTTAAATGCAGCAATATCACAGTTTCACAGATCAGCGAAAAATAAAGTCGCAATTGTATTCAAAAACAACTGTACAATATTTATGGGAGAAGTGGTTCTTAAACTATGTTTTGTTCAAAGCATGCCTAGTTGTTACAAAAAATTTTAATTAAGTAATATCATCAGCAAGTGCGTGGCATTATTTCATCGCACATCACTGTAAGTCTTGTCATATTTCATGTCATGTCATATATCACGACTTATGCCATGTCATATGTCACAACTTATGTCATGTCATATGTCACGACTTATGTCATGTCATATGTCACAACTTATGTCATGTCATTTGTCACGGCTTATGTCATGACATTTGTCACGGCTTATGTCATGACATATGTCACGACTTAAGTCATGTCATATGCCACGACTTATATCATGTCATATGTTACGACTTATGTCTTGTCATATGTTACGACATATGTCATTTCATGTCATGACAAATTGAACTCAATAAGCCAGTGATTAAAGAAACAATTTTTTATAAAAGAAGCTTTTTAGCTTTTTGTTTGTCATATGTCATATGTCATGTCATGTCATATGTCACGACTTATGTCATTTCATGTGTCATGACAAATTGCACTCAATAAGCCAGTGATTAAAGAAACATTTTTTTTATAAAAGAAGCGTTTTTAGCTTCGTGTCAAGGTTTCACATGAACGCCTTTTGATGCAATGTTTTTGCACAGCCTATCAGCGACATCTATCGGAAATTTTTTAGTGATAAACAAAAAGTTTGCACATACTTTTACATTCAGCCAAAATCAAAAATGCATTTGTTTAAAATTTGAAAATATATGAGTAATTGCATTTTCGAGTTGCATCAAAATGACGCAAAATACTTTTGAAGTTTAATGTCAAAGAACTAAATTTTTATTTTAAAAACAACTTGAATTACAATTAACGCTGATGACATTTTTTAATTTTATTTATAAGCTATTTACATAATATTTTAATATTTTTAAGCCAACCTGCTGTCATTCACTTCCGTTTCATCTAAGTAGCGATCTGTGTTTATTCAACACTTTATAGTCAACGTTTTTGCGTGTTGTTTCAAAATTTGACGGATGACAAAAGTGCTTCAACGGGACAAGTTGACAAGCAGCTTCTATCGTATACTTTATCCTTATCAACCCTTCAATTTTTTTTTTCTTTTCTGTTTTTTGTTGTAGCATTGACATATGGACCGCGCCTCGTTTGCTCTTTAAATATTCTCTGAGAATGGTGTTTGACGTACTTACTTCAATTTGAATGCCATCAGCAGGGAGGGGATAAAAACAAAATAAATTCCATTTGTATAAAAATATTCGAAATGGTTGAATGCACATCGTCCAATATATGTGG
This sequence comes from Pherbina coryleti, assembly GCA_943735915.1. Classification (NCBI taxonomy): domain Eukaryota; kingdom Metazoa; phylum Arthropoda; class Insecta; order Diptera; family Sciomyzidae; genus Pherbina; species Pherbina coryleti. Next base: position 97,662,658 of record OX030952.1, read on the forward strand.
AAAACATGAATGATGTATAAAAACATGTATGACATTTTTGATTTTGGGATTTTTTTTTTTTTGTTTGTGTGTTTGTTGTACGAGTATTCGTTGGTATTGAGTGTCGACGTATTTTTCCAAGTGATTTATTATACCGTGTTTATTTTAACTTTTTGACCACACGCTGCGAAATTTGATGAACTTTTTTGTGAATGTTGGTGGTGGGGGGGAGGGTTTCCTGTTTTTTGTAAGACCCTTATATAAATATTTTTATAAGCATATTTATTTCAGATGACATATTTATTTTTTCTAGGAATCACAAACAGGATACAGGAGGAGTGTATGCAGATAAATGTATATCATCATTATTACGGATGGAGCGTATTTGTTTTTTTTTCTTAAAAGAGTTGAAAAGTAAAACACGAAACAAAGCAAATAGGCAAGAACGGGAAATCGGTCAACAGAAAAATTTCTTGTTTTGAAAATGTTCTTTATATAAAAGAAGTAATAAAACAATTTATCACACAAAAAGCACATCCTTGAGTGGAGAACAGAAATCATTTTTTAAGAAGCAAAACCAAAAAAAAAATTAATCATTGTCATGTTTTTTAACATTCCATATAATTAGTTCAGCTCCTTTTTGTGTGAAGTTTGGTGGCCAAAAAAGAACCACTTAAAAGTAAAATGAATGCCCCATAATCAGCACAATTAACACTTAATAATATAAGCAAATATTTGCCTCATCCTTTGTTCAACTCGACCAAATATTTTCAAACGTGCCAACCTGCTACTCTGTGCTGCAATCCGCTATCCGCAATCTATCCATCAAGATCAGCACCCGCTGTTTGCCCCCCTTTTGCACTCACTCACAGTTCTTGTGTTAATTTCACTTTTATGGCCATTGATGTGACCAGCTCCAACGTAGAACCGCAGTTACGGTGTTCATGTGCAGCGCTTAACTCGGGCTTGTTTCACCATTAACAAAAACAACAACAAAAACAGCATGTCGTTGTTGCTGTGGGTCGCACAAATGCAAAGGACTCACACAACCTTACACACACAAACACACACACACACACGCGCATACTCATGCAAACAAATACACTCATACATATGCACAGCGAACAGCGGAAGCCCATGCCTATAAGGCCACCAGGACAATAAATTTTCAAAACAAAACTACGACGTCCCTGTTCAAAGTAGGACACACTCAATTCGCCGCAAAATTTGTTGGTCAAGATATTTTTTGGTCATAATAGAAGAATAGTGCAGTATTGAACATGCGCGCTCTTTGTTTGATTTAACTTTTTCTCTCCATATTGTTTTATCTCTCTGAGTGAGTTTTACTCTGCATTGAGCTGAGAGGAGGTGTGAAGAAAAACCCTCTTTGAGTTTTTCTTGATATTGACCTAGGCGCTATTTTGAGTTATTTTGAAAATTCTTTGATTTACTGAAACGCTCTGCCAAAGGTTTACTGTAGCCAAAGGTTTGCTTACATATAATTGAGCGATAAGTAACAGCTTCTCGACAGCCCAATAGATTCTGTTGAGTTTGTAACTCAATTAAGTGAATTTAGTTTAGTAAATTTATCAAATAAAGTGCATTTTGAATTATTAAAAAATAAAACTAAAAATTTTTTAATCCTAAGATATTTGATATGATTTATTTGTTTAGTTACCTATGTCTTTGATATCGTAAACATATTGTCTTTGTCAAAATTTTCAACAATCGTAGGAAACATTATTCTTATATTCACATCAACTTTCTATCAATCAAGAATTAGTTCACATTTACCTTTATTTTTAAATTAACTTCAGACGTCAACAGCAGTTTTTCGCCCATAAAACGTGCAACGGCGAATTCAAATCCCAAACATAAACAGAGAAAACTATTTTTGTTTTGTCTCTCATACATGTTTCTTCATCTGTATAACGTACACTATATGAATTTCATAGATACTGAAACACTCAAAAATCGTTTTGAGTCGATTGAAAAATTTACTCTCAAAAATATTTTTTTTTTAAATCCACATTTTTGAGCAATACTCTCGTTTTAAAATAAGTAGAAAATACGAATATATTTAAAAAATTATTACATTTTAAGTTAAAGAAAATATTTCATAAAGAAAGCTTTTTAAAATTTATCACTCAACTAATTTAATATCCAGACTTCACACAGGTCAGTAAAAGAGATGAAGTTATAACTTGAACTTGTTCAATTCTTATTGAATAGTGCTGGTAAGTATTTTCGTTATAATTTGATTAGTTTTCATTAAATATATTAATATTGTGGTGTTAATTGGTCATGTTAATAATGTTGGCAGTCTATGTAGAAATTGATTTGGGGTACCAACAAAATCTAATCGAGTCAAATATTTCCGATGTTATATATCGCTCGTTTTCTACAATAACGTTATAACTCCAAAAACAAGATTTTTCAGGAGAAGCATTTTAAGTTTTGAACAGAAAAAGGAAATTAATTCACCATTTTCACAATATGGACAAAACATCAAATATACAAGTACTACTGTAATGTACATGGTTTAATCCATAAAAAGTGACAAAAAAACTGGAGATTATCGATATATAATACGATCTAATCGGAAATATATTGAGGTGAATGAATCACAAATTCTACTCTCCTGCAAAAATTAAAGATGATATCGTTACCAAAATTGTACACAACATAGATCATGGTAACACGAATGCTGCTGTGTAATTAACTCAATTTTTATGTTTTTTGGATTATAACGTTATTGAAGAAAACGAGCGATATGTTCCACTTAGAGCTTGATGCGACCAGAGAAGAAGAGCAACGATTTGACTAGTCAAAATGGTTGGTCAAAACGCTCCAAGAATGTAAATTGGAAATGAGGTGGAAATAAATTTTAAAAGAGAAAACGAAGAAGTTGTCGGGCACCTAATGAACCGGTTGGTAAACCTATTTAGAAGAACTCAAAAGTCTTTAGTGTTCCAAAATGGTTGGGCAATAAGTTAGGAAAGTTCGGTCTTAATGATCCAGTATAAGCAGTAATAAATTATCTACGAAGAATCCAACGGGATTTTGCTTCTCTTCGATGACAATGTTATCAAGTTGTTGGTAGACCAAAACAATTTGTATGCGGTTCAGAATAATATCAAACGAACTGTTTAGAATTTCGAAAAGCTCCACTTTATCGATATTCGATTGGTCACAGGGTTAAAAAAATGTCCATGTAAGATCTGTATGGGTCTGTTCAACCAAAATTCCATACGATAATTCCTAATTTACAGAATCTCACAACAAATTCTACAACAAAAAAAATTTTTTTTTGGAAATTTCTACATATTTTGGTAGACAATCATGTGATATTTTCATCCGCGGGAAGCCTATTGAAATATTGATTTCTAAGTCCACACGATGACTATCTGTTTTGCATGATTTCGCATGGAGCCTGCAACAGAGCTAAGCGAAATATTATGTCTTATATGTATAACTATATTATGCTATGCTACGTTATGTTATACTATGTTATGTTGATAAGTTATGTTATTTTGATAAGTTATGTTATGTTATGTTATGTTTTGTTATGTTTTGTTATGTTATGTAGTGTTATGTTATGTTGATATGTTATGTTATGTTATGTTATGTTATGTTATGTTATGTTATATTATGTTATGTTATGTTATTTAATGTTATGTTATGTTATGTTGCGTTATGTTATGTAATGTTATGTTATGTTATGTTGTGTTGTGTTATGTTATGTTATGTTATGTTATGTTATGTAATGTCATGTTATGGTATGTTTTGTTATGTTATGTTATGTTACGTTATTTTATGTTATTTTATCTTATATTATGTTATTTTATGCTATGTTATGTTGTGATGTTTTGTTACATTATGTTATATTATGTTATGTTATGGTATGTGATGTTATGTTATGTTATATTATGTTATGTTATGGTATGTGATGTTATGTTATAATATGTTATGTTATGTTATGTTATGTTTTGTTATGTTATATTATGTTTTGTTATGTTATGTTATGTTACGTTATGCTATGTAATATTATGCTGTGATGTTGTTTTAATTTATGTTATTTTAGTTATGTTATGTTAGGCATGTCATTGATATGTTATGTTATGTATTTTTACGTGGTGTGATTGTGATGTAATAATATGTTATGTTAATTGATGTTACGTTATGTTATGTAATGTTAATTTATGTTATGTTACGTTATGTTATGTTATGTTATATTATGTTATGTTATGTTATGTTGATAAGTTATGTTATGTTATGGTTTGTTATGTTATGTTATGTTATGTGATATTATGTTGTTATGTTATATTATGTTATGTTATGTTATGTTGATAAGTCATGCTATGTTGATAAGTAATGTTATTTTGATAAGTTATGTTATGTTATGTTATATTATGTTATGGTTTGTTATGTTATGTTATGTTATATGATATTATGTTGTTATGTTATGTTATGTTATGTTATGTTATGTTATGTTATGTTGTGTTATGTTATGTTATGTTATGTTATCTTATGTTATATTATGTTAAGTTATATTATGTTATGTTATGTTATGTTATGTTATTTTATGATATGTTACACCTTTTTAAGTTATTTTATATTATTTTCTCTGAAACAAAAACTTTTTTATGTAGGTTTGTGCCAAGGATTTTAGGTTTTGAACATATTCAGTCAAGTCTCCCTTCACTCGAAAACGTGCTGTTAGATGAGTAGGAAGGAACGGAGCAATAAGGGTCAATTGCATACAAAATGCTCTTTTTTTGTCTCCGTTTTTTAAAATCTGTTTTTAGGTAAAAACAAAAAGAAAAAAAACAAATAAAACATGAGAAAGTGATCACTGAAGAATATTTATTAACAAAATATATTTTTCAGAATCCTAAAATTGTTTGCATATTTGTTTTGAAGAATATTATATTGCTCTCTCGTACTTGCTTAGTACAAAAACATATGTCCCCAGTTACACTTTTTGATGCAAAACGTGAAAAAAAAATTGAAAACAATGCAAAAATTTAATAAATAATAACTGATTTGTAATAATAGCATTTATTTCATATGTTTTATTTTGTTGTTATTCTCAAAACATTGTCATCGCGAATTTGGCTTTCGATTTATATTAAGTCCCCGCGCATTTTATTGAATGTCACTTTTTTTTACGCTTCGTTAGTTTTAATTTAAGTGTGGTATAGATAACAAGAAAGTTATATTAAGAAAGTTTAGAGATTAGTTTTCACGAAATTCTAAAAATTAAAACGATTAAATAATATTAAAGTAATTTTTTGTGCTTTCTCAGTTCATCATGATAAGTACGTGTAAAAATGTATTGAACGCCACGCGGAGTTTTATTAAAGCAAAACTAGTAAATACAAAAAATCTAAGTTTAAAATCATTGTTTCATAGGTTTTGATAAATTTCTTTTGTTTTCGTATTTTTGCAAACTAAAATTCCCAAGAAAAAAAACTAAAAAGTGGCAAATGTATTGAACGTAACTTTTAAGATATGTCACACCACCGTCTGAAGTATTAATTTTGCATTTCGTTTTTGTATATTTAAGAGTAAAATAGCAAAGTTAACGCCTGCTGAAAGAGCACGAAGATATCAGGAAAAAATAAAGCTAGATAAGGAACGAAATGAAGAATATAAACGAAAGCAAAAATAATGGTGCCTATGTTTGACTTTGACCTGATTGAAGTGATCAGTTGCACTGATCATCTCCGATTTGAGTGATTTTTGTAGTGAATCTAGTGATTTTTCTCGTATATCTGCTGTGTGACGTTCAATACAAAAATCGTATAAAAACCATAGAAAAAATGATTTTGTGCAGGGCCTTAAAACAACTTCGAATTCTTCGAAAAATTTAAGAAACTTTAAAAACAATACATGAAAACCTCTTTGAGTACCTTTTTTTTTTGCAATTGACCCATAAAGTAATACCTTTGTAAAAAGTTCTTAGCGTTGCAGAATGTCGTAGAAACAAGTGAATTTAAATCGGTAGCAAGTGTTATGCCTTCTCCTAAGCTTATTCAAGTTACTTAACCATCCTTTCTATAAACTTTCTCTACCACCAAGTTTAGTTTGAGTCGTAAGTTTTGATGAATTTTTATTTTCAGTTGATTAAAAATGAGGAAAGAAAATTAAAAAGATCAAAGCTTAGACCAAGGATTCGAACCTGAAACTTCTGGGGTTGCAATCAAGCGCAATACCAATCGACTGCCGTGGTCGACCATGTTCTGCTTTATAAATGAAATGGAGTATATAATTATTTTTTAAAAAAAAATTACCATGAGTGATTTTAGAAATTTTCTAACAAAAATCTGGGGAAAGCGAGATTTTATGCTTGTTGACTTGGGAAAATTTATAAATAAAAAATACTGGCAACACTGACTTGGCCTGCCTAAAATTGAGTAGAAACGAGCTCCAAAATCGTAAAAAACCGTCTCTCTTCGTTCTACGTTCGCAGTGTCGTCAACGTAAACAAAAACAAATACAAAAACACACGATGTTGGGGCGCACACGAGTAAAGAACTGTAACGCCAGGAAAAACAATTCAGTATTGACGCGTACACCGTGGAGCTCAGTAGCAAAAGCATAAGAATACGTCTAAACATAAAAACGTAATTGCCGCTGCTAGCAAGCGAAACGTAAAGCAAAATCGAATCAGTGCATTCAGTGATGAGTGTGCGTATATGTGTATGTGTGTGTGTGTGTGAGTGTTAAAGTGAGTGTATAACGTAAAGCTTTACGCTTTGTACACGGAAGTCATAATAAATTCATTTTGAACATCGAATACGTAAGGCACGTATAGCGTATCACTTGCAATGCATTCTACGACTACGTAGTGTCGTTCGACAGATAATCGCGCAAGATAATGTGAAGAAAAGATACGGTTAAAATCAGAAGAAAAACATAAACTGGACATTTGTGTACGGTCTGAACGACAAAAAGTGATGTTTGGGTGGCGAAAAACGGAATAGCGTGTGAAAAAAAAACGCAACGTATGGAATGTCAAGGATAACCGCGAGTTGAGCGCGTAAACAAAAACAAGGTGTTTATTTTATGCTTAGAAAATATATGATTTGTTGTTGTTGTGCCTAATGCATTTATGATGATGGTGATGATGATGATGATGATATTGATGATGATTGTGCGATTGTGTGAGGTATGATTATGTGATGTTGATGATAAGAAAAATTGTACGACTATGATGCAAGAAATTTATGCTTTCACCACAGTGTGATGACTATCATAAATATAATTGGACAACCTGCCTACGTCAATACTATGGTATTACCTTGATGAGCGGAATGCTGCAGAAATAAAGGAATATATTGTTTGAAATTATTTTCAGGTTGTTGTAGGTCATGACAGGAGAATGCTGTTAATTATGATTATGATGATATTGTTCTCGTACTAGTGGATGTCTGTTGTTGTCGTCACTTTGTGTTTCTTGTGGTTCTCCACTTAAGTGATTTCCATCTTTCATTGTTTTGATTTGCTTTGATGTTTTTTGTTTTTTTTTTTTGTTTTTGTGTTGATTTTTTTTTCTTATGAAAAAGTCATGCTCAAAAATAAAACTAAAAGAACCTCCATTATAACATATAAAAATATTTGTGTTGACAAGCGCGTCTGTCATTCACACAATTAACGTTAAAAGTGCGTGTGTGCCAAGAAAAAAAAAAACAAACGAAATGGCTGTAATTTAATACTTTCTTACAAAAAGCGCAAAAAAAGAAAGAAAAAATAAATATAACACGCAATAAAATATGAAGTGATATGGAATAAATTATATTTATAATAAATGTAAACAAGTATGTATGTATGTATATAAAAAATAATCACACGCAATAATATTCGACACTCATATTTTTGAGCGGGAAAGACTCATATTTTATGAGAGCTGTAAGAAGTTATAAAATAGGCAACAACATAGAGAATAAAAGAAGATTTTTTTTTTTTTTGTATAAAAGTCAAAAAGCCATCAAAATATGTGATAGAAAATTATTGGAACTGAAAGTTAAAAACCTGACAACAACTGAATCAAATCATTTTGCTCAGATTTCAAGAAATTTATATAAAATTAGATTCGTAATGATAATAATGCAAGAAACCTCTCATTTCCACAATAATATTCAAGAGTGAAAATATTGAAATTAAAAATATTGTATCAGAAACCGAAAGAACTCAACATTTTTTCAAGTTTTTAAGGATTTATAAAATATATGATTTTGTTTTGTAAGATTAATAAAAAGAAAAGATGGATTAAAATAAAATTTGATGAAGAAGGATACAAATATTTAGTGAAAAAATTATTCAATAACATCTGGCGAAAACTTTCAAAACTAATAAAATATAGTCTAAATACAGCTAAAATGATTACAACAAAAGCTTTTTTCAAATTGATTTGTCAATTTGTCAATTACGTCAAAGAATACCAGGTGTGCAAGTATGAAACCGCCGTTTTTTTCCTTGAAATAAAGGCTTTTTAATCTTAATATTTGAAAGAGCTCTTTGGGAGAGCACGCCCATAAAAATGTTAAGAAATATGGTTAGTTGTGTATTTATCACATAAAAGCAACAGTCTTTCATAACAAAATGGTCTCCACACCATCTTAGGTGTACCATCAGTTAAACTAACTGAACCCTAAAAGGGAAGTGTGGAGAAAGGAAGGAGCTAACAACAAAATAACACAACTTCAATATGCTCCGATAGCGGTAAATTGCTGTGATCGAATTTCGAAGATGCACATGAATTTAAGGCTATGCCTAAAAGTATGATACGATCTAGGTTAACCTTGATACATGGTGCATCAAAGTAGATAAGAACTTAAGCGTTCTCTGTGTCAAAATAAATTCTGAGTAACTTTCTCGGCATAATTGGCAGTATAAGTAGAACCAAAGTAGCTTGATTGGATCACAGTTAAAATTCATACAAGACTACTGATGATTTGGTGTAGCGGCCAACGAAACAGTCTGTATAGTCAAGCTGTGTGATATCAACACAGATATCATTCAAAGTATGTTACATCAGAATTTATGCATGTATTCCATCTTTCTGGCATTTTGTGGATCCCTTGAGAGTAAAACTTTGTATTTTTTGAAGCGAACCAATCTTCGAGTCATTTTCAAGATGTAGAAAGTAAAGTACTGCTCACCAAGTACGTGACCCATCGATGCAAACAAGTGATAATCGGATGGTGCCAAGTCTGGTGAATAAGCCGCATGGGGCAACACTCTTCCCACTTGAGTTCTTCCAATGTGCCCCGAACTGGTTTTGCCGTCTGCGACGGAGCATTGCCATGCAGGAAAATTACTTTGTGCTGCCTACTTTGATATTCGGCGCATTTTTCGACCAATGAATGGTTCAAATCTATCAGTTGTTGCTGGTAGCGCATAGTATTAACCATTTCACCCAGTTTTAGGAGCTCATAATTGACCACATCTTTTTGGTCCCACCAAACACAGAGCATCGTCTTCCTACCAAAGCAATTGGGTCTTGCAGTCGATGTGGATGGTGCGCCCATGATTTCTTCGCTTAGGGTTCTCAAAATAGATCCACATTTTGTGACGCTCCGATGTAGGAATGACTTCTTTTTGTACCGTTCGAGCAAGATTTCGCATGTGGTTTTTTTGTCTCTCCATCTGCTTGTCATTCAACTCATGCGGAACCCATCTTCCAACCTTTTGAATCTTTTCCATTTTTCGTTAACGAAGGGAAATGGCTTGTCGAGTAAAGCCTAGCTTCTTTGCGAATTGTCGTTGCGTTTGCACATCGTTCTCAGCCAGCAATTCTTCCAAATCGGCATCTTCAAACTATTTCGGAGGCCTTCCACGATCTTCGTTTTGGACAGCAAAATCGCTTTTTTTTGAACCGCCGAAACCATTCTCCACAAGCAGTCGCTGAAACTCATCTGCAAGTTTTTTTTTTTTTAAAGGAAAAAAAAACGCAATTATGTCCGCAAATCAACGTTTTCTGGCATAAAACTCGACATTTTTAACGTTTTGAAAATAAATGTATTTTGCCAACTAACACTTTTATTGTTGCGCGATTCTCAGTGTTGCCAGATGTCAAAATAATAAAAAACAGATGATAAAACAATAATCCAATAAGCATCCATTCAGTGACGCATCTAGATAAGGGCTGAAAGGGCTTTAGCCCCCCTTGGAGAAATTTTTTGTATGGCAAAAACGAAAAGAAGTCCAAAAAGACGTTTCAGCTTCTTATAAATACCGTTGGAAAAGTATTGGATATTCAGCCTCAGGGGTTTTTTTAATATTTCAACTGATCAAAAATAGTAATCAAGTTTAAATTTTCTCTTCTCCTACAACTGTACTATACTTGCCAAGAAAAATTGCAGTATTAATCATTGTAACTTTTTTTGTTTGAAGAGAGTCAGTGGAACCATCGTAACTTTTTTGTTTTAAGCCCGATTTTAAAATATTTTGGAATAAAATCACTTAGAATTTAATGATGATGATTTAATATGGTAGTCATTTCCGTCCCGGCACAAACTCCGATTTCGATATCGGAAAATGTTAATTTCTCGAAGAATTAGCGAAGAAAACTATCGTATTTGAATTCGTTAAAGATAACGCCAACGATAACAATCCGTTTGGCGTTCTAAACGGACAGTTCGTAAGCGAGTTTTGTATCGAAAAAGAACCCGTTTACGACGTGGTAAGCGATAAATTGTATGTAACATAAACGAAGAAAATTATCGTATTTCTAATCTTATACGAATCAAAAGCTATCTATTTTGCGCAGTAATATTTACTCGAAAACGAGTGTTCGTTTATGCTTCGAAAAAGGAGCCATTTACGATGTCGTTAGTGATAAATTTTATGAAAAATTATCGAAGGAATTATCGTTTTTGTACTCTTATAGTTATCGAAAATGGCCTATTTGGCACAAGTTATGATTATTCGAAAACGAGTGTTCGTTTATGTTCTGAAAAAGTATTAATTTTCAATCCTGAAAATGTTCATCCTCTGCTGAGTATTCTTCTGTGCGCTTCATCCAATCTGTCGTAGTCGCGCTGCTGAAGGCTGTATTGTACACTTCCATTGCACGCTCCAAAGAGCAGTCTGGATTGTGCATTTCCACCGCCGGTTCCAAACAACTTTCCAAATCAGAAGCTGCTCTTGAAACAGTTTCTATACTTACAAGAGCTTTGAGCGCATGCTTGCATTTAGTTCCAATTTTATATCGCTGCATTTTTTATTTACCGGCTGTTTTCTTTTTTGTTTTGTTTTTAAAAATTAAATTCCTTTTTTACGTTCACTTTTCTCCACTTACAAACTTTATAATTCTATGCAAACAAATTTGAATTTTTTTTCATTTAAGGCTTCTTCTTAACCACACTTTTTGATTTAATGCAAAAGTCATAATTTTTCTTTTTTCACGATACGTGGTTGCCATGAGTTCTCAAAAATCATAACAAAAAGTGTGGTTTATGTAGGGCGACGGCAACTCTGAATGCAATCTTGTATATTCTTCGTAAATTGTGCACCATATTGACAAAAATACGAAATTTACATTCGATAAAAGGTCGTAAGAGACGAACATTCGTTTTTAGAGAAATATGTGCCGGGTGGGTTTATTTAAATACAAGTAAAAGTAAAAAAAAATTAAAAATAATTTTTTTGACGTAGAATACGTCATTCTCGGAGGTTAGTAGGGCGGTTGATAGTGATCAAGCGGCGGTGATAGCGTTTTTAGGTCACACTTTGAGCCTTTGGTGTGCCTAAAGTACGGATCGTAAAATGTTGATGTTAGCACTTGTTGGTTTGCTTGATCCTCACTGGGAGAAAATTTCATGTTTGAACTCTCTAACTTATGTAAATTTTACACAATTACATGAGATATAAAGCCAACATTTGATGTTTCCGTTTGCTTTGCGCATGGTTCTTGTATCTGCTGCATATGAGTTGCATGAGTTTCATTCAATCAAATGGAACTGCGGAACTATATAGTTCCGGGCACCGTTGCCAGATTGGGCGATTTATCGCCAATTGGGCGTTTTTTTTCTTGTTTTTGCGCTTAAATTTTTAGGAAATCGCCTGGCGATTTTTTTGGCGATTTTTGTGAAAACCACGCTTTTCCATAAACTCATCTTATGTGTGTGGCAACAATTTTTGGCAATACTTGTAAGTTGGCATTCATCTTTATTTCCTTGCCACATTCTAATGCATTTGTGGAACGTATTTTTCCCGTCAACAGAATGAAATTAGATATGCTTACTTCAATCATTCGAGTAAAATGTTTCATGAAGGCTCAAAACAGTTGTTGCAAGTCGCTGCCAATATCCGATGATATGATTTCAAAACTGAATAAATCAATGTATGATCTAAGCAATCGAGAATTGACAAAAGAGGAAGAGTCTAATATGGCTGAAGTATTTAATAGAATGGAACTACCTTTTTTGTAATAAGGTTTTATTTTTAAAGTTGCATATTGAAAAATTCTAAATAGTTATAGTCTCTAAAAAAATGTTCTTTAACAATCAAAATTCTCGTATAAAACGAAGTATCTTTTTTATAATTTTTTACAGATCTCAATATTATTTCAATAAATGTGAAAATAAGAACTTTTATATATATAATACTATTAACAGCTCTCAATATTATTTGTAAAAAATGTTAATAATTTTTTTTGTTTTTTCTAATAAATAAATTTCTTAGAAAAAATTGCGATTTTGGCGATTTTTTTTTTCATTGGGCGATTTTGGGCGATATTTTTTTTAAATATCGCCTCCTTATTATAATAGTAAGGAGTGGTCAGAGGATATAGGTCTTTAAGGGGGTCGGCCATACATATTAACTCTCTCCGGCACTCTCTTAAAGGTCATATGCTCAGGTGTATGGAATAAATATACAAAAACCATAAAATTTGTATGGGAGCCCCCTAAGGAGTGGTCGGAGAGAATAGGTGTCAAGGGCAAAAATATTCCTTTTGTAAAAGTAATGGGGGTCAGTCACACCTAATAACCCTCTCCGGCACTCTCTTAAAGGTCATATGCTTAGGTGTATGAAATAAATATACAAAAACTATAATATTTGTATGGGAGCCCCCCTAAGGAGTGGTCGGAGAGCATAAGTGTCAAGGGAAAAAATGTTCGTTTTGAAAAAGTAATGGGGGTCATGCATATTAGCCCTCTGTGGCACTCCCTTAAAGGTCATCTGTACAGGTGTATGGAATAAATATACAAGAATCATAAAATTTGTATGGGAGCCCCCATACAAAATGGATTTTTTAAAAAAGATGTCATCAAAAGCAAATTGAATAATTCTACGTCTTGTGTTATGACATAGTCGAAACTGCTGTATCTTTTTTCTTTTCATTTCTTTCGGTTTTTACTAGTTTTCTTTACCAAGGTCACGTGTAAGTTCATCAAAATGTTTGAATAACATATTGGTTCTAATAAGACAAACAATTTTGAAGAAAAAAATTTTGCAAATATCATAAACAGTATGAAAATTATAGGCGATAAAGTGCCTCATAATGATAAGGTATGTGCACAAAAATTGAAATTGCGAAAAAAACATATGAAAACACCACCTTCAATTTTTGTCTTAATTAAAAAGTAACATTCTTCTTCAAATTTAGGGTTTTGAGAAATTAGCAAATACATTTTTTTAAAATAGTATGTTGATAACCCTGACATGCAAAATCTAAAAATATTATATTTTTTTCATAAACCTTTCCAACGGGACCTGATTTATAAAAATCCGATACAACATGACGTAGATACAATTTATTGAAAATTACTCAATTCTGACGTTTTCAGATGATGACTAGATTTGAAAGATCCTTAACTTTTCAACGAATGTTGATAAAAAAAGTAAAAGAAGTGGTGTTCTTAGAAGTTTAAAAGAAACCTATAGACAAAAAATAAAACAAATCAAAAGGCATAAGACGGACCCGTTTTGCTTTATGCGTTGGGAATGGGCGACCACTTAACACACAAAAATGTCTTTTTTTTTTGTCCATAACTGTACGTACCGAACATTTTGAAAACTTTACAAAAATCTTTAATTATGAAGTATCTATGGAAGACGATGTGACATTATTGATAAAAACTTCTGATAAAATTTATCTGACATACATTCATACAGTTCGTATTTATAGCCATACTAATGTCAGGGACGAAGAAAAAAATTAATCTTGTGAATATAAATAACATCATTTGTAATTCAAGATAGAAGTACACAGAACTTAAGCTGTTTGTTGTCAACGATACTTGTTCCACTTTTCTAAGCGGATCCCAAATGCAGCAACGTTGACCTTTTGTAAGAACCTACAGCCTGCTCTACTGGGAACAACAAGAAACATGACCATATTTTTGTTTCATTTTTTTAAAATTTTTTTTTTTTTTTTTTTTTTTTTTTTGCCTTTCCATTACTTGCTTTCAACAATACAATTTGTGGTCTACAATGAATCAACGAAGAAGTGATCTATTATTAAAATTTTTCCAAGGTTGAAAAATACGTTATTTCAAATGCTGGTTTTGTACACTTATATTAATTGAAAAAATAAAAAGTGGACCTCTTAGAAATGAGCAAAACATTAAATGAAACCAAGAAAAAAAATACATAAAACTCTCGCACCCGAACCCATACCATTCCAACCCACCTGACAGCACTCATGCGACAGCGATTGCAATGTTGTTGGGTGGGCGGTGCACATGACAGCACTCGGCATGTAAGTCACACCCAGCTAACACACAGCCAACACGCAGAGACATTCAGTATAAATGTTCCGAAAGACACAAGCAAAACAAAAGTGAGCGAAAGTTACGACAAGCCAAACGAAGAAAGGCGAATGTATGAAAATAAAATTAAAAAAATTAAATAAAAAAAAAAAAACCAAGTAATGTGTTTGTAGTTTTAATTCTTGTAGGACATCTTGACACAAACACTCAAAATATTTTGTAAGCTTGCCGTGTACATTTTCGGATATCAGGCAACAACAGCAGCGTAAACTATATGAAGGATATTTGCTGAGATCTATAACATGACTGGGTGTATGCATGAATGTTGGTGACAATTATATATTTACGTATAAGCCAACGAAGAAGAAGTTTGCGAAAAAGTTTGCTGAAAGCAAAAGTCAAAAACTAAACAAAAACTTAGAGAAGGGAAGTGGGAGCAAGTTCTGTTTGAAATGTCTTGCAAGAATATGTCATTACTTTCGTTTGTAGTGGTGAACAGGTCGTGACGCTAGGGATAAACAGTGTAGCTCACTCACATCGAAGACATCATGCGAATGACAGCTACAACATAACCGCCACATTCTTTTTTTTTTTGGTACAAAACTGTCAACAAAGGTTAGTTGTTCTGCTGTTTCGGTCGTTGTTGAGGTTAAAGTTTTCAAATTTTACAAATTCTTAACATAGGCTTTTCTTTTTGGTCTGCTAAGCGAGGAATAAACAAAGTTATTGAAGTAGTACATTAAGGAACAAAAAAAAAAAAAAGAAAAATTCCTATTGTTTTGAGCTTTTAAGTAAATGAAAAAGTTCAAGCAACTTAAAGCCCACAACAAAAAGTGACTCTAAAATAAAATTCCTTATTCCTTTGCTGGCATTCCCAGAGCAGCGCTTTACTCTTAATAACTCAGATTAAATTAGATTAACACTTAAGTGCTTAAGTTATTTTCGAAAATCAGCCGTAATAAATAATGACGAGCGGAATGTTTGCGTGACATGAAACTTAATAGAAGCAATTTGCTTAAAGTTTATTGAGTTTATTTTACTGCATTGCAGGGCAGAACGGGCCAGAGCATGGCAGGACAAGACGAGTAAAAAGGTTTTCTGTACACAAACTGTTGAGTTCGTCTGTTGAGTTACACCCAAAATCTTGATCGTAAATGAGGCTTTATTTTAATTACACTTTTTATACGCTTTACAAGTATCGATTGTTTGATGATTGGTTGATTTAGTATAAATCATCATTTTAAACTTTTGGCGAACTTTTGAAGGGCAAATTTTAGACCACTTACAATATAGTGGAAGTTACTTATGTTTGTGCATAGTATGTATGCTGAAATTAGTCATGTAAACTAAAAAGAAGCTTAAACTAAAGTAATTTATTTCAAATTACTTGACATTAATTAAAAGTGAAGCAATAACAGTAAAAGTAATATAACCCAACCAAGAAACTTTAATGAGTTGACTTTCTTAGAACTTCTAAGAAACTTGTTGAAAAGGTTCGACTTGTTCAAAAAGTTTGAGCAATCGTATGCTGCTTGCTTCCACAGTGTTAAATAGACACGTGAGTTTATCGACTTTTTCTCAAATACGATCTCAAATGCGTCTTTAATGCGAGTAAACAACGTTCTGTTAAGTTTTTTTGGGCATGGCCACTAAAGCACTGATGACATCTACCTTACACAGTAAGCGGGCAATGGAGTAAGTATGCTGCTTATCAAGCACAAGAAAGAAGAGAATACACGAAATTAAATGAAATTCCTCTCCGTAGAAAAACAATGGAAACGACATCGACAAGAAGGAAACGAAAGCCAAATGCTTAAAAAATTACTTTTAAATATTAAGGGTATTCACCGGTTGATGCGAAACGTAGTTGTGACGATGCGAAAACGCAAGATTGCGAATTTTTGCATAATTCCAACACAGGCCCGTAGCCAGAATTTACCTAAGGTGGGGGGGGGGAGGTTTGGAAAAATATCGATGTTTTTGATATCGATAAATGAAAAGGTATTTTTTATATAATTGCCAGAAAGATGGGAAAAATCAGTGGCTAGCAATGGACAATACTTTGAAAAATTAATTTGTAACAAATTTTTCACAATAAAGCGACAAACTTGAAAATAAACACTTTAAAACTTCCCTACGAAGAAAAGAACCAGTTCTGAACCTATCACGTGATAGGTCCCCAAGGAAGAAGGATCAGTCCCAATTCTGCCACCAACATATGAAACCGACCGGTCAATTTTACACGGCGTTGTCATTGACAGGGGTCAATTGCCACCTGCTGCGTCACCTTGGACCTGTCCCGTGATCGGCCTCGAAGAACAAATTTTTGACATATCCTAACTATCGAGTAGTTCGTTGAGCAATTTCGTTTGTGCGCTAAACAATCATTGGATATTGCCCTCACTTTGCTAAATAATTATTCTATGACAGATGCACATTTTTTTTTTCTTTCCAACTTTGAATTTCCACACGATACAAATACTGCTTTGAATTTAAATCGATCTGTCTACACTTGCATCATATTAAATTGGTCCCGTGCTGAGTAAAATAAAATATGTCCATATCAGGCACCTGTACCGTGACTAGTTATATCAGACCTGTCCTTGGATATGTTACATTTGAGCTGTCACGGAAACAGTCACTTAAGAACAATTGACTCTGCTTTCTCCGTAGGGGATTTTTGTACACCAAATACATAAAACAAAAATTAATTTATTTTTTTTTTTTTATATACTTATATTAATTTTTTTTTTTTGTTAATTCTTATAACAGCGTCCGCTGTGACACTGCAATCCCTATGTATGCTTAAGGATGCACACCCATTTAAGCGGATCTCACACCAGTGATGTGATTCTGATTTAGTAAAAAATCCCGATCACATCCCGATTTAGACCTGTTTATCTCACCAAAATGACACGAAAAACCCACAAAAAATCCCACACAAATCTTTATACCAATAAAGATTTTTTATGCAATTTTTGAAAAGAAATAAGGATGCCCACCTGCTAAACAGGCCCACCTACTACTGAACACTGTGAGTTCTGACGTCTGTATGATGCGCCAATGTGTAAAGTGTCGTAGTAACATCTCATTGAATATTTCTTTTGATAAATCATTGAGATGAATGCGCGCGCTGCTTTAGCCACACGGCCGTTGAGAAATAAAATATTCGAATAAAACAAAGCTGAGCAAATATAGTTCATCTCTATTTAGTGAATTTCAGAGTGTTTCTTGTCGATAAAAAAGGTGAATATGAATAGAATGCTGTATTTAATGTTTATTTTTCACAATTCGACTAGCAATCGAACAATATTGAGAAATGGGAAAAAATATTTCACGTCATGTTATGATGGCGTGCCTGTCCACCTACTGAACAAAACGTTGGCCCACCTTCGGAACAGATTTTCAGTAAAAAGTTGTCATTTATATGATTGAAAATAGTGTTTGGAATTAGTTAAAATAGTTTTCGTGATTCTCGTCCACGTTCAGATAAAATTTTAGAATGCCGTCGCCGTAAAAAAGTGAAAAGAAGAACGAATATAAATTCTGATGCGATGGCTGATTTAAACAAATCTCTATTGTTTAAAGTTCAGAGAGTCATTGTGAATTATTGATAAAATAAACTTTTTATAAACTCTCAAAAAATAGTGTTTTTACTTCATTTTCTAATTTTTTTCAACGATTTGTTTTAGGTGTTCAGTAGCTGAGCCGATTTTTTTCAGCGGTCGATTTCGAGACTTTTGTTAGATCGACTGCCAAAATTATATTTTTTGGAAATTTTAAATTCTGATTAAAATTCTTGTTAGTATTTGAACTTAGCTTCCAAATGAAACCAAGAGCTCTGAAAAATTATGTTTTAAGCCAAAGGTATAGCCTCCAAACAAAACGTGTTTAGTAGGTGGGCATCCTCCCCTACCTTTTTTAACATTATAATAATTTTATAGTCTAATAATGTACATAATAAAGTTTTTCAATAAATATAACAAATTTTCCGCAGAAAAAAAAAATACCTAAAGTTAAACTCTGCGTTTTTTATAAAAACTCTCTTAAGTGTATGAAGTAATCGTAAATTTCTTTCTTCGCATCAAAATTAAACTGAGGTTATATTTTTGTTATTAAATGAGGATCTTACATATCCCATATCATATCCCATATCATACATATACATATCCCTTTCTTACATATTTAGAATCAATGAAACACCAATTGAATGAACGTTTTGCTAAGAATTTACACTTTAAAAAATTATGACACAGTAGAAAATCCCACCTAAGCATCTGAAATCCCACACGTTCTCAAATAGGCCAAATATCCCAAAATGAGCCCGAAATCCCACCAGATCACATCACTGACTGAAGCTTTGATCGTTCTGTATGTGAGATAAATACATATTTTTCTGCACTAACGCAATCTTAAGTGCGCTCTTGTGATTGCATATTGTGAGAGGATTACAGAAAGGCTTTTCCATTCCGCAATCCGATTCACCCCCAAATTCATCATGCAATTGATTTCGCCCGCTGCTTGCCCGCTGCTTACACGCAGTCGCAGCACGTGCAAGAATTGTGCCCACCCCTATTGTACAGCAAGATTCACAAATAAATTCTGGCTCGTACCAGCGACTACCATTATAAGAGGGATCAAAAACTCTGTTGTACACTTGCACTACTCCAATATTGTTTTTAAAATCACGCCGATGTGAGTTATTTACATCCATAAATAACCCACATATATAGTAAAATTTTTATTGTAATTGCGCACGATTTTTATTAAATTGCACCCGATGTTCAATGAAAACAGTTTAAGAAAACGTAACAAATAAAACATGAAATAAAGAAAAACAAAAAAAAAAACAATATCTTTACCTATACTAAATTCTCATTTCATATTGTGGTTGTGATCCTAACATTGGTTTAATATAACAGTGATTTCCAAACAGCCAACCATATTTATCATATTGATTGTAAGGAAAAAGTTTGACGACCGCTGCTGTTAGAATTTTTTTTTTTGGCTCTGTTGAGTAAGTAGAAGCTGAATGAAATATAGAGTAAATAACATAACACAAAAATATTATACTGGCATTTTAAAAACTTCTCTTTGTTTCATGAAAAGTTCAATAAGTTGAGTTAGTGGCGTTTTCAAAAAATCTCTTTTCATAAAAAGTTAAATAACTTTATCAATTATGGAGCGATTTTTAAAAACTAAATTGCGTTTAAATTTTTAATAAATTTTTTGTATGATTCCGTACAGGACTACTGTAATCTCGATATAATTTAGTGTATAGAAAAATCGTCAAAGTTAAAAAAAAGTCGAAAAAATTGAAAAAAGTTGTATTTGAGAGTAAACTCACTCAGCTTTCTCAAGTTGTCCCAAACAGTATGTATATCGTTAGAAAGGTTCAAGTATCGTATTCAGGGTTCGGTTAATTTTTTAAAATCGGTTAACAATCAGGTTAGTTATGAGCCAATAAGTAGGCAAAGACAGACAAAATCGGTTTTTTGACCATAAGTCCAGATTTTGGGGGTGTCGGCAAATTTGAAGTAGAGAACATTCTTTAACTCAACAAGACCTACCAAAAAATAGCATTATATCCCAGGTATTTTAACTTCGTTCCATTTTGTCGCACTGTGTAATCTAACATTATTTTTAATCAGCCTTCAAAGGTTAATATTAAGTATAACTTAAATTATATAATAATCAGATGTTATTGACAATTATATTTTTGTTTTTGTAGTGTTTGTGTAATACTTGCTCTTGTATTTGTCAAAATTCAACAGCATTTATTATAAACTCGATTTTTTTTCAACTGTTTCAACCAACCACCAACCAGGTATAAAATGGTTGACAGGAAGAAAGATAATAAATTTGAATAAAAACTAATCATACAGCCATATTCAACAAATTTCAATTAAAACAACATAAAACTCTCAATACTCTAATTTTAATAAAACCATAATAATTGCAAAAATGTACGAACAAAAAATACCTTCAATTACGTTAAAAAAACAAAATGGAGCCTCCTGCACACAACCACAGAGCGAAGCAACATGAAAATATGTGTTTCGACTTGTCGCCGGCTTCGTTCTCCCCTTGTACTCCTCAACCTCATCACGCACGGTGCCAAGATATTCGCTTTGTTTCAACCGTCAACCGTTTCAACCGTACCCAGTCTACCCTATATTGCAGCATAAGCTAAACTTCTTCAAATCGTTTCAACGTAGTAACCGATAACAAGTTGTTGATAATAAAATGTGCTAGTTTTTTTCTTTGTCTCTGCATATGTTCCACTTTTGTATTTGTTTTGCTAAAACAGGTGTATTCAACTCAAGGCTGGATGCTTGCATTGAAAAATTTTTCTGAAAGGTGGTCCTTGAATGTGTTGCATGTTGTTAAATCAGCGGCGTAGATACTATCGTAGCTAGGATGATAACCAGACATATAACTAAAGGAAATATTTCTTCTTTTTATTTTGAATTTTTAAATTAATTCTTTTTCACAAGTTTAACATTCAACTGATGCTCTCTACTGGCTATAGATATACTTTTTCCTATGATGAGTAATTTTTCCTATGAAAATTATTGAAAATTAAAAAGCGGCCTTATGTCCCTTTCAGTGCTTATTGTGTGCGCCACTTTGTAGAAATTTGTTTTTTTGTTCTAATGCGAATAGCGTGAGGTTTTTTGATGTTACACCAAGCAAAAGATATTTATGCAAATACACACAAATCTTTCGTTCTTTCTACACACACAGTTGAATGTACATACGTAGAACTACGTGTATTTTTAATGCTTTTTGTTTGTTTAAGGACTTTAAAATAAATATAAATAAAACATAATCTGCAAAAAAAAAAAAAAAATAAAATAAATATAAGCAAAAATTCATAATTATACATATATCACACTGAGAGTGTTTTCAGCTTGTAAAAATCTACACACTGAGCCTGTCGTCCTTTTATGCTGGCTCTTTTTTTCGCATTCCTTTCTGTGTAGGTTGTTTTTTCATTTAAAAAAAAAGAAAATAAATAAAACAAATACCTAGCAATGTTGAAATGGAACCATGTGTGTGGCATGCCGAATATGCATATGTTTGAGTTTGTTGTAAAAAACTTTCAAGGTTAGAAAAAAAAAGAATAAAAAAAGGAAAGATTTTAGGGAAGCTGCTAACAGCATGGCAAGCATTCAGGCATGAAAGCAGCAACAGAAAAAAACATTTCACATTAAAAAAAAAACACAAAAAAATACAAATACAAAAACATGCAAGTATGACTACTTTACAACATTAAAAAATATGCTTAAATTTTATATTTGTGTATCTTAAGGATACATTGATATGTTTGAAATAAATAAATAATGAGGTTTGTTTAAATAAACTCGCATTATTTGTGCAGATATTTCACATAACTTCCTTCGAATAACAGGAAATCAAGTTGAGATTAAAAACGGGATTTTTTTTTGTTGTATGGGTAGGTGTAATGCCAACTTAATCCCAAATCATTGAAGGATATTGGAAGTTATTCTTATAGTTGGCGGAACTGTCTGTTGACTGTTATGGGGAAGTATGAATTTTTGGGTGCTATTAAGTATTGTTTTTTTATTTAATAGGGGGGATCAAAGTATTTAATAACATTATTTCTACATCAGTCTTGTTTTTGTTTCCCTGATATATAAGCATTTTTCATAATTTGAAAAATTGAAAAACATTTTTTGGATTAAATCAAATGTGCACAAAGAAACTTCTTTACTTTTCGAATATGTAGGGTAGAATGGGTGCGGTTGAAACATTTTAGCTTATCGTTTTAAGATAAGCGAGCGATGGCGGAAATGTATTAACTAAGAGACCATATATCTATCTACTAATGGGCATTTAAAAAATTTCATTTGTTTCAACCGTTCCCATGCCAGGGTCGGTTGAAACAGTGTCTGGGGTCAGTTGAAACATATGCAAATAATAAAAATTGTAATAAACTAACATGTTTTATTCATCGTTTAATAACATTTTAGGACTCGTAATAGCACAGTTGAATCTCACAAATATTATCTTATTAATACTCAAGTCGTTCACGATACTTATAATCTAACACTATTTTTAATTAAGTACAACTTAAATAACACAGTGAAACAAATTGAAGTTTTTTTTGTACACATTAAAATCTTCTAATAGGCCGCAAAGAACAGTCTAATTCTATAAAAAAGTCATACTCATTTTTTTCCCCGCAGCCTTGGTTTTTTTTTAAAATTCATAACAATTTTTACTTTTTAATTAAAAGTACATTTTGTGGAAATCATATATTTGTGCAATTTTTTATTCATGAGCATTCAAAACTACGTAGTTTGAACGTGATATTAGTCGTAGAGAGAATATTCATTGTCTAATCTGTGGTATCAATGACTAATGAAATTTAAATTAATTAGGAAAACACAAGCGTTTTCTTGACGTTTGTGCTTTTCTCTATATGTGGCTCGACAAATCCAACAACAGTATTCGGCAAGCATGTGACGCGTGTCCTTTCCCATGTAGCGTTGCTCCATGTTGGCAATGTCTTGATGAAACCGCTCTCCATGCTCGTCACTAAAATCACCCAAATTGTTCGTAAAAAAATACAAATGGTTGCTTAAAAGTGAATTTTTAGTGACATGTTGACTCCCATTTCATAATGAGCATCAATCATTTCAGCCACAATTTCTTTATAATTTTCTGCTCTCTTGTTACTTAAAAAATTCTCAATTATTGCGTTAGCACCTTTCCACGCTCTTTTTTGAACTGGTGTCAATAGCTTCAAGAACACCACGTTCTTTAGCAGTTTTCTAATTTGTGGCCCAATAAAAACACATACAAAACGATGAGAACTAATATCTGAGTCAAAATAAAATTGAAAATAAAAAGACATGCTCACCGTTATTAATTTTTGAAGCGCTCCATTAAGGAAAAGCTATTTTAAGGTACTTAAAAGTATCGCTATTTCGATCAAGCGCAGCAATATTTTATGCAGAGGTGGTAAAATAATTTTTGAGCTTGGAACTAATCGTATATGGTCGATACTAGTGTCCGACCGAATGTGAAATTTTGGCCGAAGCCAAAGCCGAATGTTCGGCCAAGTGGAAGTATTCGGCCGAATACCGAAGGGTGAGCAGGGTGAGCTAGTTGTCAAAAATAGCAGTAAATTTTTAGTTTTTCTAATTGCTGTTGTTGCAAAATTGTTCATTTGAGCAGCCATCTTAAAATGAGCTTACCTTGTAATTGTATCATGGGTCGGACTTACTGCTTCATTTATCATTTGAATAAAGTTTTCAACGAGCGAAAACCAACTTATGGAAGAACAGAAGAAAGATAAAAACAAAACCAACAAGAGTTTCGAGTATGGAATTTCGAACGGAATTAATCGAATTATACTGAAATTTTCCTAAAGAATTATAAAAATATGTTAAGTTATTACGAAGCCGAAGCCGTAGCCGAAAGTTATAAAATCGGCCGAATATGCCGAATACCGAAGCCGAATATTCGGTCGGACACTAGCCGATACTATCATGACCCAATTGTAATGCTACACGAGGTAGCCATTGGTGGTCCGTATAATGCAACTCTGGTTTACTACCTTCCCATAGCCATAAAACACATTGTTGCTTCGAAATTCCTTTTTTTAGCCCATTCAATATGACAACTTCTTTCAAGTTACAACAAATTTTCCATCCATGAACATCATATTTTATTAGGTCAAGTATCAGCTTCATTCTTTCATAGTTTTCTACTACATCTGTACCATAAACAACTGGAATGGATGGATGCTCATTGCCAATGTGCAGTAACACACCTTTGAGGCTTTTGACGGAACCATCAATGAATAAGCGCCGCTCATTTGGAATATGACTTTTACCCATGGCTGCGAACATCTCATCAATATCATTTGCACAGGTAATATTGCTTCCTTCAAGAGTTTCAAAACACGAGTCTAAAGTATAACATGCTCACGTTTTCGTGCTGATGTAACTCTAAAATCTTCCGCCACCAAATTCCGCTATTGTAGGCGTGATCCCAAGATTTCTGCACTTCTTTGCGATATATTCGTGTCCCTGACAATATCGTGAAAATCGGCCTGTATTATAAAGTGCGGTACATTACAGCTTACAAGAAGAAGAAGAAGAAGAAGAAGAAGAAGAAGAAGAAGAAGAAGAAGAAGAAGAAGAAGAAGAAGAAGAGTTAATTCTACGATAAATATTACGTTCAAAGAACCAAGTTTTGGGTGATCATGAATAAAACATTGCACAAAGATACCGTTTTTTTCAAAATTTAATTTAAGTTAAAAAGTAAAAATTGTTACGAATTTTTTTAAAAAAACCGAGGCTGCTGAAAAAAAAGTGAGTATGACGTTCTTCTAGACTTAGACTCTTGTTTTAGGGCTATTATAAGACTATCATGTGTACATTTTTGTGTTGCACTGTGTAATACAATAATTAGATGTTGGTGACGACTTTTTTTAATGTTTGTGTACTACTTGCTATTTTATTTCTCAAAATTCACCAGCATTCATTTTAAACTAGATTTTAGCACTCCAGCTAACATTGTTTCAACCGTCCCCAACCAGCCTTCTAGGTATAAAATGGTTCACAGTAAGCATGATAATAAATTTGAATTAAAACTAATCATACACTCATATTCTACGAACTTCAATTAACACGATTTAGACTATTTTAATAAACTTATAAATTGCAAATTTGTGCGAACAATAATATGCTTAAAAAAAAATAAATAAATAACTGGCCATTTCGGCCCTTGAAAGGACTTTGACCTAGCTTCTTATGATCAATTGTGTTGTGCGTGTTATTAAGTTTGTACACAATTGACCGAGAACCGGACCTACATGCTTAACGCCGACTCCGAACGGCGATGAACGGAAAGTTCTCGTTCTCAAGAAGCTTTACATGGCATTTTGATTACTCTCTGAGGTTTGCCATTGTCTGCAGAGAGGTGGCGGCCGTACAGAAAAATTATTTTAATTCAAATAATTTTCTGTCGCTGCTGGGGTTCGAACCTGGGTTTCCAAAGTTCTTTGACATAGCAGCCAAGCACTTTAACCAACTACGCCACGGACGCCACAATAATATGCTTACTTTTCCGTAAAAAACTCAATGGAGCCTGCTTTACACAAGCACAGCGAGCGAACAGCGACGCAACATGAAAATTTGAGTTTCGACATGTCGCTTGCTTCGTTTTTTCCTTGCATTCATTTCCTCTTTACACACGGTGTCGAGATATTAGCTTTGTTTTAACCGTCCTCGTTTCAACCGTACCCAGTCTACTCTTTACAATCCTTTCACTTTTTATAACAGCTTCCATATTTGGTGTAGTTCACCGAATTAAGTTTGCAGTTTCGCACTTTTTCATAATGATTTTTTGTTGCAGATACGCACTATACACCCAAAATTTTCAAAAGTCTTATCTAGGACATTGTTTTTTTTCTGCAAATCAATTTTTCCTCTAAACGGCTTAGACTTACTTGTTTCCAAGTAAAGTAACAGATAAGACACCGAGCCTTTGAACCATGCCATTGTTTTTCAATTCGCACCATCTTAAACATGTTTTCATGTAAACATGTTGTGAATTATAAGCATGCCAATATAAATTGAGAAAAATTTGTTTGATTAAAGTAAAAAATTTTCTGAAAACTAGAATAATTTGCTTGATTCAAGTAAACAATTTCCTGAAAATTGGAGTATTTTGCTTGATTTGAGAAATTTATTTTCCATGAATTGAGACCAATTTGATTGATTCAGCAAAAATGTTGGATGAAGGAAAACCGATCATAAAAAACTACTCGAATATACTAAATATATCTTGTAGACGCTTACATTTATCTAAGTAAGGTAAGAGACAATTCAATGCAAATAAGACAATTTGTACCATGCCATAGTTTGTGAATTCGCACCATCTTAAACATTTTTTTATGTAATCATGTTGTGAATTATAAGCAAGTCAATATTAGCTGAACTGAGAAAAATTTGCTTGATTCAAGTAAAAAAATTGCTGAAAACTAAAATAATTCTCTGCGATTGCTTAAATTGAGAAAATAATCTCTTGATTCAATTCTTCTTCCAGGTTCTAGAATCAACTATTTTGTTCTTGTTTCAAGCAATCATTTATTTTACCCAATTTTAGAAATAAATGCTCATTATAAATTTATTTTTCTTACTTTTAGATTTTTGTGCTTGGTTTGACCAAATGAGGGTTAATTTTAAATTTTCTTAGATTAAGCAACATATTTGCTTAACATAAAAATATTATTTTCCTCCGTGTAGTTTTATATTATTTCAAATATTATTTCAAATTTTAGTTTTTTATAGCCACTTCTGGTGTCCCTCAAGGTACTCAATTTGGTCGTTTTTTATTCGTCCTGATAGTTTCCGATGTAAAAGGCATCATAAATGAGACTCAAATATTTCTGTCTTTGCTGATGATATCAAAATGTTTCGGCAGATACCTACCATTGCTGACTTTAACAGCCTTCAAGAATATTTAAACAGTTTTTTCACATCAACAAATCACATCAAAAATGTCAATCTGTCACTATATCGAAAGAGTTTACAATCTCCACCAAGAACTTATTATATATTGGTTGACCCAGTTCTCTTATCAAATTCCAACTTCAATTTTCGGTCCCATATCGATAATATCATAAGTAGAATCAACTGTGAAACATTGGTCCAGAGTTGTCTTCAATCCATAGGTTACAAAATCTCTCTATCTCACATTTGTAAGACCCATTCTTGAATATGCTAGCGTATCAAAGTCGTACAGCGAAGATTCATTCATTTTGCATCACGCAAAATTCCTGGTTCTGAGAAATTGTGAAAATTCAGCTTCTCAGTTCACGCAACGTTCTCAAATGTGTTGCAACATCATCAAGTTGATAACGATTTTGCGAAGAAAATCATCTTCAGGGACGAAACCCATTGACTATCATCTCAATGGCTACGTCAAAAAGGAGAACTGCCGTATTTGGGGCACGGAGAATCCAAAAGCGCTCAAAAAGCTTCTCATGTACCCTCAACGGTGCACTGTTTGGTGTGGATTGTGGGCTGGCGATGTAATTGGCCCATTCTTCTTCGAAAATGCAGCAGGAAAATGCAGTTCTCATAAAAAGAACTCATTAAAAAGTCCCAAATAAGACGGTATTATGATTGTTCATAACAAAGACTCACAAGAGGATTATACTTATATTGCATGATATATGCATAGTTATCATATAGTTATCTACAATTACTTTTTTATTTGAAATGTTTAAACAAAAAATATTTTTTCATTTTTTTTTTATTTTTCAATTATAAAATATTTTAAATAAATTTTAATCTAAAAATATATTTCAACCTAAACGGATCATTGTTACTTCTATGAGTTCTGAAAGAGTCTTCATTATGAGCCTTTAAAGATTTCATTACATGATTCTTAAAAGAGCATTAAATGTGGCTATTAAAAGAGTCTTAATTTTGAATCCAAAAAGAATATTTTATATGAGTTCTAAAAATGTCGTTATTGGGAGTCTTTAAAAAGCCTTAATTATGAATGTTAAAAGAGTATTAAATATAAGTCTTAAAAGAGTCTTAATTTTGAGTACAAAATGAGCTTTATGTCTCAGTCATTATTACAAATCATATATTGATGCCCATAACCTACGAAAATATACTCATAAAGAGTTTTTTTGAGCGCATTATGACGATAAAAACCCATTTATATGAGTTTTGAAAGAGTCTTTTAAGAGTCATAATGTTTGCTGGGAAGTTTTTATTTAAAAACGAATGTATTTGAAGTATAAACTTGAAGGAGTGAAAAATGTTATTATTAAAGTAATAAGTAATAAAATTCAAGTATAAGTTAGAAAACCTAAAAGAATTATATTATTAGGTTTATAAAGCGTCGTTCATTTGAGAATTCTCCTCATCATCAGCTCTGAATATTTTTTGGGACCACCAGCAAATGTCTGCAATCAGCTCATTTAACTTTTTTCCCTTGCAGCGCATCTCCATAGCCGTGGAAATTTGGTGAAACCTTTCTATGTGCTCGTCGGACTCTGATACCAATTGATTTTTTTAATACATACATCAGATGATGGAGAAAATGTATTTTAAGAGACATTGACACTCCTTTTTTCTCAAAAGATGTAAGCATTTTGCCCACCAGCTCTGCGCAATTTTCCTAGAAAACTTAAGCTGATTTCAACTGAAAACTATAGATTGCGTTAGGAGTTACTTTAGGAGGAAGGTTTAAATGGTGATTTTTGATAAAAGGGCAAGTTTTTTGTGTTATGATGTTCTGCGAAGTTATACATAAGATGATGAAAATTTTGTTTGTGGAAGTAATGAAAATAATATCGTCCAGATTTACCGAGATATATTAGGGTGCGGTAGGGTGAGGTGTTTCGGTGGGTGAAGCGTTTCACCTGTGAAATTTGAACAGCGTGCTTACATATAACCAAGTATCATACCGTCATGTGTTGCTTTCATTGCCGCACAGTTTTCCATGATTCAGCGAAGCGTTCAGAGGTACATTGTGATGCTCTTTCAAAACATTGGTAAACATTTTTTTCCAAAAGTTTTTTGATCGAGTCGAATTTATCGTGTTTTATGCCAACTACTCAACACAAATTCAAGACCAATATATCAGTCGTGTTGGTTTAATGTTCTTCTTAAAAAAATATTATGTTTTTGTGAAATAACTATCGAATGGTTGTGTGATGCCAGCCGTGTCTTCAAGATGAAACGTTTCACCTCACAAACTCTGTTTTAACGCGTATTTAGTGGTTTTGCGTGTGCTTAATGCACTTTTATAGGTTATATTGGTTGCATTTCATATCACTTGAAATGCGCCGATATGGGCAACCGTGGCAACTACACCTGTTGAAACTGCTACTCTGACTTCGATATTAACGTGAATAATAAATTAGGATTCGATGACTTTTATTCAGTATTTTAGTTTCTTGCTGACTTAGGAGCCTGACCGAGGATCTTAAACCGATTTATGTTGATGTTTAAACATGAAAACGGAAAGATTTTTTTGGTGAAACGCTTGACCCCACCATTTTTCAAAAATCGAAAAACGAATTTTTTCGAAGTATCTCTATAATTTTTTGTCGAAATTGAAAATGTTGAAATCCGATTTTTATTAAAAAAAAAAATTAATATTAAGGTAGAAACAGCATTTTTTGTAGAGCGCTCTGAAAATGCGGTGACCAAGATTGCTCCTCCTAAATTCAACTGAAACAAAAAAATTAAATATAATATATTTACGTTTTTACGTAAATAAACGTTTTCAACCTATTGATTCCGTTCTCGCCAAATTAGTGCTATTTTACAACGACGAAAGAGAAACATTATGAATGGGTTTCCAAACATCGTCCAGAATTATGACAACCACGATTGATTGAGTGCACGTGTGATCTTGGCAGCGAAAAATAAGCATGTCGATGATTTGAATTTCATAACTCAAAATGCAATTGCTGGACAATCACATTTGTTGAAATCAGTTGATTGTGTCCGGACGAAGCAACCAATTATCGAACGGTGTTCCTGAATTTATTGATTTGCAAGAATTACCACCAAATTATTTACGACTGAAAGTTGAATCTGTTATCATCATGCTTCGAAGCCTCAATCAACCGAAATTGTTCAAGGGAATAAGATTGGTCGTGAAGCAACTCAAGAAAAATGGCTTTCAAGCAACGATACTCAAAGACAAATTCAAATGCGAGAAAGTGCTCATACCGAGAATTCCATTGATTCCAACTGATTTACCTTTCGAGTTCAAACACATTCAGTTCGACTTGCATCGCCACGACAATCAATGAATCACAAGGCTAATCTTTGGAATTAATTATAGGACTGTGTTTTGGATTAAATCAAACCTAAGCTTATTTTCTTATTTATAGCTTATAGCTTATAGTTTATTTACTTATAGCTTATTTATTTTTTTATTTTATAATGTATATAAAGAGAGAGAGAGAGCAAACGAGCGGACGGAAGTTCCGCACACAAAATTATATGAAAACAATATAAATGAATCGCAAATAAATTTTTGTGCAAAATAATGTATATTTTAAATTATTTGTAAAGAGTGTTTGTTATCGCTAACTATTAATCTTGAATTCTCAAGCTTCTTGCATGGCTAACAATATATGACATGTTCGCGTGTCGGAAAGCCTTCATCTTTCTTTACTTTTGCTAACATTTTCGATCAAAAAGCATTGAATTGTTCTGACATGTGATTCCTTTAACCTCTTTACATTCCGTGTAAATAAAGGATTTTGAAGTGTTTCATTCAATCAATAATTAAAATTCAATTGGCGCCAAAAAATTAATTTCAGGTGTAATCGTGATTGCTCGAAATTATTCTAATAAAAAAATTAATTGAGGGCGGGACGAAGTTACCCGGGTCCTCAGTCCAATAAAAACTCATAGACACTTCGACAAACCAATGGACATTGATCTTTCCTTTGACACAAAGGTTATAACGCTTCTCCCTGTTTACCGGCCACCACGATCAAACATCATACTCTTCATAAACGAATTAGAGCAAAACATAAACAAAATTCACAAAAATAGAGCAATGATTGTTATCGGCGATATGAATGTTGATATCATGAGAGAAAAAAACAAAACAACAAGAACTTACATCGATATGATGTCTTCTAATGGACTGAAAAGCTTGGTTAACGAAACAACAAGGGAACAAGTAGATAAAAACAAAGGAACCTGTATTGATCACATGTTTGTGCAAAACAACAAATCAGTTACAAATGCACAATCGGCTGTTATACTGACCACCATCTCTGACCATTATTTTCTCTTTGGATGTGTAGGAGGAGATGTAAACAAAACAAGTCAGGGGTCGTCAAACATTCAGGGGTCGCCAAACATTCAGGGGTCTGCAAACATTCAGGGTTCTGTTAACTAATTATTGCATACTAGCATACCCATTCCCAGCGTTGCTTGGGAGTATAAATGTGATATGAAAAGATATTTTAAATAAACAATACTTCTTGATATACAATATTTTTAGTAGTTCTCTCATTATTTGAAATTGAAAGCAATTTTCGATGTAAAAAAACTTGGCAGTACGAATCAAGACTATCGTCAATTTTTCTCCCTTTCTCTTCGTCGCTCTTTGGTCAAGAACTGTAGAAATTGCTTTAAATTTTTGACCGATGTAAAAGTGATAAAGGGAAAAGCTTTTGAGCATAAATTTTTGAGAAACATTTCTCTGGTATAGAAAGCTTTCTTAAATTCGCAGGGGGCAAACGTGCGTTAAAAGAAATATTTCTCTTCGCATTTACTTTTAGACGCTCTTGTTATTTATTATCAGCTGGCGAACATGCGCTGTAAAAAATTCTATATAAAATGTTTTAACAGTGCGTAACAAAATGAATTAAAAACGCTTTTA
The DNA here is from genome assembly GCA_943735915.1 of Pherbina coryleti. NCBI lineage: Eukaryota > Metazoa > Arthropoda > Insecta > Diptera > Sciomyzidae > Pherbina > Pherbina coryleti. Next base: position 97,694,781 of record OX030952.1, read on the forward strand.
TTGGCGATCTCATTTTTTGTGTTCAGTTTTATTCTAAAATTCTGTAAAATTTATCTCAATCTATTTATTGGATTATTTAACTCAGTAGATATTGAAATAAAAAGAGTGGCACGCAAATAAATACGATATATTGGGATTATGGCTACACTGTAGCAGGAATTAACTGAGTGCAACTATCCACTCAAGAGACCAGCGCGGTGAGTTGTAGAATCTCACCTCTCTCTCTCTCTTAACAAAGAGCTTAAGCTATTGTTTGCTGTTATTTTGTGCTGCTTATACATACGATAGCAGCATTGATTGAAATGCATAATTCTTAAATAATTAAATAAAAACTTTTACCAAAAACGTAGTACCCAGTAGCAGGGTCGCTTCTTATAGCAATTTAATAGTGAAAGAATTATTAAAATCGGTTCAGCGGTTGTCCCGTGATTGAACGATAAAAATCCGAGAGAACCCTTTTATATAATAGTATAGATATAGATATAGATAAAGATATAGATATAGATATAGATATAGATATAGATATAGATATAGATAAAGATATAGATATAGATATAGATAAATTTTTATATTTTTAATGCAATTGAATGCAATGACAATAAAAAATTTTTATGAAATAGCAATTTTGGATCATTTTTCAAAATAAAATTTCACAAAGAACCAGTTAAATTTGCTGAATTTTTTTACAGATACTGCAAGTCAATAAAACGTTCTTACGATTTTAATACGTTTTTATTAGCTTCGCTTCATTTGTCTGTCCCGTACAAATCTTGGAATCCATTTTTAACCAATTTTCCGATGAGCTAGAGTTTTGAAACTTATAATAAAACTCAGAACTGGACGACAACAGAATATTAATTTATTTTCTTGTCCGTAGAGTGTTTTTTTGGCAAAAATACGAAATTATTTTATACATATTAAACGTCAAAAAAAAAATGGGAAAGCTCAATAACATTTTTAAGAAAACATTTTAATGTGCTCAGTTCGTCAAGGGATTTCTTATAACCAAAAGGTACACTAAGAGAAAAAAAATATTAAATTTATCCAAAAACTTTTTTAATTTATCCAAAAAGCGAGTCAAGTTTGCATAAATCGACTACTTAAATATTTAGAATTTATTAAAATACTTTTTTAATAAAATAAAATATTTAAACAGAATTAATAAAAAATATATTAAAATTATGCACGAATTTTTTTAAAATATATTTCAAATATTTACCATTTGAAAATAAAACCATCGCACTTAAAGAAAATTTATATAAAAATATTGAATTTAAAAAGCAACATATTTATGTTTAAAGAAGAGGAAGAAAAATTAAGATAGAAAATATGAAGCAAACATGCAGGTAAATGACAACCGCTGCAAGATATTCGTGAGAAAATATCGAGTTGTCACTCCACCCTACATAGTTTCATCATGCGATCACACATCGCACTCACAAATCATATTGGCCAAACATCCAGGCTATATTACCCTTGCAACAAAAAATAAACGAGAACTATAAGAAGCCTGCATCTGCAAGAAATAAACTGCAGGAAGAGAGTGCGATGCTGTTGCTGCTTGTCGGCTATTTCAGCTGTATGGAATATGTGTGGAGGTGTGTGGTATAAATAAAATTTAAATACGGTCAAAAAACGTGTTGTCAGGAAAATATTAGATTTATCCACGTAAATATTTAAATAAAATTATACTCAGAAGTGGATAATGGTAATACGCGTTATTTCCCTTAGTGTAGCGAAAAGCCTCAACAATGGGAACGGATTTTTTTTTTTTTTTTTTTTTTGTATTAAGTAAATTCAAACTTTCAAAAATTCACCACAGAAGGTGAAAAAAAAAATTGTAAAAAGTACTTTGTTTGATTTATTGCTATTTAGATGATATCTTTTAATGGGTTCTGTAGCTCAGAGCGCACGGCAATTACTTTATAATCGTTAGGTTGTGAGTTCGAGTCTAGACAATGTCAATGCATTTTTTCGGTTTTTTTTTTTTTTTTTTGTTACATTTTTAATATTTATGAAATAATTCCGGTTTTTTAAACAAATTTTTTGATGATGAAAACATAAAATCTTCAAAATTTCTTGTTTTATTTCATAGAATCGATTAAATAGGTAGTCAGATATACGTATCGATATACGTTCAATATGTTAGAGAGTTAAGAACACACTCATTGATTTTAACGTATGATCGTTTTTGCACTGAGGTCAAGAGTTTTTCAACGTTTGTAGTTTCCCTAACGGAGAAATTTTGAAGTTGAGGTGAAAGAAATTGCCTACTGTTCTTCACCAATGAAAAAATGATCTATATTAGAAAGAGATAACTATTCTAACAAACCATTAAAAAGATGGAAAATTCAATTAAGCCACCTCTTCCAATATCACATTTAACGGCATCTTTACGTATTCCGAAAAGGACACCCTCGTTCGTAAAAGAAACGTGCACCAATATTTTTTGGTATTAAAAAACTTATTACTTATAGTGTCCCACTCAAAAGATAGTGCTCTCATCGGAATACAAAAAGATGCGGTAAGTGATCTTAAGTGACAAAATCCATAAAAATCATATGGAAAGTAAAACTATGCAAAGGTTTTTGGTAATTTTCAAATAAAAAAAAACATTATTCAAAATATAACTTCTGTCTTTTTTGACCTTTGTCATATTTTGAGTACTTTTTATGAAAAATTACCTAAAAACTAGAAAAAGCCAAAAATTTCTTGACGTTTTAATCAACTTTGCAGTGCTGAATAATTTTAAATTTTTACTTACAAAGAGCGGATACATGATATACTAAGTTGTGCTGCTTGAATTATAACTTGATTGAACATTCTCAAATATGTACTACTAGCATACCCGTTCCCAACGTTGCTTGGGAGTATAAATATGATATAAAAACATATTTTCATATCTCTACGATATATTGGTCTTATGACAACACTGCAGCAGAAATTAACTGAGTGCAACTATCCACTCAAGAGACCAGCGCGGTGAGTTGTAGAATCTCACCTCTCTCTCTCTCTCTCTCTCTCTCTCTCTCTCTCTCTCTCTCTCTCTCAACAAAGAGCGTAAGCTATTGATGAATTCTTAAATAATTAAATAAAGATTTACCAAAAACGTTGTACCCAGTAGCAGGGTAGCTTATTACAGCAATTGAATAGTGAAAACATTATTAAAATCGGTTCAGCGGTTACCCCGTGATTGAACGATAAAAATCCGAGAGAACCCTTTTATATAACAGTATAGATGACAGAAATTAACACTCGCAAAGTAAACAAATTAATAAAACAAACAAACTGGAACGAGATTGTACAGGAAAACCAAAGCTGTGGCACTAATTATGAAAACATGCTCAATATATTTACAGAAATTTATAATAAGTCAAAACAAAACAAACATAAAGTTAAAAAAAGAAACGATTACCCGTGACTAAGTGAACAAATATTAAGCTATTGTGATGAGAGGGATAAACTTTATCAAAGATATAGAAAGAGTAAAAACAATATGATCAAAGAACGAGAATACAAAACATTTAATAATAAATTACATCAAATAATAATATACGCAAAAAATGAATATCGTCGTAAGAAATTTATAAAAAAAAGGCACAACATGAGAGGTACTTGGCAACTAATAAACGAAATTATTGGTAAAAAAGTCGACAATATCGACGAAGTAATAAAGAAAAATTTTAAAAATGAAAGTGTAAAAACAGTGACTGATAATTTTGCTATAAAATTCAAACAAAATGTTGAAAATATCATGCATGATTGTACTATTAAAACGCTAATTCCAACAGAAAAAATAATACAAAATACAATATACATTGAAGAAGCAAACGAATTAGAAATTCTCAATATACTAAAAACACTAAATTTGAGCAAAGGAGCAGGAGCAGATGGAATTCGCCCAAAAGACATGAAAATAAACGCTGAACAACTAGCACCAGTAATAACACAAATCATAAACACAAGTCTCAACGAGTGCACTTTACCCAAACTTCTGAAAACGTCTCTAGTAAGGCCGATATACAAGAGTGGCAGCAAAAATGATTACAATAATTACAGGCCCATATCTATTTTATCCGTAGTAGAGAAAATCTTAGAAGAAATTATGGTAAGGCGACTTAATAGCTTTCTCATTAAATTTAAAATTATCAATAAAAATCAATATGGATTTCAAAAAGGCAAGAACATAAACAAACTACTTGGTCACTTTTCTACGCACATCAACAAATGTTTAGACCGAAATATACATTGCCTGGCTCTCTTTATTGACTTCAGTAAAGCATTTGATACGCTCTCGCATAAAAATTTTATAAACATTCTAGCAAAGAATGGGATCCGTGGTCAGTGCCTGCTATGGTTTAAAAATTACTTGGAATGCAGATCATATCGGGTTAAAATCGATGGAAATTTGAGCCAAGAAACGACGCTTAACACTGGTGTACCGCAAGGATCAAAACTTGGTCCAATTCTCTATCTGATATATGCGAATGAAATGCTGAATCAATTAAAGAATAGTTCTACTTTTGCCTACGCTGACGATACTGCTATATTTGTCTCCCATGAGGATCTTCCAACAGCCGTTCAAATAATGCAATCAGAACTCAACGTTATCTCTAAATGGTGCCATGACAACGGCCTAATAATTAACGCCACAAAAACAAAGTTGATGCATATCAAGCTTCCGCACGTGCCCAAATCGAACATAGCAATCCAATTCCACGACACAGATTGTCTCCATAGAAACAGATTGGCACAAAACATAAATTCCGACAATTGTAAAACTTTAATTGAGCTGGTAGATAACTATAAATATCTCGGAGTCACGGTGGACCAAGATTTCAATTGGAGGGACCATATAATATCTCTAAACAAAAAGCTTCGTAAATCATGTTATGTTTTATATCACCTAAATAACTGTGTACCGCTTACTGTAACAAAGCAAGCCTATTTTTCGCTAGCTGAATCCTACCTACGCCACGGAATAACAGCATTTGGCAACGCGTCTTACTGTAAGATTCTGCAACAAACACAAAACAGGCTCATCAAAATTCTAATGAAAAATAAAATAATTAATACAAATAATAGCTGCGTTCGATTCGCCAGTCTATACTCAACTCATGTAGCTTATTTCAAAATTTGTATGTGAAAACAACAACAAAGTCTACAGCTAGTTGAGTATAGAGTAGGTCGATTATCAGTTGAGTTGAGTAAAGTTGCGTTGCCAAGTTCTTATTTTTTAGTTGGTTTGTGTACGGAATAAGTTAAATGTAATAGATTCTGTCAAAATGTGATGTGAGCACAAAAAAAAAAAATTATTTTCATTTAAGGGGGGAGATACCTCATAGTTTCGGAAAAATTTGAAATGTTTTTTCGAACTTTTCTTTAAAACAGGTTTTAAGTCATTTATATTGGTTTGAAATTGCATAGTGACCCAACGACACAGCGTGACCATATTCGCACAAATCCTTTGCATGGCTACAGCATTATTGAAATCTTCGAAGTTTTTACTGCACTATCAGAATTTTTAATTTCTTCTGTATGCAAGCACAAATTAAGTTTTGGTGAGTCAGGCTCGAGAGGCCTGGGTTTCAAAATTTCAGCTAACTTTGTTGCTGGAATATTTAGTGAAGGCTACACCACCATTCTGAAGCTTTTAAACGAACTGGGTATAATTATTGGCACCTATTGCAAAGTTTTCGCCGAAAATACCGATAAGGCACGAGTAGCGAAGCAGAACCGTAAGAGTCTCTCCAAGACAAAAGCAGCTCGTACAGCTCGGATGTACCTTCCGGAAGGAAGTAACTACAAGTTGAAAGATATTGCGTGAATAATTTTTTTGGAGTCAAAACTGTTGAAAAAACAGTCGAATTTGGACCTTCGATTAAGCAGCTGATGAAATTTTAATTTTAACTTTTTTTATGATATAATAGGTTTATCCTTCCCTTCAAAATATCAGAACTCGAAGAAAAAAACCTCTTTTGTTTCATATAAGTGGGAAAATTTTGACAGCTACAGGAAATACTCTGCAGACCTAAAATATAAGAAAATAAAAAAATGATCCAATTATGTTATCAACTTGAAAAAAAAATCTCCCCCCTTAAGCAATTTCTTCGTTTTCAATTTAATTTATTGACAGACTTCTTGTTGTCTGTCAAAAAAAAAGTGCTGCCAACTATTCAGTAAGTAACAGCTAAGTGAGTTGCCGTTTTTTTCATAATTGAGTTGAGCACTGGCGAATCGAACGCAGCTAATGTAAATAATATACCACACACACAAAATCAAACAACGAGTTGTTTGTTGTTTGATTTTGTGTGTTTGAATAACGAACACTATCAAAACAATAACAACTCTGAGAGACTAAAATCGTTTTGTAAACAACACAATATTTTAAATATAAAAAACTTATACAAGTCAACAATAATAAATGAATTTCATAACGAAAATTTTCTGGAACCAATGGATCATCCATATTACACAAGAAGACGAGCAGAAGGCAGATTCAAAACACCGAAATTCAACAATAAATACGGGAAAAGCACCTTGAATGTATAGGGTGTTTTTTTTAGGGGTTTGTTTTTCGAATAATGATAAAACACAAGAAAATCGTTTTAATGTCCATCAATTTGGCTTTATTGGAAGGATAATTTTATGCCATTAATGTTTAAATATGATTTCTACAGGTCCAATTTTCAACCACTTTTTCGAGCATATGGGGCCGTATGTCGGCAATAACGCCACGAATGTTGGCCTCCAAGTCCCCTAACGTTTCTGGTTTGTTGGCGTAGACGAGCGACTTCACATATCCCCAAAGAAAATAATCCAATGGTGTCAAATCACACGATCTTGGTGGCCAATTGACAGGTCCATTCCGCGAAATTATGCGCTCATCGAATGTTTCCTTCAATAAATCGATTGTGACGTGCGCTGTGTGGCATGTAGCGCCGTCTTGTTGGAACCACAACTCATCCACATTCATGCCATCCAATTCGGGAACAAAATACTCGGTTATCATGGCTCTGTACCGGTCTCCATTAACGGTAACTGACTCTCCAGCATTATTTCGGAAGAAGTATGGCCCAATGACTCCACCAGCCCATAGAGCACACCAAACAGTCAGTTTTTGTGGATGTAATGGCGTCTCAAGGATCTCATGTGGATTCTCTTCACTGCAAATGCGGCAATTTTGCTTGTTGACGTAGCCATTCAACCAAAAATGAGCCTCATCACTGAACAAAATTTTGCGATGAAAATCAGCATCGAGATCAATCTCATTTTCGGCCCATTTGCAAGCGTTGTTCTTTCGTCAACCTGTTCATGATGAAATGGCAAACCAAACTGCACATAAATGACATTAGAGTTGCCAGATTTGACCACAAAATGCCAGTTTTATCTTTACTCGAAAAACAAACCCCTAATAAAACACCCTTTATAATTAGCAAGTACCTACAACTCAATGCCAGCCGAACTAATGAATATTTCAAATAAGTTTAAGCGTAAAACTATTATTAAAAATTATTTGATAAAATCGCAATGAAGCGAACAATAATGTGTAAAAAATGTTGAAGATTATATTAAGTATAAAATTTAAACTAAAATGTATGAATGTACTTCTGCATATTTCATATCCTTGCATACAAGCCTTAGGCTTCGCGGGGGAACTAAGCATTCGTAATTAAAAAAAAAAATAAATAACTGGCCATTTCAGCCCTTGAAAGGACTTTTACCTAGCTTCTTATGATCAATTGTGTTGTGCGTGTTATTAAGTTTATACACAATTGACCGAGAACCGGACCTACATGCTTAACGCCGACTCCGAACGGCGATGAACGATGAATGTTCTCGTTCTCAAGAAGCTTTACATGGCATTTTGATTACTCTCTGAGGTTTGCCATTGTCTGCAGAGAGGTGGCGACCGTACAGAAAAATTATTTTAATTCAAATAATTTTCTGTCGCTGTTGGGGTTCGAACCTGGGTTTCCAAAGTTCGTTGACATAGCGGCCACGCACTTAACCAACTACGCCACGGAAGCCACAAGCATTCGTAATTAACATTTTTATTTATATTTCAATAAAAAAAAAAAAAAAAACAAAGTTATGGTAACCATCAGCTCTATCCGATATCGACACGTCAACTTCAAATTAAATTTTCATACATAACAAATGTTAAATATAAATAAAAAAAATTTTTTTTATAAATAAAAAAAAAAAAATTTTATTAAAAACTTAAAATGTAATTGACTTTTGGGACACCCGTTACAAAGCACTAAGTGAATATTGGTTCGTGTTTTATTATTTGAAATAATCTTCGCCTCAGGTCCCGCTGGCGTAAGGACACTGCGAGTGCCGGTTAATATTGCACTGAGTTATTTCTACTGGAACTTTGATGCGCTATGTGAAACTTTCTAAATCTGTTTCAGCAATTTGTTTGTTTCTTTCAAGATAAAGTTAGAACAACAAAAAAATAAGCAAAAAAATATCTCTTCCTTAATTCTTTATATTAATTTATTGTTATAAGAAGAAGAAAAAAAAAACAATATTTTGAAATTGAGTGAAGCTTTGATATATATTTGCCTCTTCTATACAATTTTGTTCTGATTTTTTTTACTGATTTTTTTTTTTTAAATTAATATCCTTAGACTGTTGCCTAGAAACATTCTGCGTGCATATCACTCAGTGAAAAACTTAGAGTACCACTTTGATGAGCTTGAGCTTTCGCATTTTTTTGTTTCGAATTTAATAAAAATGATTGAGTAAAATTTCACATGAAAACATAAAATGAATATTAACACTTCTGATGAATTATTTATATTATAGAATATGTACCAGCAAAATTCGAGATACTTTCATACATATCATTTTGCTATGGTAGTCAGTTTGTAAAAATATTCCTCTTGAAAAAATGTTATTTTGTCATCATGCGTATTATCACAAAATTTATTGAAAAATCTATTTCTAAAGCTTTGCAAAAGAAAAAAAAAGGAAATCCCGCAATACAATAACAACAAATTTCATCATATATTAATATGTTAAAAGCTTTTTTTGTTTTCATCAAAAACTAAATAATTGAAATAATGGTCATTTCATTCTTGTTTAGCGATTCGCATTTTTTTTCGGCATAATGTTTTAAAAGGTTGAGTTTAATGAAAGTTTCTATAAAGTTAGCGCATGATAAGCAAAAAGGTTTTACTCTGAATACCCATCGAACTAATTTAGGATAAAATAAACTAGGTTTTTTATTGCAGAAAAGGCTGTGTGTACAAGCGGGCAAATGTGTATTTTTATATTTTTAGAACTTTTTATAAAACGAAAATTTTATAGCTTAAAACATAGTTGGGAAAATTCCCTGCCACAATTTCACAAACTGGCACTGGAACCACATCTCTCCACACACAAGCGCGCTTTCTGCAACATCTATGTAAATATTATTCAAATCAACACATTCTCGTACAGACATGCATACAAAAATGTTGCATTTCCATTACAATTAGTTTAATTAAAGGTGACATTAATGAAGTTTCCGCAACAATTCAATTTTACACTGAAGAGCAAAAGTAGTCAACCATTTCAGCAAAATTTAAATAAAAAAACTGATATTTTTTTCACACAAGTTGAAAAGCAGGAAATTAAGAGGAAATATGGAAAAACAATAACGACAACAACAGCCCTACAGTTGTTATTGAGTATAATTGATCAAATGCTTAACACGTACGCCTGTCTGTGTGTGTGTCTGTGTTTCTTACTATGAAGGATTCGCAATCGAAAGTGCAACGACACTGAAGACGACAGCAACGACGACGAGAATGACAATGAGGATGACTACGACGACATAGATGTCAACATCAACGTTTGCTGGTTACTTAACATTGTATTGAGCATGACAATGATGAACTTTGTGGTGACAGTCGTGTGTGAGTAGATTTGTGTTAGTGTGTGTATGAATGCAGTGTGCTTGAGTAATGAATAATTGAGTATGTATTAGTGACTGAACGAACGAAAGAATCTACGAGTGGCTGTAAAGCTAAGAACACACAGACAGTCAAACATGTAGACAAACGAACTTCTGTGCATACATAGTGAAATAATGGCTTTATGCGTGTCAGTATTGTTCATGATGACAATGATGATGATTGATTCCGAAGTCAGCAAAAAAAAAACTATTTATCTGTGTTGAACTATTTAGTTCCCCTGTTGACCTGATTTTAAGAACTTTGATAATATTTAAACCCTTCCGCTCGAAATGAAAATGGTTTTCAGACGCACCAAATTAATTAAAAACGTTACAATAATAAAATCAACAAGAGACAAAATCAAAATCAAAATCAAAATCAAAATCAAAATCAAAATCAAAATCAAAATCAAAATCAAAATCAAAATCAAAATCAAAATCAAAATCAAAATCAAAATCAAAATCAAAATCAAAATCAAAATCAAAATCAAAATCAAAATCAAAATCAAAATCAAAATCAAAATCAAAATCAAAATCAAAATCAAAATCAAAATCAAAATCAAAATCAAAATCAAAATCAAAACCAAAATCAAAATCAAATCAAAATCAAAATCAAAATCAAGATCAAAATCACAAGAGTCAAAAAAATTCAAAATCAAAGTTTCAATTTGAATTTCAAAATCAATGTCAATGTCAGTGCCAAGTCAATTTCAGTGTCAATGTCAGTCTGAATGTTAATTTTAATGTCAATGTCAATGTCAATGTCAATGTCCATATCAATATCAATGTCAATGTCAATGTCAATATCAATGTCAATGTCATTGTCAATGTCAATGTCAATGTCAATGTTAATGTCAATGGCAATGTCAATGTCAATGTCAATATCAATGTCGATATCACTGTCAATGACAATTTCCATGTCAATGTCAATGTCAATGTCATTGTCAATGTCAATGTCAATGTCAATGTCAATTTCAGTGTTAATGTTAATGTCAATGTCAATGTCCATGTCAATATCAATGTCAAAGACAATGTTACTGTCAATGTCAATGTCAATGTCAATTTCAATGTCAATGTCAATGTCAGTGTTAATGTTAATGTCAATGTCAATGTCAATGTCCATGTCAATATCAATGTCAAAGTCAATGTTACTATCATTATTAATGTAAATTTCAATATCATCTCCCAGAAAATAAAATATTGCAGTATTGCTTATTTTCAAAAACAAATCTTTTAAGTAACATATCTTTTTTCTTTCTTACAGAATACAACACAATAAACGAAAACTTCGGAATTGTTCAGAGTGAATATTACAAAAAAATTGAACTTACCTTAAATGTAAATTAATGGGAAACTCTGCAAAATAACTCTAAATAAACGCTTAAACTACATCGGGTGAACTAAGGTACAACGTGACGTATGCGTAACAATTAACTGAGATCATATCAACAAAATTGGAAGTAAATATTAGCAAAAGGAACCAACCTTGGTTTCAGAAACACATCTCTGCATGTTATCTATGATCACACATTTCTGAACACACAGCAAGTGCTGATAAAATTAAATGAGTTAAAACTAAGAACAAATATATTTATCAAGTTAAATGAAACACATGGCGTATGAGTAACATTAAATTAAAAATTCTTTTTGCTTTCTTTGCGCTTAGCTAAGTTTTTAATGTTTTAAACTACTTTGACCTACTTCAACGAAATGAAATGACAAAGTTAATGCATGCACAGCACTATAGCTAAGTAAAAAACTAATTAAATTAACAAAAGTTTAACACAAGAAAAACAAAATAAAAAAATTCGTGTTAATAAAAGTCAAGCATTCAACTAAAAAGAAAGAAAGTAAAATTTTTTGCAATATATGCGATGATGTGCGTGTTATAAGCATTTAAACAAGTTTTTTTTTCATTCAAATGATAAATATATATATATATATATATACGTATATATATTAATAAATGTAATAATAGCAAAAACAACAATATAACTGTTTCATATAAAAGTTTATCCTTTTTGAAAGTCTTTTCTTTTTACACAAAAAAGATATACAACGGAGGAAATTGAGCTCAAACTTTTGCACAAAAAGCTAACGCATTAACATTTAAGTGTAGCTTTTGTTGCTTTGTATTGCAAATTACTTAGAAGGACTCGTAGTTTTTATAGACGCACCTATAAAATACAATTAAATTTAAACCAAAAATCTTTCAATACTGTTTAGTTGAAAAATATATGAAGAGGATTGGGCGAAAAATTGTTGCCATTACAAGAAATTTCAGTAAAAAATTATAATATTAAATACAGATTTCTCAAAATAATAAAGAAATCACAATATCTTGTGAAATAAGTATCAATCAGACGTCAAACAACCACTTGAAACGTCCTGAAAAAGAGCACGCAGCAAGTAAACGAAAAACAAGTGGATGAGAAGCAACAACCATTAATAAGGAATAGAAGAAGAAAACTTCAACCAATGCATTTGTGTTTGTGATTGATACATACGCATACTTATATAACTTGCCAAAACCACATCAACTTTATTTCTATAGCTACCTACCTTGAAACTATAGCAAAATGAAATTTTAAACAAATTTTCCAAAAATCAACCAACTAAATCTACATGATATTGGCCTGCGGCAAACAGACACTTTCAACAACAGCAGCAAAAATACTACATGTAGATACTGGCAACGCCAAATAAAAGCTTTAGTGGTTGTTCAAATTTTACTAAATAAAATAATATTGATTTCAATTCGCAATCAACAGCAACGAGTTGCCACATATTTACAACAAGTGGGTTGAATTGTGTGGCTTACTTTTAGTAATTATAAATTGTTGCTGTTAAAAATAATAATAATAAAAAAAAAAACAAACAACAACCTAACTAATGTACAACACACTTCTAGCAACACGTAACAAGTCAACGAACTGTTTGAATTAGCAGCTCGAGGGATATTTGTGGTTTTTACTTTGATGCCTACCCAGTAATTGCATGAGTGCATGTGTGTGTGTGTCTATTAAATACTGACTTGTTGTCATGTGACAGTTACAAATATATACACATATGAATGCAAATAAATGCCAGCTAGTTGGTAAATGCTCTGTACTAAGTAGTTTTTATCCTGATAAAATTGTGGTAATTGGTTAAAAAACACCGTGACAAAATATTTACATTTATTTTTGTTACTTAATATAATGAATATTAGAAAGTGAAAATACAATTTAAAATTACTATAAAACTATAAATAAATAATAACATAAATTCAAAAATTTTAATATTAAAATCACCGCATCGCAGTCTTCATTTCTTCAGATTCAAACGTATGCCGAGTGAACAGCATCAAGATGATCGCGTTCCTAACATTATTCTTCTATATGACAAGTAAGTGTATTTCACAGAAAATATTTTATAAAACTTTTAAACATGTAATATTTACATGTTACATACAACGGTGCAAAAATTATACATTTGTACATTATGTTGAAGATATAAAACTTATAGATGTGCCAAGCTAAGCGGCTTGAGATATTTGAGTTAATTGAGAGGAGCCAGGCCTTAAGCATTTTTCAATCATTTTTTTGAACAGCTAAGAGAGTTGTTACCTATACAATAGGTGGAAAATATATGTTGTCAAAAATATTTTTTAAAGAAATGTTCGCAAATAATTTTTTGTCGTGTTTTATGAAGGTTTTCATATTTTTAAATAAAAATTTTTACTTCAGTGTTTTAAGCCAAACCAGAACTAAAAATAAAAACAAACTAAATGTTAGTTTTGGAAAATAAGTTACACAATATCATAGAAATCAATCAGTTGCAAAAGTAAGTTGTCAATCATTTAATATCCGCAATATCCGAAGTTGTTGGCAGCCATTTTGCCAAACCTATTTGCAATTGCGTTAACAAGCTTTAAGGATCGATCCTTTGGAAAATTTGTCCAATTTTGAAAAATACACTTTTACAAATCCACCTAGTTTTGAGGCTTGTTCTGCGTAGTGCGTATTTTCAAGCCCGCCCACACATTTTCTATCGACGACAAGTCTGAGCACTGCGGAGGCCACTTTAAAACATTTTTATTTTCCCTTATGAGCTAATTTTTTATCTATTTGATAGTATTATCCACACTGATTATCTTGTTGCTTGATTAAATTTTTCTCTATAAGTCGTGTCTACCTTCGGATATTGCAGTCTCCTCTAGAATTTTTAAGTAAACTACGGCTGTTACTTTTCCTTCTAGGATAACAATACTGCCTGTGTCATTCGCCGCTAAGCATCCCCTAACCATTAAACCTCTTTGTGCATTTTCTCTGTGTTTCACGTAACCAATTTTTTTTTTTTTTTTTTTTTTTTTTGGTTGTCAATGTAAATGTCAAAGTCAGTCCCCATGTCAATGTCAATGTCAATGTCAATGTCAATGTCAATGGCAATGTCAATGTCAGTGTTAATTTCAATGTCAATGTCAATGTCAATCTCAATGTCAATGTCAATGTCCACGCATACATCATGCCTTGAGAATATTTGAGTCCAATCATAGACTCATCCGCCCAAAGTACCATGTACCAGAAATTTTGAGGTTTTATTATGTTCCTCATCAAATACGGGCATTTTCTGTTTGTTTAGCGTAATCTTTTTTTTTGTCAATGTCAGTGTCAATGTCAAAGTCAATGTCAATGGCAATGTCAATGTCAATGTCAATGTCCACACATACATCATGCCATGAAAATATTTGAGTCTAATCATGGACTAATCCGAGTTAAGTACCGTATGCCAGAAATTTTGAGGTTCGCGTATTTTCTCTCTATTTAGCGTAATATATTTTTTTTTTGTTGTTGTTGTCAATGTCAATGTCAATGTTAAAGTCAATGTAATTGTCCACACATACATCATGCCATGAGAATATTTGAGTCTTATCATAGACTAATCCGAGTTAAGTACCGCATGCCAGAAATTTTGAGGTTCGCGCATTTTCTCTCTGTTTCGCGTCATCTATATATATATTTTTTTTTTGTCAATGTAAATGTCAATGTCTAAGTCAATGTAAATGTCAATGTCAATTTAAATTTCAAAGTCAATTGCAATAGCAATGTCAATGTCAGTGTCAATGTCAAAGTCAATGGCAGTGGCAATGGCAATGGCAATGGCATTGCCAATGTCAATGTCAATGTCAATGTCTATGTCAATGTCAATGGCAATGGCAATGTCAATGTCAATGTCAATCTCCATGTCAATGCCAATGTCAATGTCAATATCAATGTCAATGTCAAAGTCAAAGTCAATGGCAATGGCAATGGCAATGTCAATGTCAATGTCAATGTCAATCTCCATGTCAATGTCAATGTCAATGTCAATGTCAATATCAATGGCAATGTCAATGTCAATTTTAATGTAAATATCCTTGTCAATGTCAATGTCAATGTCAATGTCAATGTCAATGTCAATTGCAATAGCAATGTCAATGTCAGTGTCAATGTCAAAGTCAATAGCAGTGGCAATGGCAATGGCAATGGCATTGCCAATGTCAATGTCAATGTCTATGTCTATGTCAATGTCAATGTCAATGGCAATGGCAATGTCAATGTCAATGTCAATGTCAATCTCCATGTCAATGCCAATGTCAATGTCAATATCAATGTCAATGTCAAAGTCAAAGTCAATGGCAATGGCAATGGCAATGTCAATGTCAATGTCAATGTCAATCTCCATGTCAATGTCAATGTCAATGTCAATGTCAATATCAATGGCAATGTCAATGTCAATGTCAATGTTAATGTAAATATCCTTGTCAATGTCAATGTCAATGTCAATGTCAATGTCAATGTCAATATCAATTAAAATGTCAATGTCAAAGTCAATGTAAATGTCAATGTCAATTTAAATTTCAAAGTCAATTGCAATAGCAATGTCAATGTCAGTGTCAATGTCAAAGTCAATAGCAGTGGCAATGGCAATGGCAACGGCATTGTCAATGTCAATGTCAATGTCAATGTCTATGTTAATGTCAATGGCAATGGCAATGTCAATGTCAATGTCAATGTCAATCTCCATGTCAATGCCAATGTCAATGTCAATATCAATATCAATGTCAAAGTCAAAGTCAATGGCAATGGTAATGGCAATGTCAATGTCAATGTCAATGTCAATCTCCATGTCAATGTCAATGTCAATGCCAATGTCAATATCAATGGCAATGTCAATGTCAATGTCAATGTTAATGTAAATATCCTTGTCAATGTCAATGTCAATGTCAATGTCAATGTCAATATCAATGTAAATGTCAATGTCAAAGTCAATGTAAATGTCAATGTCAATTTAAATTTCAAAGTCAATTGCAATAGCGATGTCAATCTCAGTGTCAATGTCAAAGTCAATGGCAGTGGCAATGGCAATGGCAATGGCATTGCCAATGTCAATGTCAATGTCAATGTCTATGTCAATGTCAATGTCAATTTCAATGTCAATATCAATGTCTATGTCTATGTCAATGTCAATGTCAGTGTCAATCTCCATGTCAATGTCAATGTCAATGTCAATGTCTATGTCAATCTTCAGGTCAATGTCAATGTCAATGTCAATATCAATGTAAATGTCAATGTCAAAGTCAATGTACATGTCAATGTCAATTTAAATTTCAAAGTCAATTGCAATAGCGATGTCAATCTCAGTGTCAATGTCAAAGTCAATGGCAGTGGCAATGGCAATGGCAATGGCATTGCCAATGTCAATGTCAATGTCAATGTCTATGTCAATGTCAATGGCAATGGCATTGCCAATGTCAATGTCAATGTCAATGTCAATGTTAATGTCAATGTCAATGTCAATTTCAATGTCAATATCAATGTCTATGTCTATGTCAATGTCAATGTCAGTGTCAATCTCCATGTCAATGTCAATGTCAATGTCAATGTCTATGTCAATCTTCAGGTCAATGTCAATGTCAATATCAATGTCAATATCAATGTCAATGTCAATGTCAATGTCAATGTCAATGTCAAAGTCAATGTCAATGCCAATGTCAATCTAATCTCAATGACAATGTCAATGTCCACACATAAATCATGCCATGAGAATATTTGAGTCTAATCATAGACGTCCAAAGGACGTGTATTTTTGCAGACTCGGTGTTCCTTTTTATATTTTGAAACTACTTTCCATATTGTGGCATGACGTTTATTAAATTATTCTGCTATATATCTCTGCGTATGGCCGTCTATATCTAAATTAATTATGGCAGAACGTTCCTCAACCTTCAACTACCGAAATTTTGGCATTATTTCTTTCATTTGTAAGAAACCGTAGAACACTTCTGGCAAACAAACGGTTGTGTAACATTCTGAATTGACTACTTGTATCAAGGGGTACCGTGGCCACATGAGAATTTGCTTCGCAGTTATAAGAGCTTGAACAGCTTTTTTTGGATTTGCTGCATCTTGAAAGACCCATACTGTCGACTATTGTATACTTTCAGGCTTACAATGGACCCTAAACAAGTGCGAGTGCGCGGTTTAACTGTCAAAATCGGCTCATGCACATACATTTTGTATGAAGCCTACCGAAACACGCGCCAGACTACCGCAACATGATTCGAATTTCCAATTTTGACAATGCGTTCGGATGTGAAGTTGGCTACATAAAACAAAAATATGAGAGCAAAGAGCAATGAGTTGTTGTTGTTTCATATGTTTTCGATTGTTTCCGCAGCGCAATTGTTTAGGGTAAGCGTAAAATAAAATTGCGTAGCGCTTGAGAACGCACCGCAATGCGCACTTGCTTAGGGTGCACTGTAATACGCACAGATCCATGATTCGTCACCAGACACTATTTTATGTACATCTTTTTAAGCATTGCGCTTGCATCTTTTTAATGTTTCTTTGCACCAATCGACACAAGCCTTTTTTTGACTAATTGTCAAATTATGTAGAATTCAACGTGAACAAAACTTTTTCACCAATATGTGCTCAAATAAAATGATATGTATGCTGGTGGAAGCAATATCCAAGTACTTACTTCAACCTCACGGTATATCACATGACGATCAGTTCAAGCACAGTATCAATGTTTTGTGGCATAACAGCAGATTTTGGACGTCCTTCATGAAATTCGTCAGTGAGCGAAGTACGGCACCGCTTGAATTCTGGATACTATCAATAAATAAATATTTTTGATGGTGATTCATCACGAAAAGTAGAATTGAGTTCATTGATGCGCTTTTATTGCGATAATTCACTTCGAAAGTTGTAGAAATTATCGCCCAAAAATGTTCACGTGTTTAGTGCATTTGCTGAAATAGAATTTTAAAAGCAGTATAAATAACACAATTAGCGCACACACACCAAAACGTTGTGAGTAAAAGTAAGCTTAAAAATGTCAGACTTTGCAATGCAAATGTCAGTTTGACTGGATGGACATTAGCATTAACAGATCACGAAACATAAGAAGCAGCCTACGTCCCTCCATTTTAACTTTTAAGAACGTAGCTTTAGTACTCGTAAGAACAAGTTATCTGGGTCCAGGCTGTGAGTTTGCTTGTAAGGTAACAATGGTCCTTATCAAGTCTTGTCTTTATTTTGTGGGAGCAGCCTTAAAACAAGTTTCTCAAAAATAAAGAGAAGCCATTATCGAACAAAAATACATTTGAATTTTTATGCATTTTTTGTCATTTTCAAAGTTTAAAAAGTCTTTAAAGCTAATTCTTTTAAAAAAATAAGTATTTTAATCCAATTATATTGTTTTCTTTCATTTCACAGCATATTACCAAGTGGCACACTTTGTACTCAATTGTGCCATTGTATTGTTAATTTTTTATTATTTTTCTTCTATTTGCAAAGCAATTCTTTGGCTTTTAACCCATTAAATAGCTTTTGTGTTTTTGCTCTATATAAAGGTTAAAATATTGTTTTATACTTACCATATTTTTTTTAGTTTTTTTTTTTTTATTCCTGCAGGCACCTGTTTGTGCGTTCAACTGTTTTGTTTTTGTTGTTATTGTGTCTATTTTATGCAAGCTTCGCTCTATTGTATGCTTGCCATTGTTGCCAGATAGTTTTCCCCAATGATAGTCATGCTCTCACCATAGCATAGAACAACAGCAAGAAGCGATCGTCCTTGTTGCATTCATTGTTGCCTTTCATTAAAACATTTGCTTATGTTGTTGTTTTTGTTGTTGTCGTCATCCTGCCACAAAGTAAAACACGGTATGAATTCCCAAAACCGCAATGCATCAACCAGCTAGTTCATACATTCGTTCGTTCCTAATCTAGACTTTCTAGTCTAGTTTTTATCCATTGTCTAGCATTGGTTTTAACATTGTTGCATTGCGTGTCATTGTTGGCTACACGTTGCCGTCACTGCTACTCCTGCTACTGTCATGAATGCATGCAATTTATGTTTGCACAGTGCATCATCTATGATATAATCCTTGTATCTGCATTTTTTGGCTGATTTAAAACAATTCTTAGTTTTATCTTTTTCATCGTGGGAAAGAAATTTCAACATGACTGCATCTGTGTCAGCGTCAACGTTGTCACACTTTGTTTTTTGTCTCATATAAAACTTGTCTCTCTACTAACTTGGCCAGGTGTTTGTTTGCTAAGAAAGCTAACTTGTCAACATAAGAAAATAAAACAAAAGTAATTGTATGAAAGCAAGAATATTTATGCTCGTCTTCTTCTTCATCTTCTTCTTCTTCTTCTTCTTTCTTTATTCATATTTTTTTTTTTTTTTTTTTGCTATTTCCTTGCATTGTCTTATTTTATGGCCACTGTTACGAAGAAATAGCAACTTTTCCGAGTAGAATTCATTAAAGTGAAGTTTCAGGTTGCTTTGTGTTGGACACTTTTATGGACACAAAAGAGATTCTTCTTTGATATACTATGGATTCAGTTTTTGTTGTTGTTGTTGTTGTTGTTAATAAATGCTGGTAGCACACTCATAAATTCAATTCCTTTGTTAACTTGTCCAAATATTGACTACATTTCACCAGCATTTCAGCTGAAGCGGCGACATTAATGGGTGGATTTAAAGAAACTTTATTGTGGCCAAAATACGTGCGTAAAATGCTTCATCACTTCACATTTGAGAGTAATTTATTCGCGTCTGTCTGACTTTCAGCATTAGTGGCAAGGGTAAAGTTTTGCAGACAATGTGCCGAAATGTCGAAAACGCCTGGTCATTTATAAATACGTGCGGAGTCCATGCGTTAGTAATGAAATGAAACGGAGCAGATTAAAGCGCCCGTTGGCGTGAAGCACTTAAAGGATTGAATAAATTAAGGACTTTTTAGCGCATAAAGCAAAAGCTTTTTGAGTTAATTTTGTTTTAATATCATGCGAGTCATGTTTTAGAAGAGTTTTTTTTTTTTTTTTTTTTTTTGTGAAGAATGTCTTTGAAGACACTAGCCATTTGAAACGCTGGAGTATTGTTTTTAGTAAAGGAAGTTCTGCCAAAGATACATATTTATATGAAAATGAGGTTAAGAATTATATAAGTCAGTTAGTCAGTGATTTTACAGAAAAACAAATTTGAAATTGAGAACTTATTCATTTGAACTTTGAAAATGTAGTTATTTTCATAGTAAGTAAATAAATTTTGCTTCATCATCTGAATATTTTATTTCATCTGAGTTTTCAATCATTATATCTTCACATTCTCAGGGCACTTATTTGATTCTTATGACAAAACTTTGCCTTGGGTCGATAGGCCAGCTCTAAATATATGTTTATAGGGTGATCCAAAGAGATTATATTTTTAAAAAATAAATACATTTAAGCCATTTTATTAGTAAATATGTTTAATGGTTTGACACAAAGATGGATTCGTTAGGCTCCAAAGCATAATCAACTATCTACTATCATCTATCAACTATCAACTATCTACTAACTACTATCTACAACTATCTCGGTGGTTTCCATTTTTCATGATAATTTGGGTATGAAAAAGCTGGTTGCAATCTGGATGCGTGTATTGACAAAGGACAAACGAAATAGTCCTTGTAGTTGACTCTTTCGTAACCTCTATCTTTGGATGAGTTTAAAATAAGAAAAATCATCAAGTACAGTCGGTAAATAGTGCAACCCTGAAATTTTGTCAACAAGTAGACATAATCTCTGCCCTTGACGCACAAGGCGGCCTCGGTAGTCGAGTTGGTAGCGTGCTCGACTCAGAACCGGCCACCCCAGAGATCCCCGGTTTCGATTCCCGGCCAGGCCATGGTCCTTCGCTTTCCTCATTTCCTCATTTCTAATCAACTGAAATTCAAAATGCATCAATATAACATATACGACTTGAAGTTGTAGTTTATGGTAGAGAAGTTTGTGGATGATATAGCCTTATAGCTTGAATTGACTGAGATAAAGGCATAACACTTGCCTCTGGTTCAAATCCACATGTTTCTTTGGCTTTCCACCACGCTTAGAGCATCCTACACGTATACACGTATTTCACTTGATTGTTCTTTCCTTCCCTCTACTCTATCACCCCATCTCGAACCAAAGCAGACTTGACTGAACAGGTATTCCACCTGAAATCCTTGGCTCAAAGCTAAAAAAAAAACCCTCTGCGACTGACGTAGTAGTCTGACAGACACCACAAAATCAAAAAACTTGTGTTGCGTCGTTATTTTTCAAAAGTTGCCTCTCGTGTTCTAAGCACCTTTCTGTCGTATGCTCAAGCTTGCGTTAGTGTATCACGAGCGGTCGCGGTGTGCGCATGCGTTGTTGTGTCTATGAAGGAAAGTGTCTATGAATCAACTACGTCAGTTTTAAGGTATGTGTCTGATAAAAAACCACTTCAGGGAAATTGTTATATGTTCATAGTGTCTCCTAAGCAACATGTCAGTGAAATTGTTTTGTTAAATTCAAATTGTTTTTTGTTTCTTAGATGACTTACTCAAATAACCATCAAGGGTTTTATAGATATAAAAGAACATCGACTGGAACCTTTGTAAGTCACGACCAGCTAATAGAACAGTGGTTGAACGAAGAAAGCGAGCACGAGTTCAGCGATTTTGACGATGAGGGTGATGACCCTGAATTATCAGCCAGAGACCGAATTCTTGGTGCCGCATGTACCCGCTAAGTACGAAGAAGTGCCGCATGTACCAGCTACTGAAAATGTGAACCAAGAAACGTCAGAAGAGCCATCGGACTACTTATATTACAAAGGTAATAAAGGATTCGTTTGGAATAGACAAGAGTGTCATAGAAAATCACAAACTGCAGCCCACAACATAATAAGATTACCTGGCCGTTCGCATACTCCTAATTTTGAAGGCTATTTTGAACTTTGGTCCAAGCTTTTGAACCATTCAATGTTGAAACGTTTGGTGCAATTTACGAATCAAAAACTTAATAATTACCGTGCCAAGTTTAAACAAAGCACTAAGGTAGAACTTATGGACACAGATGTCACCGAAATGAAAGCATTTATAGGCCTTATGTACTACTCGTCAGTATTTCGCTGATATTTGCATAATATTTGCCACCGATGAAACTGGCCACGAAATATTCCGCTATGTAATATCCAAATGGCGTTTTTCTTGTTTAGTCAACTGCCTTCGATTTGATGATTCTGCTACCAGAGAGGAACGTCTGAAAGAAGATCCACTTGCCCCAATATGTTCAACAATTTCATCTCAAATAGCCAGTCTCAATATACCCCTGACCCCATACCTTTGCATCGATGAAATGTAACTGGCATTTAAAGGTCGTTGCAAATTCATTATTTACATGCCCCAGAAACCAGCAAAGTATGGCATCAAAATACTGTTGTTGGTAGATGCCCGCACGTACTACATTTACAATGCCTACATTTACCATGGCAAAAATTCGGATGGCATAGGTCTGACTGAACAAGAAAGAAAAATGGCAGTACCAACTCAATCTGTTCTGAGACTTACGAAAGTTGTCGAAAACTCAAACCGCAACATTACAGCTAACAATTGGTTCAGTTCGATTCCACTTATGGAAATATTGTTGAAAAGGGGACTGCCATACTTAGGTACGATGAAGAAGAATAAAGCTGAGATTCGACCATGCTTCTTGCCAAACAAGAATAGAGAATTTGAGAGTTATCTGTATGGTTTCACGAAAGACTATACATTGTTATCATATGTACCGGAAAAAAATAAAGCTCTGCTGTTGATCTCTTCATCCGGCCGCAATCAAGATATTAATACTGATACCAGAAAACCAGTTATGATTGCAGACTACAATAACACTAAGGGAGGAGTTGACAAGAAGTGTTCAATATATTCTTGTAGCCGCAAAACTCGTCGTTGGCCTATGGCGATTTTCCAAAGAATAATATATATGGCAGGAATAAACAGCTTTGTATTGTACCAAATGTGTGCAGACAGTGATGATAAAATGAGAAGAGGAACTTTTATTTTGGCTACGGTAAAAGTATTAGTGCTAGATCACATTTAAGGCCGCGTTTACAACGAAAGATTGCCAAGAGAACTGCGGATGACAGTCAGTAGAGTTTTGGGTAAAGATCTTCCCCCTCCACCACCAAAAACTCAATCAATTTCAACAAGTGGAAGAAAACTATGCTCTATTTGTCCAACTAAAAAAAAATAGTCACAAGATATTGTTACTGTGATTGTTAGAAGCCAATTTGTCTCCAATGCTCTAAGCCACTTTGTGACGAGTGCCAAAAAATAGTGATTTTGAGGTTACACATCCTTGAATTGAACCAATGAATGTATCTCTTTTTTAGTCTTACTACTATAAATGTTAACTTTCATAAATATATAAATAAACGAATAAAGAATTTATGTTGATATTTTTTTTTTACTTTTTCTGTATGTGTAAGTTTTGAAAAAATTATTTATTAGGGCACGTCAGTCGCAGAAGGGTAAGTTTGCGTCAAGGGCAAGCGAAATTGAGGCAAAAAGATCTAAGTAAATATATCGCACGTAACTATTCGTAACCATTCGCGAATAGAAAAAGAAAAATTTTCTTAAATATATTTTTAGATAAATTATGCCGTCCACGCTCTTACTTAACTACAGTCTGTACGAAAAAACTACGTTCTATACAGAAATTTTTTTTAAAAAATAAATAACTGGCCATTTCAGTCCTTGAAAGGAAATTTTTTTTTACATATTTATTTTTTTTGAACATTTTATATAAAATGTGAAAAAATGAGTTAAAAAAAAAAATAAATAACTGGGCCCTTGAAAGGACTTTGACCTAGCTTCTTATGATCAATTGTGTTGTGCGTGTTATTAAGTTTGTACACAATTGACCGAGAACCGGACCTACATATTTAACGCCGACTCCGAACGGCGATGAACGGAATGTTCTCGTTCTCAAGAAGCTTTACGTGGCATTTTGATTACTCTCTGAGGTTTTCTATTGTCTGCAGAGAGGTTGCGGCCGTACAGAAAAATTATTTTAATTCAAATAATTTTCTGTCGCTGCTGGGGTTCGAACCTGGGTCTCCAGGTTCTTTGACATAGCGGCCACGCTCTTTAACCAACTACGCCACGGACGCGTATCTTTATCATTATCTTTATTTTTGTCCCTAATCTTTCCTTTATTTCTAAACTTGCCTTATCCTAATCCTTATTCTTATATTAGCCCTTATAATTGTACTACTTCTTGTCAAAACTCTAGTTTTAATCCATGTCCAAATTCCTGGCCTTATTCTTGTTCGAACCTTTTTCCTAATCCTTAATCTTGTCCTTAAACACACTGTGAAAATACTTGCTCTATTCCTATTCAATTTTGATATTTTTATCCTTCACAAAATATTGTTCTAAAAATTATTGTAGGTGTGTCTATCTTTGTCCTAATCCTTGTACCTATACTTTTCCAAATCATTGTCTGAATTCTAGTTCTAATCCTTGTCCAATTCCATGCTATAATTTTTATCCAAATCGTTGTCCTACTTCTTATATTATATCTGTTCCTAATCTTTGTCCTAATCTCTTTTCCTTGTCCTCGTTATTTTTCTTATCCGTGCCTTAATCTTCATCTTAATCAATGTCCTCAATTTGTACTCATTTAAATTTTAATTACATTGCTTATTGTTTTTTTTTTAATTTTTAGTTCAGTTTTTCTTTTGCTTTCGCATTTGATGGGTTACTATATGTGGTTCCTTGAGAGGCCTCATGACGCCATTCGTTTTTTTTTTTTTGTTTTTTTGTAGACTTATATTCAATTTAACAAAATTTTAACCTTATCGTACCGTTAAATATCAAAGCATAAGTCAATATGTTCATTTCTGTGGAATTAATGAAAGTTTTGCTATTTCGATGACGTCACTTTGTATGGGAAATATGGGAACGAGTGGTTTCCAATCGATTTTGACAAATTTCAAATCAAAAGTATTTGATATCAAAGCTTATGTGCAGAATTTCATGTGTTTAACTGATTACTTTTAGTGAAGTTTTAATATATATATATATTTTTTTGATTTTGATGGCGTCACTTCGTATCGAGGCAAGAGTGGTTTTCATCCAATTTTGTAAAATTTCAAACTTCGAGTGTGTATTTGAAATCAAAGCTGTTGTGCAAAATTTCAAGTATTTTTGTTAATTTTTGTGGAATTTATTGGATATTTTACCATATTGATGACATCACTTTGTATGAGAGGTAGCACGCCTACCGAATTTGACCTAATTTTAAACGTAGAGTGCGAATCAAGGTTCATATGTATGAAACATTTCAAGATTGTAGACTACTTTTTGTTGAATTTGTAGAGATTTTGTAATTTTGATGACGTCACTTTGTGTCTTAGAGGTAGCACTAATATTCATCCGATTTGGCTCATTTTCTAACTTGATCTTTCTTTTCAAAGAGAAGCTTATATATTTATAATTTCATTATGATAGCATCAAGGCTTATACAAATAATTTTAAGGTTTTAGATTAATTTTTAGTTAAATTTTATAGAGATTTTATCACTTTGATGACGTCATTTTGTGTGAGAGGTAGAAGCAGTATACATCCGATTTGGCTCATTTTAGAACTTGATACTTCTTTGTAAAGATACACTTATATAATTAAAATTTCATTATAATAGCATCAAAATTAAGACTAGAATCGTGACGACGGTCAGAAGGACAGACGAACAAACGGAGATCGCTAAATCGACTGAGGTGTTGATACTGATAAAAATATCCTCTGCTTTTCTATGCTTAACACGCAGATTTATTACCTCAAATTTTCAATCTCGAAATTTTAAAGACTATTCAATTTGCAGATATCATGTTGTAATGGTTTGTTTATTTACTCTTTAGGAAAATTCAGACAACTTATGCGAAGAAAATAAAAAGCATGGCCATTACCTAAAACTTGAAGTAATATACCCACAAAAACTAACCTGAAAACAGAACTAAACTTTTCATTCAAGCTAACATTCTGTGGAACAAATAGATAGAGTGCAATATAAACAGAACAATATGCGTTGCCACATTTTCTGCAAACGTAAGGAGAATAACAAACTAAATAAAAAAAAAACAAAAAAAAAAAATAGAAAACTTGAAATCTACGAAAACAACAGCGACCATGAACTAACCTCTAAAAATGCGATAAACTATTGTTTATGAGTCGCATTTTGGAGGGTACTATCTCCAATGGAGACTTATAACAAAAACAATGCGACAGGATAACCAACAAACAAAGTCTGATTTATGATTTTCGCACGGAACTGACGCCAGCGCCAACACTAACGCCACTGACAGAAAAACAAACGCCACTGAGACTAGAGTGACAACTAGAGTGACAACAAAGCACAACAACAAAAATAAACAATATCGCTGCACGTAAGTCGCAACCGCAAAACAGGATAAATTATAAGGCCATCATGTTGAAACCTGGTCACCTCGTCGTCGTCGCCAACGTGCTATTTTGTTGCTAAAGTTATGATATTCGCAGTGCGCGTAGCTGTGATAAATATTTTAAGTGTTGCAGTTTGTATTTTGTTGTTGTTGTTTTTGTCGTTTTTCTTGTTCACACCAACATGAGCTTGGGGATTTCCCATATTTATGTTGCCATTTTTTTTTAAACCCTTTTCACACGCTGCTTCCGTTTTAAGCTATTCAATATGAGCGAGCACGTGTCCTTGTAAAAAAACTAAGTCACAAACACTGTGCACTCGACTATTGGGAATACTTAATAAAAATAAAGGGTTCCGCTTAAAATTGTTGGTAGTTGATGATTTTATTGTTGTTGTTGAACAATCCAAAAACTTTAACTTTTTTAAATTACTTTTTTATTCAAGCAATGCGTTGGAGTGTGTATAAAATCACTTGGAAATTTATAATACGGGTATTCACAATGTATTTTTTTTTTTTATACTTAATAAAACTCAACAAAAATAAAATAATATTTTCTTTCTACGCATGCATGTGGTTTCAATGTCATAAAGTCATAATCATAAGGTCGATCTGAGATAAATTTAATTTTTTCTATGCTTAATATCTCCCATACGGGTATTTTGTTAATATGTATATAAAAATATGCATGCATCACCACACAGTTGTATTGTATTTGTGTTTGTTGTATGCAAACATGACTACTTTCATGCATTTTTGTGCATTTCTCCGAAAATCCAACTCGTAAAAGCATTTGTGCAACATAAGAATTTCTAGCAACACGTAGCTACTTTGTTGAATCTCCAGAACTATTGGAATTTGCGATTTAAAGGATTTGTTATTTCAATTTTATTAATGTTGTGCATTGAATTTGCAATGGTATGCGTGATGCAGGTTACATAGATATCTCTGAATTCTGCTTGCATTCCAAGAAAAAAAAATCTTGCAATCATTTTAAAATGTAGATAAAATTAATTTTATTTTCCCACAAAAATGCATATTTTTCGTTAAGAAATTAAATGAGATTTAAGCAATAGTCCTTTCATATCAAAAATACCTTAAGTTTGTGGCAACATAATAAAAACGTAGCATAGCAATAACTTGCTCCAGAAATACTAAAAGAGAAAAACTTTATTTTTTCAACTCTTTTTTTTTTAATATACTTCTTCTTTATTATAAATAGAAAATCCATATAGAAAAGAGTTGGCTGTGTCATGGACACACCCGTAGATTTTGACGTGACGATGTCTCTTTATACTCTTATTTCATGTCCAAACTCTTACTTTAATCCATGACCAAATTTTCGACTTAATCAAATATTCCCAGTTTGGAAAGGTGTGTTTTAGGTGTGTCTTAATTTTTGTCCTGCTGTTGATGTTGATGTTAATGTTAATGTTGACGTTAATGTTAATGTTAATGTTAATGTTAATGTTAATGTTAATGTTAATGTTAATGTTAATGTTAATCTTAATGTTAATGTTAATGTTAATGTTAATGTTAATGTTAATGTTAATGTTAATGTTAATGTTAATGTTAATGTTAATGTTAATGTTAATGTTAATGTTAATGTTAATGTTAATGTTAATGTTAATGTTAATGTTAATGTTAATGTTAATGTTAATATTAATGTTAATGTTAATGTTAATGTTAATGTTAATGTTAATGTTATTAAAAGTGTAAATGTTAATGTTAATGTTAATCTTAATGTTAATGTTAATGTTAATGTTAATGTTAATGTTAATAATAGTGTAAATGTTAATGTTAATGTTAATCTTAATGTTAATGTTAATGTTAATGTTTATGTTAATGTTAATGTTAACCTTAATGTTAATGTTAATGTTAATGTTAATGTTAATGTTAATGTTAATGTTAATGTTAATGTTAATGTTAATGTTAATGTTAATGTTAATGTTAATGTTAATGTTAATGTTAATGTTAATGTTAATGTTAATGTTAATGTTAATGTTAATGTTAATGTTAATGTTAATGTTAATGTTAATGTTAATGTTAATGTTAATGTTAATGTTAATTTTAATGTTAATGTTAATGTTAATGTTAATGTTAATGTTAATGTTAATGTTAATTTTAATGTTAATGTTAATGTTAATGTTAATGTTAATGTTAATGTTAATGTTAATGTTAATGTTAATGTGAATATTAATGTTAATGTTAATGTTAATGTTAATGTTAATGTTAATGTTAATGTTTATGTTAATGTTAATGTTAATGTTAATGTTAATGTTAATGTTAATGTTAATGTTAATGTTAATGTTAATGTTAATGTTAATGTTAATGTTAATGTTAATGTTAATGTTAATGTAAATGTTAATGTTAATGTTAATGTTAATGTTAATGTTAATGTTAATGTTAATGTTAATGTTAATGTTAATGTTAATGTTAATGTTAATTTAAATGTTAATGTAAATGTTAATGTTAATGTTAACATTGTTGTTAACATGTCAACATGTTCATGTTATGTTGATGTTGATGTTGATGTTGATGTTGATGTTGATGTTGATGTTGATGTTGATGTTGATGTTGATGTTGATGTTGATGTTGATGTTGATGTTGATGTTGATGTTGATGTTGATGCTGATGTTGATGTTGATGTTGATGTTGATGTTGATGTTGATGTTGATGTTGATGTTGATGTTGATGTTGATGTTGATGTTGATTTTGATGTTTATGTTGATGTTGATGTTGATGTTGATGTTGATGTTGATGTTGATGCTGATGCTGATGTGTATGTTGATGTTGATGTTGATGTTGATGTTGATGTTGATGTTGATGTTGATGTTGGTGTTGATGATGTTAATGTTGATGTTGATGTTAATGTTGATGTTGATGTTGATGTTGATGTTGATGTTGATGTTGATGTTGGTGTTGATGATGTTGATGTTGATGTTGATGTTGATGTTGATGCTGATGCTGATGTTGATGTTGATGTTGATGTTGATGTTGATGTTGGTGTTGATGATGTTAATGTTGATGTTGATTTTGATGTTGATGTTGATGTTAATGTTGATGTTAATGTTGATGTTGATGTTGATGTTGATGTTGATGTTGATGTTGATGTTGATGTTGATGTTGATGTTGATGTTGATGTTGATGTTGATGTTGATGTTGATGTTGATGTTGATGTTGATGTTGATGTTGATGTTGATGTTGATGTTGATGTTGATGTTGATGTTGATGTTGATGTTGATGTTGATGTTGATGTTGATGTTGATGTTGATGTTGATGTTGATGTTGATGTTGATGTTGATGTTGATGTTGATGTTCATGTTGATGTTGATGTTGATGTTGATGTTGATGTTGATGTTGATGTTGATGTTGATGTTAATGCTGATGTTGATGTTGATGTTGATGTTGATGTTGATGTTGATGTTGATGTTGATGTTGATGTTGATGTTGATGTTGATGTTGATGTTGATGTTGATGTTGATGTTGATGTTGATGTTGATGTTGATGTTGATGTTGATGTTGATGTTGATGTTGATTTTGATTTTGATGTTGATGTTGATGTTGATGTTGATGTTGATGTTGATGCTGATGCTGATGTTTATGTTGATGTTGATGTTGATGTTGATGTTGATGTTGATGTTGATGTTGGTGTTGATAATGTTAATGTTGATGTTGATGTTGATGTTGATGTTGATGTTGATGTTGATGTTGATGTTGATGTTGATGTTGATGTTGATGTTGATGTTGATGTTGATGTTGATGTTGATGTTGATGTTGATGTTGATATTGATGTAGATGTCAATGTTGATGTTGATGTTGATGTTGATGTTGCTGTTGATGTTGATGTTGATGTTGATGTTGATGTTGATGTTGATGTTGATGTTGATGTTGATGTTGATGTTGATGTTGATGTTGATGTTGATGTTGATGTTGATGTTGATGTTGATGTTGATGTTGATGTTGATGTTGATGTTGATGTTGATGTTGATGTTGATGTTGATGTTGATGTTGATGTTGATGTTGATGTTGATGTTGATGTTGATGTTGATGTTGATGTTGATGTTGATGTTGATGTTGATGTTGATGTTGATGTTGATGTTGATGTTGATGTTGATGTTGATGTTGATGTTGATGTTGATGTTGATTTTGATGTTGATGTTGGCTTCATGACGGCGTCAATTTTTTTTTTTATTTTTATCATATACTTCAAGACCTCACCTGCATTTTCGTTCCTTTAAATTTACCGTTACGCCAGTAGTCACAGAGTTAAAATTCCATGCAACATTTTTTCATTGTTGTAGCATTTTTACTGATATGAGAAAATGTGGTTGCCACCCTGAAATTGTGGTGAGTAAAAAGTTTTATTGTAATTTAATTGTGAGGCGTAGTAACACATCTAAGTTTGTCGTAAAACAAAATTTACCGCCGCACGTCTCCTGAGTGAGTAATAATTCCATGCAACGATATTACATTTCTATTACATAAGCTGCCATATTCACGACCTGGTGACATCAGAATTTTTTGTTTATTTTTGTCGTAAGGCCAAGTATAAATCCATTATTTTCCTTTTTAAACATTTATCGAAGCTTATGTATTCACCAAGTAAAAATTCAATGTAACGCCGCTGCGTGAATGTTGCATTGTCAATCTGATATTTGAGCGGTTCTCTCTGTGCTCCCATGACGTCAGAAAGTTTTTGTGTGAGGGCTTAGAACAGCCATTTTATTGGTAAATCATATTTTTAATCCTGACGCTAATACTCAGCGAGTAATAATTCCATGTAATAAATTTTCATTTGCGCTGCTAACCGCGTCCCAATGACATTTTGAATTTTTATTTTGTTTTTATAATAAAGTTAGAGAATTAACCTTTACGGTCGTACCATTATTTTAATCGTAGCTCTTATACTCAGCGAGTAACAATGCAATGTAACGCCGATGAATTTTGAAAAAATGCATTTTGCAACTTTTTTTTCTGCGCGGTAAAACGTAATTTCTTCACGTCAAAAGTTTTTTAAAATTAGAGTTGAGTTTAAAAAGTAACCTGTTACATATTTTGATTATTTCGTTCCTTAATAAAATATTTCACAAATCAGACTCACATATCTTCTTAATGCTAATTTAACAAAATATTCTTCTCAAAGTTGATGTTGCTTGAAAATGAAAAATTTACAAATTTACTTTAAATACAAATAAGGTAGCACCAATACCAGCGTGTGGTGTAGCATACATATGTGTTCGAGTGTAAGGCTTCAACAAGATTGTTCCATGTGGTAGCAAGGTCGCTATGGAATTCTTCCTTTTAACAGTCAAAGTTAAACCAGCTGGTGAAACAGCAGGCATTGAAAAATTGCTGCTGATCACAATTATTTTCTTTGAAATAATCATAAAACAAATGCTTAAGGCCCTCACCCACAACCACACACTCAGTCACTCACACGTGCTTAAGGTAGAATTTATGGAAAAGCTTTCGGCTGTTACGGTTCTTAAGGTTGTTTCAAAATTTTGTTCAAAAAACAGCATGCTGGCAAATATTTTTTATTCAACTAGCAAGATAAGCAATATTCGACACACACTCACACAGTCACTTCCACATACACAGTAAACATTAATGTAAGTAAACTTATTTACAATTGTTTTCCAAATATTTTCTAAACCAAATTCAAACAAGTTTACGGACGGCTGATTTTCTTGTAGTAACTCGGAAAATATTTAAAAAATCAAATTTTTTTCAAATTGTTGATGTGATTGACGAATTAGGAGGGGTTGGGAAGACTAAAAATGATGCCTAAAACAAATCTTATATTTAAGAAACATGGTTTTTATGTTGGAAAAATTTTTGAAATAATGTTAATTTTTGAAAAAATTGGAAAAATTTGAAATAAATTTTTGAAATAATGTTAATTTTTGAAAAAATTGGTAATTATTTTACATAATTTTATCGATTTACGTATTATATTTGTAATCATCATGAAGAAAAACAAAATTCTAGCATTACCTAAACCAACGTTACCAGAAATTGCTCGTAGGACTTAATAATTTTTTTACAAACTTTTAAAGAAATTTATTTTTATGTACATATTGTACTGCGTAAGGGATAAATTGAGTTTTTTACTCCGTTTGTAACACCCATTAGGGGTTTTTTAAAGATTTTTTGGTCAGAAAGCATCGAAAGCCTCTGCTAGTATTAGACTTTAACCCACTAAACCTGCACGCTGTCAAGACGGCTTGTCATCCTGGGACACTGATGTAGTTCTACGTCAGTGAGCACTTAGCTCAATTGTCTGTGATTATCTCCGTCCTGTATTGGTTGTCACTTCTGTGAGGGTTTTCAACTGTGGAACAAGGGGAAGGCATCTAAGTGGTGTGATTCGTCGGATGTTGGCTTTCTTGTGCTGACAAGATGTTACGATCAGCCCGTTCAAGCATTCTCAAGGTTTGCATCACTTTTTTGCGAAAGTGCACACCGCGATCCAATTACTTTTGGATTGGCACACACATCGTCGGTATCAAGTTTGTTTTTTTATTTATTTTATTCGCGAAGGAGGAACCTTCAAAACCTCCCACGGTTGCGCGCAAGTGAGTCTACGATTCTTGCGCACTAAACCTGAACCTGAACGCACATTGAAACGTCGTCCATAGTTACACCCAGTGAAACCGCCGTAAAGCTTCACTTTACGGGGCATGGGAATAGTACTTAGCTGAAATCTGTTCGACTAGAGTTCGTCTTCTCTCTGGGATGTCGTTATGGGATAGCCTACAACTTCTGTATCACCTATTTTGTGAGCGCTCAACTCTTCGGAGTTCATCGATAACGACTATTGTTAGGGCGCTGACCACTGACCAGTTCGCTTCGTTTTTCAACATAAGGGTAATTAAGTTTTGCCGCGTCACCGTTTCGCCGATGCTCGCCGACGCCTGTTCTCTGACGTTACGGAACTTTGGACACTCAAAAAGGACATGGTTCGCGTCTTCTACTACATACCCAACGCAGTGATTGCAGTAGGGGTCTGCGGCGTGCTTATATTTGTGCAGATAGGCTCTGAAGCACCCGTGGCCGCTGAGAATCTGCGTGATGTAGAAGTTCACAGAGCCATGACTTCCGCCACACCAATTGGACAGGTTTGAGATAAGCTGGTGAGTCCATCGACCCTTCGCTGATCTATCCCAGCGGCCTTGCCACATGAGCATGGTTCTTTCTCTAGCGAGTTGTTTACGAGCGATTGGACTAGCAGCGTTAGTGTTACTGGTGGTAAACACCGTTTCGTCTACGAGGGAGTCGATAGGAATTGAGTTTGCCGGAACCATTGCTACGTCCCCGGAAACCGTTCTAAAGGCACAACAAGCCCTAAATGCGCCAAGTCTGAAAACCGACTTAACACCGTGTCGGTAGGACTTCGTCTTCATTGCTTTCGCCCATACAGTTGAGCCGTACATCGTAATGGACCTGACTTCATTAAGTAGCAAAGTCCTCCGAGCTTGTTTGGGGCCCCTTGTGTTATTTTCTGAAAAGTGCCACTCTTGCTTCAGCTGCTTTTCTGTGAGCATACTGGAGGTGTTGCTTGAATGATAGTCGGAAGTCGATCATCACACCCAGGTACTTGATGTATGGCTTCGATGCTATCACCGTTCCACGTATACTAACTCTGGCGGTCTCTACCTTTTTTCCGTCTACTTATGAGCACTGCCTCCGTCTTATGCTCAGTCAGAATTGGCCCCACTGACCTCAACCAGTTATTAATTATGCCGATAGATGGACCACAGAGAGCCTCTACTTCCTCCAGGTTCTTTGCTGTCCCCACAACCAATAGGTCATCTGTAAAGCTGACGATCTTAACGCCTGTGGGAACAGCGAGCCTGAGGACACCATCACATGAGGACATTCCACAACATGGGTCTCAGAACCGACCCTTGCGGGACTCCACCAGAGACATTGTACATCATCTTGCCTTCTTCTATGTCGTAGCAGAACTCTTTCGCGAAATTAGTTGTCAATAATCCTTATGAGGTATCGTGGCACTACAAAGTCCCTGAGTGCCGTCATAATTTGACTCCAGTTAGCCGAGTTGAATGCATTGCGTACGTCTAGCGTTACAACGAGACAGTATTGCTTTGCTCCCCTTCTCCATATTTTCCCTTCAATAGCTTCCTGCGTAGTGCTAGTGACTAGCTGGATAACATCGGTTGTGGAATGAAATTTCCGGAACCCAAACTGTTGAGTAGAGAGTCCTCCACTCGCTTGGATCGCCTGTTCGAGGCGGTTGCACACCACTCGCTCGAAGATCTTGCCTATTGTGTCGAGCAGGCATATCGGCCTGTAGCCTGAAAGATCTTCCATGGCTCTACTACCCTTAGGTATGTGCACTACTTTCTGGATCATCCACTGTGCTGGGAATATGCTCTCTGTCAGACACGCGTTGAATAACTGCACAAAAGTCTACGGCTGTAAGAAAGTGACGAGCCTCAATGCTCGGTTCGGGATTCCATCAGGACCTGGCGGCTTATCGTTGGTATCTGGTTGTCACCAGCAATTTGTACACCCGTAATCTCTTTGAGTTCCGCCCGTTCTGCCCTAAAGCAGGGCAGACGAAAATTACGTGCTTTGCGTCTTCGGATATGTCAGGACATTCTGGGCAGTTAGTACCGCCTGTAATGTTGAACCAGTTAAAATACCGACCTGTTTAAGGATACACTCGTGGTTGGTGACTACTTGTGTTATATAGTAGTTTAGAGAACCATGTTTACGCGACAGCCAATCGTGGATTCACGGTATAAGTTGGTCCATCTGCCATTATTAGCTTGCCAACGCGATTGCCATTTCTCTATAGAGCGCGCGTGCTCCCGCTGCCTATCTTCACTCGTGGTTTTGATCGCTTGCTGGTCATACAGCCGTCTCATCTTCGACGCCCGGATATCAACTGGCATCTTACCAGCAATAACCCCGATGCCGGGGTCAACGTACTTTATCTGTTGACCCTTCTCAGTAGTTGAATGGCTGTGTTTTTTGCAGCTGTTCATATTGGTGACGTTATAAAGCAGCACGGAATCTACCATAGTCGACAGTAAGAGCCTTCTTTCTGCTTGAGCACCACCAATATTTGGTAATATGGGCATAAGTGCATCGTTTATGGCTCTCGCCTTAACTGCCGCTGCCAGCAAATGCACATTAAAGCTCAGGCGCTGGTCTATGAGGACCCCCGAGATATTAAATGTGAGGCTTTGATGTTATAATGGGTGTTTTTTTTAGGGGTTTGTTTTTCGAATAGAGATAAAACTGGAATTTTGTGGTCAAATCTGGCAACTCTAATGTCATTTATGTTCAGTTTGGTTTGCCATTTCATCATGAACAGGTTGACAAAAGAACAACGCTTGCAAATCGTGCAAATTTATTTCGAAAATAATGGTTCAGTTCGCGAAGTTTACCGCAAGCTCCGTCCATTTTATGGTCGACATAATCGTCCATCAGAGCAATTAATTCGGTTAAGCATGGGTCGTTTTCGCACTACATTTACTTTATGTGATAATACGCATCCGCAGAGACGTCAAACAGTGTGCACCGAAGAAACAATTGCCGCTGTAGAGCAAAATGTTGAAGAGGACCCGAATGAATCGATTCGCCACCGTGCACAGCAATTGGAGCTTTGTCCATCAACTTTATGGAAGATTTTGCGCAAAGATCTTGGCTTGCGACCTTACAAGATCCAGCTTGTGCAAGAATTAAAGCCGCGAGACCATGCAATGCGTCGTGATTTTGGTGTATGGGCCGAAAATGAGATTGATCTCGATGCTGATTTTCATCGCAAAATTTTGTTCAGTGATGAGGCTCATTTTTGGTTGAATGGCTACGTCAACAAGCCAAATTTCCGCATTTGGAGTGAAGAGAATCCACATGAGATCCTTGAGACGCCATTACATCCACAAAAACTGACTGTTTGGTGTGCTATATGGGCTGGTGGAGTAATTGGGCCATACTTCTTCCGAAATAATGCTGGATAGTCAGTTACCGTTAATGGAGACCGGTATAGAGCCATGATAACCGACTATTTTGTTCCCGAATTGGATGGCATGAATGTGGATGAGTTGTGGTTCCAACAAGACGGCGCTACATGCCACACAGCGCACGTCACAATCGATTTATTGAAGGAAACATTCGATGATCGCATAATTTCGCGGAATGGACCTGTCAATTGGCCACCAAGATCGTGTGATTTGACACCATTGGATTATTTTCTTTGGGGATATGTGAAGTCGCTCGTCTACGCCAACAAACCAGAAACGTTAGGGGACTTGGAGGCGAACATTTGTGGCGTTATTGCCGACATACGGCCCCATATGCTCGAAAAAGTGGTTGAAAATTGGACCTGTAGAATTGGCTTTATTCGAGCCAGCCGCGACGGCCACATGCCCGAAATCATATTTAAACATTAATGGCATAAAATTATCCTTCCAATAAAGCCAAATTGATGGACATTAAAACGATTTTCTTGTGTTTTATTTCAATTCGAAGTTCTATACCTTTAAAAAAAACACCCTGTATTATAGCCCCCGACATTGATTGTTACCTGCTCACGCTGCTTTTTTCGGTAACAATTACCATTTCCGTTTTATGCGCTGCCAGTTCTAGGCCAGCATTTAGGAGCCAGCGTCTTACGCCCGAGATTGCGTTGTTGCAGGCTATGGAGAGTTCGTCGGGGCGCTTGGCGACAGCCAGTAAGGCAATGTCGTCAGCATAGCCAATCAACGTCGTTTTGGTTGGCAATTTGATCCTTAGTATGCCATCATACATTGCGTTCTACAGTATCGGCCCTAGGACAGATCTTTACGGTACGCCTTCTGTAACTTTATGTTGTGCTAGTCATTGCTCTCTGTCACAGTACAGCACTCTTCCGCGGAAGTAGTCACGGATGATGCGCAGTAGGTAGTTTGGAGATCCGCGATGGTAGCACC
This sequence comes from Pherbina coryleti, assembly GCA_943735915.1. Taxonomy (NCBI): domain Eukaryota; kingdom Metazoa; phylum Arthropoda; class Insecta; order Diptera; family Sciomyzidae; genus Pherbina; species Pherbina coryleti. Next base: position 97,732,458 of record OX030952.1, read on the forward strand.
TCATACATATAATTTTGAATGATGAATTACATCATTTAAAAGGTAAGAAAAAGGTCGTTAAAGGTCAATTAGCTTCATTAATTAGTCAGTGATAGAAAAATTTTTAGTCGCTTTTAAAATTGTTCAAGGTCACCCAGAAATGTTAGCACCTCATCATCAATAAAATAAAAAATAATACCTGAACTCAATAGAAAATTGTCTGCTGATAATTGGTCAGCATAAATAAATAATCGATCATGTTTCCATGTAAAGTAACAGATAAGACACTGCGCCTTCAAATCATGCCATAGTTTGTCAATTCGCACCATGTTTTCATGTAAACATGTTGTGAATTATAAGCATGCCAATATAAGTTGAAGGGAAAAAAATTTTCAATTTAAGAAATAAATGCTCATTATAAATTTATGTTTCCTAATTTGAGTCTTTAGAGCTTGATTTGAGCAAATGAGCAAAATATATGCTTATTTAAAAAAAAATAAAATAAACTGGCCTTTTCAGCCCTTGAAAGAACTTTGATCGAATGTGAAGAACACGGATTGCTATCTTAGAATAGGCGCAACAATAGATTCTTTCCAAAAAGAAACAAAGACAAATCTTTTCGATCATTTCATTTAGTTAGAAAGTTTTAGTTCATTGAATTGTCGTTTGTTATTTTTTTTTCAAAATGTGATGCCTCTTGCGTTAAGTAGCAGCACTAAGTACACTTATAGTAGTACGTACAAGAACCAATGCACTCGATTATATTTATTTGATTAGCACGCAGCCTAAAATCAGATGAAAAGTAGTAAGAAAAAGTCGTTAGAAGCTGTTCGTTTCTTAGATAAGCTAAGGTTCCTAAGTGTCAGCATGATCTTAACCATATTTTTTATTTAATTTCCTTATATAGGGTAAAGCTTAGTTTTATGTGAAAAATTCACACAAGCAAGTTAAAGTGTAAAAAAATTCGTTTTAAAATTACCTGTAATTCCTTCGAAACAAGCTTACATAACACACTTACCTGAAAAGAAAAAGGGGAAAAAAGAATTATATTTATAAAAGAAAAAAAAAATATTTCTATTTTTATAAAAATGCTTATAAAAAATTTATTTATAAAGTTATTGTTTCTTAATAATAATGAAAGGACTTTGAACGAACTTTTCATGATCAAATTATGTTGTGCGTGTTATGAAATGTTTGAACACAATTGATCGAGAACTGGACCTACTCGTCTTATGCAGACTTCGAACGGCTAATGTGCATGTTCTCAAAAAACTTTACATGGTATTATTTACTCTCTGAGGTTTGCCATTTTCTGGAGAGAGATGACGGCCGAACAGAAAAATTAATTCAATTGAAAAAATTTTCAGATGGAAATTGAACCAGAGTTCTCTGGCGTATGGGTCACGCACCCTACCCACTATGCCACGGCCGCCACTATTCATTTGCTTATTACAAAAAAATTATTTCACTCCATGCAAGCAATAATTTTCAAATATTATTACAAATATAAGATTATATCGTCGGCTTATAATTTATAAAGTCTTTCAAAAATTTCTGGCTATACTTAGTAACTGATATTTTGGGCAAAAATATCAATTTGATCCTCTTAAAACCCAAATTTTAACTGTGCGGCATAAACTGTTATTAATTCTTTTGTATTAAAATTTTTAGATAATTTTACAATTTTTAGTCATATTTCCAAAAGATATGCTGCAAAATTTTTCTACATAAAATATTTTCCTACATAAGCTAAGATTATGTTTACAGTAAGGATATTTCGCTTGTTGGGTAGCTAAATACTCACATACATATTTAGGCAACGATGTAAAAATTCATAAAGTATTGCTGTGAAGACATAATATTCTTGTGCTCTGATTACTTTAGAACTTTTTTGTGTGGTGTGGGAATAGCATGTTCGCTTATTATTCTTTTATTAAAAAAGAATTTTGATAATAAAAAATTAAATCCGCGGAAGGAAACCATATGCATGCGTTAATAGAAAATATTATTTTAATTTAGTTGAGTTTTGTTGAGTTAGTATAAATTAAAAAAAAAAAAATAATGAAAAATTTTAATTTTATTATATAATGCCAAGCAACACACTTAATCAACGTTTCAAAATTCTTCCAGCTCTATTTTATTTTATGTTCTGTTAGGCAATTCGGTTCCCTTTCCAAGGTGATATAATTAGATCCTGTTCTTCTTTCTCATCCATATGATACGATAGCAAGCTGAAGAGTCCCTAAAAAAATAATGCAAATGGAACCACAGCACAAAGTTCGTGCTATAACTCTGGTTATCCGTTTGAGGTAACAAAGGTAAAATCCTTTGTTTAGGGTAGGGACGGGCACATTTTGTGCATAATCTGCAGCAGTGTGCGCCAGCGTGCTCCAAGGCGCACACACTCGGCTGCAGGATGAATTCGGGTGTGAATTGGAAAGGGGAACGGAAAATTGTGAGAGAACTAAAAGCGTATATTTATAGAAAGAGTGAGAGCGAGAGCCATAATACAATGATATATTTCTATTGAATCATGAGCAGCTATGGGCACGGAGCAAGCTTCGGAGCCAATTGAGAGCAATTGAGAGCAAAGGCTTATGTAGCAACACAAAACGCAACAACAAATCAAAGACAAAAGACAAACACAGAAGCAAAATAGAAGCATTTAATGTATTGGTGCCCATACCCGATCATAAGCGAGAGCATGATCTTAAGAAAAGCAAGTGATGCAAGGTCTGCATATTAAGCGGATGGTTTCTTAAAAAGGGATTATTTTTATTTGACGTAGCTACAAAAAACGATGTCATTTGTTTGCCAATCAGGTCAGGGTCTTCAGGGTGCATTTATAAAAGTGTTTTTCAAAAGAATTTTTTTCTTGCATATTAATAAGGAGCTCCGCAAAACAATGTCACAACAATAAATCTACCTCAACGGTACTTAACTTTCATTTTTATTTCTGACTTAAAAACTAAAATAAAATTACCGGTTATTATGTGCTCAAAAATACGAGGAAAATTTTGATTTTGTATTTTTGCCTTAAAAAAATAAAAACCAAAAAATTAATTTTTTGTTCAAAATTTTAAAAGTTAAAAGATAACTAAAACTTTTTGGCATTGAGTACAAAATGCACATTCAAACAAGTCTCTGCATTATATTCCGAATATTAACGAGTAGTTATAAAATGCCCTTTATTTGAAATCACTGAGCAAGCAACATTGGTTTTGGTCAGTACTAAAGAATGATAGAAACAAGATTACGCGTTCCGCAATTGAGAGAGAGAAAGCATAACGTCATACAGCGCTATTGTCAGACTTTGGAGTAATTTTACTCCCACACCCACGTCTAAATATTTTTTTTCCTTATTTTTTTTAATATGTTTATGGTCTTCTTAACCTATTGGTACAATAAAATTTTGTCAGTCTCGAATAGTTTACGAGATAAAAATCTTGAAACTTTAAGAAATTCATATTTTTCGTATACGATAATATTCATATTTTTATACAGAAGAGTAGATATTTTTACTTTACTTTTTCGAAAGAATTTATTTTCAATTTCGTCAATTTGCCTAAGAGATCGCACATTTCCATACGTTTTTGTAAAGCAAAAGTACTGTGTGACGTCATGCTCTCAGTTGAGGAAGAGTGCATTAGATAACGGGACTGCGGAACGCGTAATCTTGTTTCTATCCACGATACAATTACAAGGTAAGCTCATTTTAAGACGGCTGCTCAATTGAGGAATTTTGCAACAACAAAGCTGTAGGAGCTTGACAAACGTCAAACGACAAAAGCAACAACAACAATTAGAAAAACTAATAATTATCAGCTGATTTTGACGACTAGCGCATCCTGCTCTTCAATATGAGCCAACCTTGTAATTGTATCATGGTTTCTATCATTCTTGGTCGGTACTGAGCGCAATTAAGAGAGAGACCAGCGTTGCCACTTAAAACATTTTATTTTACCACATTTTTTACTGAAAATCTGCCCCAAATTTGTTTACAACCTATGCACCACTATTTCACTTTATAAATTTAAAAAAAAAAAAAAATATTTTTTGTAAAATTTTGTTTGCAAAATGTAAAATCCAAGAATTTGTTTTTACTTAAATAACTTCATTATAAGTGAAATTATGTTTTTTGAAATATATCAGCTTTAGTCCTCATGAAAATAATAGATGCATCTGAAATATTTTTTGGCATTTGTGATATACCATCTTGATCAAAAAGTTCCCGGAATTTACTCTTCATGAGTTACCGGACTCATGTCAGCGCTTGATCCAATCCTCCAAGCATTTTTTTATATTCGGTTTGCGGTATGGCCATCAGAGTCATCTTCGATTTTTCTATGATCTCATCTTGGGTGCTGAAACGCGTCCCGCTGAGCGGCTTATTGATTTGACCGAATAGGAAAAAGTCTTAGGGAGCCAAATCAGGTGTACGACGGTGCGTTATCCGGTCTTTTTTGGCGAATTGCTTCACTCAAACGTCTCATAACGCCCACATAATACTCCTTGAGGAAGGAATTCTAATACACAACACCCTTATAATCCATGAAAACTGTGAGCATCGCCTTCTTTTTCGACTGAAAACGACGTTGTTTTTTCGGTTGCGGCTCATGTGGTGCACGCCCTTCACTCTCTTGATGTCTGGACTGCGTGTCATACTCATAAATCCACGTATCGTCTCCAGTAATGATCTGTTTGATGAATGTTGGGTCGGATTCGGCCTTGGAAATCATGTCTTTTGCGACGTCAGCGCGATACTGTTTTACATGAAATTCTGGTCTTTCGGCACCAGTTTTGGAGCGACACGTCTGAGGCCCAAATCATTAACCAAACTGCCTCGAACGGATCCAAAAGCAATGCCCAACTCCTCTGTCATCTCTCTAATGGTCAATTTGCGGTCTACGGTCATCCACTCTTTGATTTTGTTGATGTTTCCGTCGGTCTTCTATGTCTATGGCCTGCCACTGCGTTCATCATAGTTCACGGACTCACTGCCACTTCTGAAGCGTTCGTGCCACTGATAAACGATTATTTTCTTTTGAGTATCGTTGCTGAAACACTTTTCTAAAATTTGCAATGTCGTCGCACCATTGAAACCCTTATAAACGCAAAATTTAATACAAACTCGTTGTTGCGAATTCAATTTCATGTTTAAAATTGTACAAAATCGAAAACACGCACAATCGCAGATGTACTCAATATAGCGTCACTTTTACAAATGTCAAGCTGAAAATTTCATGGAATGTCAATGACAGATGTGGCACCCTAAAAAAAAAAGATAACTCAAATTCGTAACCTTAAGCTTGAAAATGAGCCAAATCGATTGAAAACCACTCTTACCTCTCTCATACAAAGTGACTTTATTAAAAACTAAAAGCGAATATTTTCCGTTAAAACCGTTATCAGTCTACGCAAGTTTCAAACATTTGTTTTAAATTAAATTCTTCGAAAAACTTTAAACTATTTAAAGAAAACTCACTTTGTAAATTTTAATCAATCTTCGGAAATTTCGAGTAAATATTTTTATCCCAAATTTTCCGAAAAATTTTAAACTTATACAAGAACAAGTCTTCGTTCCTTTTTACTAATCTCGAAAATCGAAAAATCGAAATCGAAAAATTCTAAGCTCTTTAAAGAAACTCGTTTCCTGATATATTACCAATTTTCGAAAATTTCGAACATATGGTTTTACCCTAAAACTCAACATTTTCGAAAAATTTTAAACTTATACAAGACCAAGTACTTCGCCACTTTCTATAAATCTTCGAAAATTTTAGACACATATTTTTATATGAATTTTTCGAAAAATTGTATGCTCTCAAAGGAACTCACTTCCTGACAAATCTTCATAAATCTTATTTAATTACTTTTATCCATCTTCGAAAGTTCGCATATATATTTTCATCATGAAATTTTCGAGAAACCCCTCAAATATAACTAACTTCCTTACTTTTTATCAATCTTCGAAAATCTCGAACAGATTTTCCTCGATTTAAGAAATATTCGAAAAAATTACGTTTCAAACACATGTCTTGACTTAAAATTTTCGAAAATTTTTAAACTCTGCAAAGGACTCCAATTTATACTCAAGCAATTTTCAAAAATTTCGAACATATATTTTTTTTTCAAAAAATTGGAAACCTTTCTAACAAAACACACAGCGTTACGACATTCTCATTCTGCGTAAGCTTCGAATATTTATTCTAAAAAATTTCAAACTATTTCAAAAAATTATCTTTTTATCAATCTTCGGAAATTTCGAACACATATTTTTAATCGAACTTTTTCGAAAAATTCGGAATTCTTCAAAGAGCACTCACTTCGACACTTTTTCAATCTTCGAAAATTTCGAACATCAATTATTCTACGTGAATCGAATTCGAAATACTCTAAACTCTTCACAGAAACTTAATTCTTGACTTTTTAGCAATCTTCAACAACTTGTTTGATCCTATATCTATCTTGAAAAATTTCGAACCCATGCTTATATTTTGATATCACAATTTTTTCAAAAAATTTTAAATTCTTCACTTATTTCGTTACTTTAAACAATGTGCGCAAGTTTCGAATATTTCCTTCAAAATGAATTTTTCGATAAAGTCAATATATACTTTAAAATTATAATGAATTTCGTGGCTTTAACATAATATCGAAAATTTCGAACATATATTTCTTGCTCTAATTTTGTTGAAATATTCGAAACAAATCAAAGAAACCACACTATGTTGTCTTTTATCGATCTTCGAAATTTCGAACATCTTATTTTAGCGCCCACAGTGATTCCGGGATCTTTTTGATCAAGGTTTAACAGGTTTAACAGGGTTGTTTTCAAGTGAATTAATTCCATATCAGAGTTGCTAAGATTGTAGCAAGTGAGCAAATGATTTGTTGCTTACAATTATTTTTGTTTGAGTTAATTCTTAATTGTTTGGAATTCTGAAATTTTTTCAAGCCTACCGTAACTAATTGAATTAAAAATATATCAAGTTTGTATTCTGAAAAAAATAGTGGCAAGGCTTGTATGAGAGTCTGCTTTGCGAAAATTATAATGCGCTCAGTGGTACTCTCTTATCCGCTTCTTGTTCGCTCAATTTTTCTCTCTCTCTTACCCGAGTCATGACAACCCCACTCATCAAACACTCTTAGCACGCAGTCAGGACGCTCTGTCGCACATTGTGCGCAATGTGCGACTTTTGCCCAACTCTTAACTACAGAATTGTTATGTTGATAAATAAAATAACTTTTGATGAAATAAATCATTCCGTGCTATAAAAAATTCCCTGATTTCAACACGCATTTAATTATTTCAACGGTTTTAGATGCACTGACCAGCTAAAAAGAAGAGTTTTTAAGAAGATGAGAAGGACGACATCAAAATTATCTTTTTAATTCTCGGCTTAAGGCCAAAATTTTGACCTTTTCAGTCGTGCATTAACGATGTTATATCAACTCAAATGATACAGCTGTTCAGTCATAAAATTTAAGATAAAAAATTGACAGTAAACACAAAAGAAAGAAAAAAAAAATTATTATCAAAAGCTACTTGCAATTTAGATGTTTTCATTTGCTTGTCATCGTTATTGTGGAAACTGCTGTTTTGTCCTTTAAATATGATGTTAATAGCATTTGCTTCGGCACCCAAGCATGCTGAGTACCTCCGTAGAAGTCGTAAATTGCCACAATTTACTTGCTCACAAAGAGTCCTCTAAACATCAAACTTAAAAAAAAATAAACTCATCTAATTTATTAACCATCCACTAAACGAAGTCCTAAATGTTGTATTTAAAACGTAAATCGCGATTATTATGGCTTAAGTTGAGTTTAGTAACCGTTAAAATAATAAACGGCTATTATTTTGAAAAGCATTGCGCGCGGTTAGTCTGAGTGTATGTGTGTGTGTGTAATAGCTGTAAACTACAGTGAAATAAGCACCGTGAATAACACACAACCAACCAACAGCGCGATTTCAGTCTCCGCGCGCTATACAGCGGTAACTTGCCATTTTACAGCAACAACACGAAAACGTTAAAACGCGTTGTTAAAAACAAATGTTGCTGCAACAAATTCGACTTTTTTACGATGACTCTCAAATTATGAATTTCCTTGAATTTTTCCCCAACAAATGCAATTTTCAATTTATGCTTATTTTCCGACGTACATATTTTTATTTTGTTGCTGCCATTGTTGTGTTTGTTGTTGTTGCTGGCGTTGTTGTTTTACTGCTGTAATGTTGCTGTATGCATGCATGCTTTGTTGTCTTAACTTGTGACAAATAAAAATGTCACAATGATGATAATTTATTTTATTATTGCTTGTAATTCAAATCCATATCATGCGCGCCTGCCGCTGGTGGGTGTTGATGTTTGTGGGCGGCTGCATGCTTTTGAGGTCCTTGCTCAGCCAAAAGTGAATTTTATGGAACTTGTTTTGCTTGTCAAGCAGAATTTGAAAATGTATAAATTATTTACGATATTTACAAACAAATATGAACACACACAACTAGCTATGAGAATGTACGAAAAACACAAAACAAACATGCTTGAGTGTGCAGCAGCAGCAGCAGCAGCATTTGACAAACATGTATGTTCATTTTGTTTGTGTGAGTTTGTTTGCCTGGATAATTTATGAAATTTTAATAATTATTTCTTATGTTGCAGCTGTAATTGTATGTCAAAATCAGTGTTTGTGTGTGTGTGTGTGTTAAATATTTATGTTAGGCGTTGAATGGCTTTAAGTCTGACAATTGACTGAAAACGGTCTGTGTTAGTGTTGCTTTTGGTTTTCAAATGTTTGTCCCATTTGCATTTAAATCTCATAAATTGGTCTTTTGTGTCAAAAATTCAAATTAAATTCAATTTTGTAAATGCCAGCTATTTTCATAGAAAATTAAAAGCAGAAAGTGTAGCTTTGTTAACAGTAATTTTGTAGCAAATTGCACTTAAGTGCAAAATGGAATTATTTGCTGTCATTTTAAGGGCAGATAAAGGCTTTCATCAACAAATTATTTTCCACATATTATTATATAAATAACAATTTCCTATATGTGCGTCTAAAATTCTGCTTTGAAATGTTTAAATCTTCTAAACAGCCGCAGCATTAAAACTGGTAACGTTGGCAACAAATAAACTTGTATCTATAATATAATTATCCTCATACATTATGTCACTGCATATTTTTCATTAATTATTAATTTTACATTATTGCCAAATAATTCATAACATGAAAATAATTTTAATATGCTTGCATGCATCGTGATATGTCAATTTCAACCTGAACATTAAAGTGTCATGTTCAGCTTGCCATACAGAACATTTATGATTACGATTGGGTGTATGTGTTTGTATGTGTAAGTGTGTGTATATTCCAGTAATGAGAGTGAAATTTATATTTAAATATAAATACACACATCCTTGTATGCCGAAATTCGATAATTGATTAAGTCCTAAAGTATCACAAGAATTAATTGGACTTCGCTTAAATTACTGAGGTTCACAAGGTTTTGCTTTTGAACAACTGGGAGTAATTTATACGATAATATACTTTGCAAAGAATCCAAATTCGAAATCAGAACTTGCCCATCATGTCAGGATTTTGAGGCACTTAAGGTTATTTATCAGAAATGTTATTTTTTGGGCTATTTTTAAGGTTGTGTTCAGGTAACTCAAAGTCTCTTTCACTCTTTCCTGGGAACTGCATAGTTTGAAACAACTTGTCTGCTTCATAATGAGTTAAAAAGTTTCTATCAATGATTTTTCTTTGAAGAGTTGTGATTTTTTTAAGGTGACCAGTGAAATTCCGAGCCTTTCCTATAAAATAACGAAGGAATTTATCAAGTCATTTTTAAAATAATCGTAGCCAGGATTTTGATGCTCTTAACACTCTACAAAAAAATTTTTTTTAAAAACCGACTAACAAATAAACATTCAAATACAAAAAAAAAAACAAAATCCTATAAGCTTAACTCACCGAATTTTCCTTTGTTTTTTTTTTAATGATTTTGTAATAGCTATATAACGATAAATATACAGGGTTCGTCATATTTTATGTCAGTAAATAAACATTGAATAACTTTGACATTTAGAGTCCAAGGCAACTTTATGAGGCAACTGAAAATTTTTTACATGAAATTATGACACAGTATAAGGTTAAAATCATTACACACTAGTTAGTGCCCCCTGCCCCCCCCTTGGACTGGAAAAATTTTATATATTTTATTTCCTATGTGTATATGTTACATTTTCATATACGTGCACACCAATACATACCTTGGCCCCCTCCTCCCCTTTTAAAATTCCTGCGGACTCCTATGCACACCAGTAACGGCTTGTTCTTAGCCCTTACGGCAAGCCATAAAGCCGCGAAGAGAGCTACTCCAAGATTTAAAATGCAGCTATCATGCACGGCTTTGCATAAAATTATTACTCGTCGAGTATGGGCGCTACGGTAAATTCTATAAAACGCAAATGAATAATTTTACTTAGCTTTACGATAAAAATAAAAAAAAAAAATAAATAAAAATTGTAACTTCGTCAGTTGTGGAGATAGAAGCTTATGCAACAAAAATGCAATATTGTTGCATGGAAATATTATTCGCTGAATAGAAGTGCTAAAGTGCGAAAAATTTTATTTTATCACAAAAACTGGTTCTTTGAATTCATTACGAAAATGAAAAATTTTTGATTTTTGGAACCGCTGAAAGCAGTAAAACTGCAACAGCAATAAAATATCCTTGCATTCAATTGTAACTCCATGACTATAGATCAGTGGTGCTCTTTCTTAAACAATGGTGGGCATTCTGACACATTCTTAAACTTTACTTTAATGCGTAGTTATTTGTGAGCTTTTAAGCTTTGCACTGCAAAAAAGTGTGTGTTGTGCAGAATAAAAATGATCTTCCTTTACCCTTCATTAAGCATTTCATATTCTTCATGATCGGGTGTGGGCAGAGAGCGCTCCGGGTGCGTTGAGCGTAAGAATTGAGAGCAAAAGCTTATGTAGCAACACAAAAGGCAACAACAAATCAAAGACAAGAGAGAAACACAGAAACAGTACAGAAGCTTTAAATGTAGTGGTGTCCATACCCGTTCATGATGCTTGAAAAAATGTCTTTTTAGATTATATTTTTTTATTGCTGCTAGTATGCGGTAACATATTAAGTATTGAGGCTTATTTTCAACATTTTAAAAGTAGGTTTCAAAAAAATGTACTTAAGAGTAAAAAAGTAAATATATGAGTTCAAAGGTTTTTAATGAGGTTTCATGAGGTTAGCTATACTCATAAACGAAAACAATAACGCATCAAAACATTTTTGTAGTGCATCAAATAAAAAATCAAGCGCAGAAAAACGACAACCTTAATACTCGAAGTATCGAAAGCAACTGAAAGCTTTAACAGCTTACACGCACTTATGTACGTGTGGCGGCAGAAAAAGCTATTTGCCCGCGAGCGGCAGGATGCCCAACATTGTTTTAAAACATTGGTGTTCACACGCATACTACTACAATTTTTGACTTTTGTACTTGTGTTTGTAGCTCTCTCATTCTCAGCACTGATAAAAATTGTTGTGCAGGTATTCAGCAAGAATTGCTTTATAATTATCATTGTCATCATCATTATCATTATCAGTATGATTATCATTAACACTATCATTATCATTATCACTATCATTATTATTATTATTATTATTATTATTCCGCAAATAACGCATTTTTATATGAATACGCAAACATTTCTTGCAGTGCAAAACACACAACCAAGCGGCGCGAACTTCTTACTTGAAGTTTCAGCGCCAACTGATTGAGAGAATTTCGTGCATTCGATTGTTGTTTCGTGTTTCAATGCTCGAATAAAGCTTTCAAGTCTCACCACGCGTGGTACTACGTGAACATCACTGATGTAAATACACCACACAAAAGCAAAAACAAAAACATAAAATAAAAATAAAAATAAAAATAAAATTAAAATTCGGACAAGTATTAGGAGGTGAATTTGAATATGGATAATATGGTGAGTTGGAGTTATCCTTGGGCATTAGTGTCACTAGCATTCGATTTAACGTTAGCTTCAACCGGTCTTGAGGACACTATACCACTTGAGCAACGGAAAACGTTAATATTGAATGGTACACAACCATTTGTTCGCCAGAAGTCTTCGGAGAATTGAGAAAGACCAATCACCGAAGGAAGATTATCCTCCTTCACGACAATGCGAGTTCCCAAACATCATCTCAAACAAAAGAGTTTTTGAGCACTCAAAAGTGGAATTGGTCATCTGCAGCGATGGGCATGGAGCAAGCTTCGGAGCAAGCTGAGAGTAATTGAGAGCAATTGAAAGCAAAGGCTTATGTAGCAACACAAAACGCAACAACAAAGCAAAGACAAAAACAAACACAGAAACAACACAGAATCTTAAAATGTTGTGGTGCCCATACCCGGTCATCTGCCTTACAGTCCCGACTTGGCATCCAATTACTTCTTCTTGTTCACTCACATTAAGAAAAAATTGTGGGGAGACCGTTTTTCTACGACCGAACAGAACATGCCATTGAGGATTTCAGAAACCTGATTTCGGAGGTTTCAACTTCAGGATGGAAAAACTGTTCCGAAAATTGGTTCAAAGAAAATGTAAAAGTCCATTGCTCATCTTGGAGAATACTTTGAAAAACAATAAAACCATTTTGTTTGTAAACCATCGTTTGTTTCATTTTTAGGCGCAAGATTTAAAAGCCAACCCTCGTAATATTTCAGTGACGTCACTTTGCACGGGTTTTCAAATCAAATTTCATTACAATGACTTCAAAAATTGTAGTTTTATTCGGGACGATGGATAGACAGACATGGCCTTATCCATTCATATGGTGATGCCGAACACGAATATATACCCTTCTACACCAAATATGAATACTTATGGGCGTTACAAACGGAGTGTAAAAGTTAATATAGCAGTACGCGTGGGGGTTTAAATATGGTCACCGTATAGTTGTTGTCATTATTTTTTTGAAAAAAAAAAACTTTGACAACAAAACATATATCACTTAACAGAACAAAACTTGAGTTTTGAGAACTAAAAGTTCTTCAAAAATTACATCTTTAGTGCTCAATGTAAAATATATTAACTTAGTTCATAGAACTCTGTTGTTTTCAAGCCTTAGAAGTTCTTGTGTTTATATTCTTTGTGGCTTTTTTCTTATTTTCGAAGTGTTTAGAATAATTAAGCCTGATGAAGTATTAAACATTGTTTGTAAACTTTCTTAATAGTTACATAAAAGTTAAAGGTCAAAACTAAACTAATGAATTTCCAAGAATTAGCAGGAATTGTGTCGATTATAACTATTGGAACTTGTGTAACAAAGAATTCATTCTTGATCTTTGTTTGCTTTTTATTTATTTTCTGTTTAAACACAGCTCTTAGAATTCAGAGCTTGAATAACCTGATTTTCTAGAATTTTTTCTTGGCGATGATGTTTTACTGAACTGTATCTGCTGTTGAGAGCGTTGTTAGTGTTGATATTGCTGTTGATGCAAAATTTTCCCGTAATGAAGATTGACATTTCTTTCCACACTAAATCATTAAACTCAGCAGCATCCTTGTCTTTTTCTTTTGCGGATACATGTCTTTACGAGCATTTAACACAGAAAAAAAATTCAGCACAAGCTTACCAGCAACAGCAGCGAGGACAACAGCAGCCTGAAAAGCAAGAACAGCATTTACATCGATCCTTACGCACAACAAGTCAGGTCTATTCATCCTACCAAAGTTCATCATTTCGACAAAACAGTTCCCCACAAATACATTGACAAGGACAATATCTGTACTGACATTAAGGTAATTGCAACTGTCAGCGTCAAAAATCAATGGATTTACCAATTTTTTTTTTTGTTTTTTTTTTTTTTTTTGTTTGTTTTCGTTAGTATTTCACTTACAGGATGAATAAGAACAAAACTTAATTATGTCGATACTGTCGCATTTACGAGTATTATTACATTAGTTAATGATGCATAAGTAGTGGGTAAAATTTGCAAAGATTCTTTACGAACTTAAGATTTTAACACGGTTTGACAAAATCAATTTTCTACTGAAACATGTCAAGTTAATTTAAATTGATTTTTTCATTTAACACAAGGAGTCAACTCAGCTGAAAGAGAAAAAAACAATTTTATAAATAATAGGTCGATTTTTATGAACTTGAAAAGAATATTTAAAACGATTAATAAAAAAAAAACCAAAACAAAAAAAAAACAAACATTTCTCAGATTATGTGAAAACTTCCTAGTGACGGCTCCAAAGAGTTTTGAAAAAACTTGATAATTTTTTAGATGTCTTGAAGTTTTTGTGATAATAAAGTAACCATTTGGTGATTATGTTTGAAATACAATAGAGGTATTCGCAATGACTTGGGTAGACGGGTTTAGGCACATTGAGTACATTTGTTCATTGCGAGCACCCTAAATTGCAATTGTGTACTTTTGACAAACATTTGTATTCAAAGATATTCGATGTCAAAACTTTGGCTTGTATGGGCGGAGACACACCGCCTTGTTTAATGTCTGTCCCAGTTTTCTAGTAGAAGGACATCACCAAGTGAAACTTCATTGTGAGCTTCAATGTTATGCGATGCATAGCCTATTTGCTTGATTCAAGCATAGAATACTTGATTTTTTTTTCATCCAAATAGAACCTTTTTAACTTTGAAAAAAAAAACAGAAAAAAATTAGTATAGTTGCATTAAGTAGCATGTTTTTTGTTAACAACATTAATAAAAAGAAACTCCTAGTTTATTTTCTTTCACTGGAGCACAAAAGCTCTAATTAAACAAATTAATGTGTTAAAAAAAGAAAGAAATATGAAGCAATTAAAAACACAAGCAGTTGAAGCAGATGTAATTGAGACACGTTATTTAAAAATTCATATGGATCAATAAATTAATAAGTATCAAATATCCATAAATGTCAAATTCTCATAAAAACTTTTGACCAAGTCTAACTTCACTTTTGACAAAATTCGGTTTCTAATAGTGTGGGATATTTTGAATTTGGAAAGTAAAGAATGACATTTATTCATATACAACAATGAAAAAATTATGACCATTAAGTAGGCGAACCCAGTGATTCACACCTCCGAAGCCACATTAACCGAGTAGAAACACCGAAATTTATCCTACACCATTCGAACTATAGCAAATTGTTAAAAATAAATTTTATAAGGCAAGGAAGCCAAAGACCAGTCAAGATGAATTTCAGCTGCCTTCTTTTTGAGTTGAAAGGTCAGCAGTTTTCGTGAGAATTCAACATGTGGTTGATAGTTCGTTTAATTTATAGACATTTATGAATTTATAACAAACGTGTGTCCGTTAAATCTTTTGTAATCAGGAAGAATCTTATACAGGGTGCATCGGTTAAATTATTACAAACTGATTTCAAAACGAAGACAAGTATAACTCCCAAATTAATTACTATATTTAAAAGAATTTTTTAGTGGACTAATTATCTCTTTAACTAACGATCTATTCAATAAAATCGTTGTATTCTTTAATAACGGCATCAGCTATTTGTCATAAATGCATGCCCGAATGAAGTTATGTCCATTATTACAATTTTTTTTCGAATTTCACATTCTAAGAGGTCTCAAAAGTTGCATGGGGTTGTCAAGATCACCCAAAAAAAAATTTAAGGAAAAAAAAGGATGTCTTCCTGTCCCGCAAGGACAAAGTTGGTTTTTGAGGAAAACAGTAAAAAATAACGACCTTAAAATGCTTTGACATTTATAAAAAAAATTACGTATGTCTTAAAGCAAAAGTAGGTATGAGTTTAAGCTAAAAATATATTGATAAACACGATGCCACTCACGATTCTTATCCACAGTGTCCTGTGTGAAGGATATTCGAACCAAAAGTTGTAATCGAGATAACACAGAACTTTTGATTGTTACTCAATAGTCTAAATTTTGGTGGTATTGATTGTACTGTTAACGTATTCCTTAAAGTTGCCAAATTAACAATTAGCATAATTTTTGCATATCCATTTCCCGATTTTTGAGAAATGTATACTTGAATGCAATTTTTTAGGGGTAATGTGATCGCACAGATTCTGAAACATCCACTCTTGCGTCCGCGTGGCCTTATGTGAGGGAGCAGAATCCTGCTGGAACACGTATGGCCTCCCATCATAAACGCTATCTATCGAAGGCTTAACTGCATCAACTGTTCACAAAACCTCAATTTAAGCAGCTGCATTCACCCGAAGTTCTTTGAGAAAGAAGTGAGGTGATATGACCTGTCCTTTACCGCCTATCACTCCCAAAACCATGATTGTTGCCGGAAAATTGGTATGCATAACGTGGGGAACCACCCAACGATCTGAACATAACCACCTGTCGTTCCTTTTTGATCCTGGTAAAAATTTGTTTTATCTGAAAAAAAAGCATATTCGGGGTTTCAGGATGCTTTAACTTGTTCAAATGCCTTTTTCCGCGGATGCCACGTTGCTATTTCGTTTACTGAGACATAAACTGACCTCAACGCATCATCAACATCAACACCAACATCAACATCAACATCAACATCAACATCAACATCAACATCAACATCAACATCAACATCAACATCAACATCAACATCAACATCAACATCAACATCAACATCAACATCAACATCAACATCAACATCAACATCAATATCAACATCAACATCAACATCAACATCAACATCAACATCAACATCAACATCAACATCAACATCAGCATCAACATCAACATCAACATCAACATCAACATCAACATCATCAACATCAACATCAACATCAACATCAACATCAACATCAACATCAACATCAACATCAACATCAACATCAACATCAACATCAACATCAACATCAACATCAACATCAACATCAACATCAACATCAACATCAACATCAACATCAACATCAACATCAACATCAACATCAACATCAACATCAACATCAACATCAACATCAACATCAACATCAACATCAACACCAACATCAACATCAACATCAACATCAACATCAACACCAACATCAACATCAACATCAACATCAACATCAACATCAACATCAACATCAACATCAACATCAACATCAACATCAACATCAACATCAACATCAACATCAACATCAACATCAACATCAACATCAACATCAACATCAACATCAACATCAACATCAACATCAACATCAACATCAACATCAACATCAACATCAACATCAACATCAACATCAACATCAACATCAAAATCAACATCAACAGCAACATCAACATCAATATCAACATTGACATCTACATCAACATCAACATCAACATCAACATCAACATCAACATCAACATCAACATCAACATCAACATTAACATCAACATCAACATCAACATCAATATCAACATCAACATCAACATCAACATCAACATCAACATCAACATCAACATCAACATCAACATCAACAGCAACAACAACAACAAGAAACTTCGTCACGTCAAAACCTACGGGTGTGTCCACGGCACAGCCAACTCTTTTTTTAATATTCATTATTATTTTATTATTATTTATTTATTATTTTTATATTAGTGACATTCATTCATAGAATTAAAGTGCAAATGTATTCTATAACAATTCAATATTTCTGCTTAATGAAAAATACACTCAGAATGTGGTATGAACAAAATTTCAGAAAAAATAAGACAAAAACTGAAACATATGCAACATTGTGTTCACAAAAAATCACACATCATGAAAACCACAAAAGCCCCACCAGCAATAAAACAAAAAAAAAAAACAAAATTACCAAAAAAACCGAAAACCCACAGTCATAAAAAATACCACAAAAATTCCTACAGTTTTTAATAAATTTTGAAAAAAAGAAAACATTACTAAGAAAAAAATCACACACGTGCTCAAAAGATCTTTACTTTTTATTTTAATAAAAATTGTAAACACTGCTATTCAATTCATTTTCACATTAATATCTGCGCCTTATAACATTTGACCTAATGACAAATAAATTGAAGATGTGTCTTTTGTTATCAACCACTTAACACTTCAAACATTCATTCAGCACCATCAGGTAACAACAATGGCTGATATGTCTCAAGCTTAAAACGATATACATAGTTGATAACAATTATTATTAATTGCTCTTCAATGCTTTTTAAGATACTTTAACTAAGAATCAATGCACGTTAAATGAGAATCAGTGCATTTATTATTTTTGGTGGGCATCGCTCCTTTTTCTTAGAGCTTTAACTAAGAATAGTTTTAACAAGAAGGGATGTTGCAAATTTTTAATCATCGTTTAGCTATCCTCCTCTTCATCCACCACAAACAAAGTGACCGACTACGCACAAACCTGCTTAAATTCAAAATACAACCATCGCTGTTTTACCAGAATCCAGGCACTAATTTATTTATTTTTCCCTTTGCGCTCTACGGTATTAAGAGTATGGCCAAAGTACTCAAAATCAAAATCAAAATAAAAATCAAAGTCAAAATCAAAATCAAAATCAAAATCAAAATCAAAATCAAAATAAAAATCAAAGTCAAAATCAAAATCAAAATCAAAATCAAAATAAAATCAAAATCAAAATCAAAATCAAAATCAAAATCAAAACTTAAATCAAAATCGAGTTAAAAATAAATTTGGGACAATTACACTGAGAAAAAAACCAATAGTAAAATCACTTAAGCCGGGCTTGGGTGAAAAGAATTTGTATGGTAATTAAAAACTTATGCTTATTCACCAAAGTAAGTTAGTATTTTATAAAAAAAAAATGTATTAAGCAATATATTTCTTTGGTACTTTTACTGTTGGTAAGTAAGCATAAGTTTTTAATTTCCAAAAGGTTTTTTTTCCACCCAAGCCGACTTTTTTTTTAGCTTTGAAACAAGGATTTCAGGTGGAATACCTATTCAGTCAAGTCTGTCTTGGTTCGAAATGGGGAGATAGATTAGTGGGAAGGAAAGGGCAATCATGTGAAAAACGTGTAGGATGTTCTAAGCGTGGTGGAAAGCCAAAGAAACATGTGAATTTGGATCAGAGGCAAGTGATTTAGCCTTAACCTCAGTCAATTCAAGTTATAAGGCAATCCTCATTCACAAACTTCTCTACCATCAACTACAACTTCAAGTCGTAAATATTGATGAATTTTTAATTTTAGTTAATTAGAAATGAGGATAGAAAATTTTAGAAAGGCTTAAAGCGAAGGACCATCGCCTGGCCGCGAATCGAACCCGGGACCTCTGGGGTAGCAGTCGAGCAAGCTACCGACTCGACTACCGAGGCCGCCAAGAAAATATATTCTTAATTTAAGCAATCGCTGAGAATTAATTTAGTTCTCAGCAAATTTTTTATTTGAAGCAAGCTAATTTTTCTGACTTCAACTTATATTGGCATACTTATAATTCACAACATGTTTACATGAAAACCTGTTTAAGGTGGTGCGGATTGACAAACTATGACATGGTTTGAAGGCACAGTATCTTATCTGTTACTTTACTTGGAAACATGTAAGCGTCTACAAGATATATTTAATATATTCGAGTAGTTTTTTATGATCGGTTATCTTACGTCCTACATCTTTACTAAATCAAACAAATTGTTTTCAATTCTAGAAAACAAATTTGTCAAATTGTTAAATCAATCTCGTTTTAAGCAAATTGTGTACTTGGATCAGGCATATTCTAATAAAATAAGAAAATTAAGTTTCTGATATCAAGCAAAACATTCTAGTACTTGTCTAGTAGATGTCTCCGGATTTTCTTCGACGCTCTGTCGCACAGCATCAATATTTTCGGCCGATCTGCCAGTTCGAGGTCTGCCCGTACGTCTTGAATCTCCGACAGTCCCATATTCAGCAAAATTATTCACCAACGAACGAATGGTTGGTTGGAGCAGTTCTTACACCATAAAATCTTCTGTATGCACGTTGAGTATTAATTATCGAACGATGATTTTCAATGAATAGAAAAACAATCTTAGTTCTTTGCGCAATTGTATAGCGTTCCATTTTTAAATATTCTCCCAAGTTTAATTTCTGAAATAGGAAAAAAGAAAAAGTTAAATACTCGCAAGCAAAGAAGTTACAATTGTTTTACATCATATAGTAACTTTAGCCGCACCCTGTATTAAGAAAATTGTTTACTTGAATCAAACAAACTCTTCTCAATTCAAAGAAAATCAAGTTCTCAAATCAAGCAAATTATTCTAGTTTTCAACAAATGGTTTGCTTGAATCTAAACTAATTTTTCTAACTTCAAGCAAATACAAGACTTGAATCTAGCAAAAATATTGTTGAGTTTAAAGCAAATGTTTCTTGGATTAAAACTTTTTTTTTGTAATATCATGTGTTTTAAATTTACTCAATTCTAGCAAAATAATGCTTGAATTGAGATTTTTACCCTTTACATGGTTTAGACATAGAATGCTTGATTTTTTTTCTCTCCGTGTAATAATTACGTGAGTCACCAAAAAAAATTTCAAAAGACCACCCCTCATTGGAAAGCTTATGTTTGCTTAATTCATGTCTTCTTCTTCTTCTTTCGAAGATACAAGACAATACTACTGATGAGTTGGTGTAGTGGCCAACGAAACAGTCTGTATAGTCAGGCTGTGTGATTTGCTCTATACAGAGGCGATGTTGTTGTTGTTGTTGTTGCTTGTTGTTGCCTTCTTTGTCTTCATGTTGTCTTGTTTGTCAACATACTTGGGCTAAAGCACAAATTTGTTTTCAAATAAATAATAAAAGGTCGTATTCAAAATATTATGATTAGAAATTTGGTATAAAAACGAAACCAAACGAAGCTGGACCGAAGACTAATGAACAAACACGGAGATGAACGAAGTCATTTCGAAGGCAAACGAAGATGAACCGAAAGCAAAATACCAAAATGGAAGCCAAACTTGACCGAAAATTAAATTCGCTGTAACTTTTTTTCCTACAAATGGAATCAAATAGTTTCTTCACAAAAGTTTAATGATTTTTTACAAACTTTTATTTTCTTAGAAAAAAAAAATTAAATTTTGGGGTTACTGAGGAAATAAGACGAAAAGTTAAAATATCTAGACAAAGATGGAATCGGAGGTAAAAATGTTGTTAAAACGAGTTGTGTTCCTTGAGATCTATCCAACGACATAGATTTTTTACGATCTGTAAAAAACTGATGAAGTTATACAAAAAAAGAGCATTAAATGCAAATATTGGGTCCACTTAAAAAACCATTTTGTATAGTTCAAAAACCCTCTTAACGTAAGCTTTCAAATGAGGGGCGGTCTTTAAAAAATTTTTTTTATATGGGTTGACCCACCTTAGTGCACAAGGTGTGTCAAATATTATCCCAGACAGGCTGTAGAAAACATAACTATAACAAGATATCTGTTTATTTCTCTGTGTTTTTAATCAAAATACTCTTCTCCTGCAATATTTGAAAATATTTCGAATAAAAACGCGTTGTATTGACTGAGTTTAAAATTTTAAGGTTTTCAGATGTATTTTTTTTTTTTTCTCATTAATTCAACATAATTATGCTTAAGCCTTCGCAGACATATAACATTAATTTAATTCAGTGAGGCCCAAGAAATTTTAAGAGCGGGCCAATGCTTAAAAAAACAAAAAAATAAAAACACAAAATTTTGCTCATCGTTGCGTTTGGCAAAAAATCAAACAAAACAAAAAAACAATTACACAACAATAAAATCAAATATCATGAAAAATTACTCGACACACAAGTAACGGGACAATCAGCTTCAGCATCGACATCATCGAGTGTGCGTTTTTTTATTTTGGCTTTGCATGCATTTGTTTTTGTACAGTTCGTTGGAAAATGTGCTGAACACTGAACGAGTGCGGTTTGTGTTGTTGTTTTTCCCAGGCGTTCTTTGATTTTGGCTCATCGCAAAGACAAAATTAAGATAGAAAATAATTTGTATGAAGGGCCACACGGGCCATATGGGCCACTACGTGGACATGTTTGATTTAATTCATCCAATATAAACACTGTTATTTACATGAGTTATAATATTCCAGTGAAAAACTTTACAACGTTCATTCATTGCCATGTTACGAAATTAATCTTAAAAATGGCTACATTTTTAACTTCGTAGTAACTATCTTTCATATACATTTTGTAGATACATATATATTTTAATGCACCATAACCTGTCGATAATACACTGAAAACGTTGAAAAGATGTAAAATAAAAATATTAATAAAAAAATAGAGGGAAAAATAACGAATTAATTAAACTGTCAGCATCATTTGTGTGGCAGTAAAGAAAATTACAAAAATAAATTAATAACAACTACAAGAACAACAACATACAGAGATATTAAAAATATGTATGTATTTACAATACATATAGAATTACAGGCCGATAAGAGATATCGACATAATGAAGTAGGTATTGAAATATTACATTAATTTATATGACGAAGTGTTTGTTGTTGCTCACGCATGGAAGCTCAATTCGCGTGTACTTCCTGGCTTGCTTCCTTGTTTTACCAACAGCCGCAAGGTTGACAATGGGGGGGGGCGGGGGATAAGATGTCAGGTGGACTCAGAGTGTCAAATGTAATGATAAAAATGATTGGTACATAAAAGAGATGAGAAATATTTTTAAAAATGTACGCCCTAAAAAACAAAAGACATCTTCACTGAAAATTACCAACTGACTGATATCCATCATTTTCGACAGCAACAAATTGACAGGGGCTTCAAAATGTTGCCTACTTCTTTAGCTCACATCAAGATTATGTCAAAACTTGAACAAAACAAAGCAGGGACAAAAAAATAGTCGCAAATGAATGAAGTGACATTGAGATGAGAGAGAGAGAGAGAAAAAAACGAATTGAATGAAAAACAAGTAACTTGTTTCGGATTTGCTACAAGTTAAGTCGGATAATTTGGATATTTATAACATTTCCATTGATTCTTTTCTTTTTTTATTTCTTTTTGCTTTGTATTCATTGTTTATTGAGTGGTCTGAGAAGAGCAGATCAGGGACTGCTCTCAGCTATTTAGCATATCTGCTGCTATGCGACAATTTATCCCATCCCTAATCTGCCTGCGTGAAGTTTTCGTATGTAAACCTTGCCACTTTTAAATTTAAGCCGGAACTTGAGGTTGAGTATCTATAGCATATTGAATTAAATCAGATGCACTTAAGTATCAAAAACATTTAGCCGGGCCTTGTGTTGAAGCAGTTCTTTGGTTATGAAGTTTCTAGAAGTGAGGAATGACTTTGAACAGTAGTTATTGAGCGTCCTAGTGAGAAAAAAGAACATTTTTTATTAATTTTAAGCGTTCGAAAGTGAATATTTTTTTAAAAATATTTTAGATAACAACTTCATCTACTTGAGTAGCTCGAACAAGGCTGCTCAGCAGCCATAGCCTGTAAAATTCGCATAGGTCCCCCATTGGTTTGATTTATAGTTTTTCTACCCACTATATGGTGAGAAGGAATGTCCAATAGCTTTCCACTTAAACTACTTCCCTTAAAAATAAAATAAAATTTATTCGTTTCTATTCTTCTTGGTCGTTTTTTGTTTTCTTCATATAATAAATGTAAAAACAACCAATTATAATTAGCATTTTAATGGAATGTCCCAGTAAAACGTAAGCTAAAATGTCGCAAAGATATAAAAATTCAAGCAGCGGTATGTTAATTTAAATTGCTTTTGAATAAAATTCCAAATTAACAGAAAATTTTTTTTATTTTCCTCAAATGCGTGGGTTGCAAAACAGAATTATTATAATTAATGTGATAAATACGTAGATATTTCACAATTTAAAGAATACTAAAAAAAAAATTGATATTAAAAGCATTTTCACTTTTATTTTCTTAAGTCATATTTCACCGTTCAAAACCCAGAATTTATTGTTTAACAAATTGAATTGAGATATAATCTTAACGCTAACTTTAACTATCGCTATCTTACTTTTTTTGTTTTTTTTTTTTTAGCAAAATATACGCAAGATATATGAGTTTTAAGTGATTTTGGTGTTTCAAGTATGTTTTACGAATTTCGTTAAGATCGGATAACTTTTGTATAAACCTCCCATATAGTCATGTAAATTACTAATACAACTATTTACTTACTTATCTGGCGCTTACAACCGTAGGTCGGTTTTGGCCTCGTATATGAAATTACTAATACAGGCTGAGCCAAATACAAGAATGATAGAAACAAGATTACGAGTTACGCAAATGAGAGAGAGGGAGAGCATGACGTCAACCAGCGCTATTTTTTTATTTTTTTTTTTTTTTTTGGTTTGAACCAGCCCAGTGGGCAAAAGCAGGGCTTGGAAGCGCTATTTGCAGGCCTTCATATGGATTTTGAAGACCTTCCGCACTCATATCCAAGCCCATTAACTTTTTTATATGAAACGAGCAAATTTTCTAGGCCTTCCTCTCTCGCGACTCTAAAGAGGCCTGCCAGAAGCTCTTTTTTTGAGAATGCATGTTAAAAGACCTTCTTTATGAGGGCTTATAAAAGCACTCTCAAGTTAACTGCCGTGCAAAAAATATGCAGTAAACTGTTTTTTGTTTTGCAATTTCTATTTTGAAGTGAAACTTTCTTAGGTCACTTTACTTCATTTCGTCACACGATAGAGAAGAAAGATATGTTTGATAGTAGAGAGAATGAGAGAAATATATATAGTTTATATATATGACTGAAAAAACTTCTTTGTCACCACTGAGCGTCGAACCTGCGACCTCAAGATTTCAAAAACAACACCTTATCTATAGAGCTAAATTCTCCATACAAGAATGTACTCTACATACCAATTAATCAAATTGCTGTAGATGCCCAGTGGAAAAATAATTTCAGAGTTGTGGACCTCATTTTTTTATATACATTTTGTTCACAAGTTATCAAACGGTGAAATAGCAGAGCGGTAAAACGTTTGACTATAACGCCAGCGGTCCGAGTTCAATGCTCGCATATGACAAAAAAAAATTTTTTTCACTTTGTTTTTATTTATGTTTTTTATAGGAGAGCGCTGTGCTCTCCTTGGGCTAACACTTTATGATATGTTTCACTTCTTTTATGTTTTCCGTTGCAGAGAAATAAAAAATTTTTGAGCCCCATCCATAGGAAGGGCTTCTAGAAGTGCTCATTGGTACAGCGATATTAGGAGGTATAAAGATGCCAATAGTATTAGTCTTAGCATGCCTTCTCTTGTTAAGGCCTAGTATAATTGCCCACTGGGAGTGGTCATCAAACTCTATACAAGCATACTTTGTTTATGTATAAAAGCTCATTAAAAGCTTTACACTGAAAAAAAAATACTACTTGAGTCTCAGTCCAGCTTTCATGAAAAAAATTTTCATCTGGTGTATTACAAATCTATGGGAGAGGCGTGAGGGGGAAATGTTTTTGAAAAATTTTGCGATTTACGTATGCTTACTATTGTTCATAATAAAATAATTCATATCAAAGAAACATTAACATTCACTATTTTATGCACTGTTACAAAAAAGAAGAAAACTTTAAAATAGTAAAGGTTAATTTCATAATTTAACTTCAATTTTTAAAATTCAATTTTTATTAAGAAGTGTCAATACTACTTGCTTTTTTGTTTTTTTTTTAATTCTTTAGGTTTTTTCGTTTTTGATTCAATTTGGATTCATTGTTTGAAAAAAATTTTTTTCTTACTACAAGCATACTAAGCTCCTTTATTTTTCCTTAATTTAAAAACATTATTTATTATTTGGAATACTTGGTCTTAGCTTTTTGTGATTGTTTTTTTTTTCTCTATAATTTTTTAAGAATTTGTTTTTAATATTTTATTTGTTTCTTAGCGTGGATTATAAAAAAATTTTAAAAATTCACACAATGGAGAATTTTTCGAGATCCTTATAGTTTAATTATCTGCATACAAATTATGGTTTGTTAACGGACTATTTTTATCTATAAACAAAAGTAATAATATATTTTTATAGTTCATATTACAAAAATATAAAATTTATAAAAAGCATTAAAAAAAATTGCTATTTTTTTCAATAAACGCTTTTTTTAAACGAATCACTAGTTCTGTACACTCAGTTTCACTCAAACTTTTTTATGTTAAACTATGACAAGCATTATAATGCCGTTCAATGTTATATTTTTTACGAGCAGAAACAGTCCAATAGCACACCATACAGTCAGGTTCAGAAAAAATATTTTCTGCAAAAAAGGATAGCAACTCCATTCAAGTTGAGACATTTTGCATAGAAAAAGCAAAAACTGATATTTTTGTGAGTGTAACATAAGTTGCGTATGCGCAGCAAAAAAACAATCTAACAAGCATGCATGTGCCGCAGGTTTGTTCTGCATGAAATTTCAATAGATACTGACGCAGTTCAGTGCTCGTCTGTGAGTTAATATGTATACAGAAAGCTTTTAAGCACAAAAGCTCAAATGTCCGCGGGATAGGCTTTGATGATCCCTGCTTTGAACCAAGGATTTCAGGTGTAATGCCTATTCAGTCAAGCCTACCTTGATTTGAAATGTGGTGGTAGATTAGTAGGAGAGAAGGAACAATCAAATGAAACATGCGTATATTTTAAGCGGGCCGGAAAGCTTAGAAACATGTGATTTTGAATCTGAGGCAAGTGTTATGCCATTACTTCAGTCAATTCAAGTTATAAGGCAATCTCTCCCACCAACTAATCCACAATCTTCTCTACCACCAACTACAATTTCTAGAAATGAGGATAGAAAATTGTAAATGCGTAGGACCATGACCTGTCCGGGATTCGAACCCGGGACCTCTGGGGTGGCAGTCGAGCTCGCTACCTATTCCACTATCGTGGCCGCCGGTAGGCTTTTAGGAGAACGGGACTGCGGAACGCATAATCTTGTTTATATTATTCTTGGGCCAAATACAAGTTTTTTTTTTAATGCAATTAAATGAACAAAATTAATTTTTCTCCATGTTTTATGGCTTTAGTAGTGAGAACAAACATTTCCATTAATTATGGAACACAACGCCGTTCAAGGCTGGCTGTCTCGGCTGGCTTCGTAGTAGCGCATTATGTCACTCCAATTTTCCAAAACCTTGTTGATGATTTCGGGATGTAACTCACGGATTGCTTGGATGATATTGGCCTTAAGTACTTCAATAGTTTCCGGATTGTTGGCATAGTTGGCGTAATTTACGGTTCCCAAAAAAAAAATACCAAGGGGGTCAAATCGCAGCTCAGGGGCGGCCAATTGATATCGCCAAGACGGCTGATAACATGATTTGGGAATTTGGTGCGCGAAAGATCGATTGTGGCATGGGCTGTGTGGCATAGCGTGCCATCCTGTATGAACCAGAGGCTGTCTAAATTCATGTCTCCAATTTCAGTAAATAAAGTCGGTTAACATGGCTCTGTAACACCCACCGCTGACCGAAACGTTGTTCCCAGTATCATTTTTGAAGAAAAATGGTTAATGGTGGCGGTCTCTTACTGATGATGCATCGGCTTCTCGAAAATAAAGTGCCGGTTTTTCGAGTTGTTTGGGATACACAGTAAAGACTTAAATATTTTAAAGTTTTAAGTTTATTATTTAAAGAAATAAGTTTCCAATAATTCCCAACGTCTTTCAAGCGTAAAGAAACTCATATCTTTCCGCGAAGGTATGATACTGACTTTATGTCAAGATTTCGAGAGGGAAACAGCTTTCAGTGTCAAAAAAACCTATAATTTAAAAAGAACCCACTAGATGGCCCATCCTGTACAGTACTACATTTTCTAAATCACAAAAAGGAAATGTAGCAAAATAAGGTAAAAATTTCTATTAAAATTTTAGTTTTCAAGAATCAAAAACTAAACATTTTTTATAGACTAAAAATAAACTAAAAACCACATCCCAGTGTGGGAGTCCGCACTGTACCATGTTTGATACATACATTTCTTGTAAATTTTTTTCTTAAAAAGAAAATTTATCAAGATCGTATACAGCTGTATTTATATGATGAGTATAAAGAGTTTTAGCAAAAAGTGGAGTGTTCCTATAATTTTGAGCAAGTGTGTATGTTTTTCCAACAGGATGGCGCCACATGCCATACAGCGTGTCAAACAATTGCCTTACTGAAGGAAACATTTGTCTAGTTCAATAGACCAGTCAATTAAATAGACCAGACGCCTTTGGATTATTTTCTATAGGGGTTATCTTAAGTCATTGGTCGCATTCTGGCCGATACTTTCTACGCAACTGTTGCTCAACTTTCCGGCTGAATGGTATGTAGCATAAAGCGCTCACACAACATGTTGCCTGAGCGGTCGCCATTTCAGGTAGCGAAAATATTTTATGCTACCTCGATTGAGCGGTTTGCGCTCACTTGATGTTGACAGATGAAAAAACTGTTTTGGTGTGAAGTTGTGCTGTAAAATTATAAGATTAGTATATTAATATAAAAATACTTAATTAAATATCTTTTCCATGATTTCCTTGCGAATTTAATTTTATTATATTGCTTTAAATTAATTTTTTTGAATCGAATCATGAACAATTGTTTGCAGTTTGACGTTTCTCAAAAAAACCCATTCAGCAGAATGTATCACTTTATGCTACTTCGCTACCTAAGCGCTGTTTCTGCAAGAATGCAGCCATTGATTTATGCCAGGGCTGGGCATTCTAACACTGGCACATTTTATTTTGTCTTGTTAGTATTGGTGCGCTCTCCAATCCCGCATACTGAGCGAAAAACTTAATAGATACGAATATGAAATTCTACAAAATAAAAAATATGTGCATAAGAATTATGAATCTACAAATCAATAAGTTGGTTTTTCACGAATGTACACAAAATTTGCAGCGCAAAGCGACATAAATCCTTACAGCACCATCGTCAGCGAACGACTGAATTATATTCTCTTCTTTTGTGAGCTTTGTGTACATGAGAAAAGTTCCACTCACACAGAGCTCAGTGAGCATAGCAGAGCTATGGAGTGCCCTGCGCTTATTTATGCGAACAAACCAGTAACTACACGCAAAGAAATTTTTCGCTTACCGCAACTGAAAAATTCATCAACACTTCGTTTGCGATTTGTAGGAGTTGTATTTGCCGCAAACGAATATTCAGTTGTCATCAACTTAAAAATATATATTGTTTATATACCACAAGCTATTTCGGTCATTATTATTTAGTATTTTAATTATCTTTCTCACTATGTCTGCTCGTCTTCTTATGGATTGCACTCATCGCACCGCTGTTGCTATCTCCAACCGCGAATATATAATAAAAAGTTGTCCAAAAAGTAACTCTGAACTATAAGTGTTCTGCTTATACAACAGAAGGGAAAAAACAAACTAAGTTTTCAGTTGGGAAAAACAAATTTTTCAATTGCTGCAATTTAAAAATAACTCGCGTTTATGACAAACGAAATTAATTTCCAGCAAGTCAATGACGCGTTTCTCGCAACTGACAACTGACAACTGATTATTATGACAACTGTTGAAACGTTTGCAAATATCGATTTCAAGCACGGCAAACTGATGATTAACTTTTTTTTTTTTTGTTTCTTTGCGTGTATGGACGACTTGAAAGACAACATTCTGCGAACCATTGTTGCACAAATTTAAACAATTCTACAGATAGGTCCTTGCTAATCTGTTCCAAGCTAACTTTAGTTAACAATGTTCGACCATAATGCGCATCCATTTACATAAAACCACTTAATTTACAGTTTTATGCAGTAGAACCAGCAGCCACATTAAGGATAACTTTAAATGCAGCAGTATTTTTTCCCAGCACTGAGGTTTAAAATTTTCATTTTTTATTTACATAAGCAATTAAACTTTTTATTTATTTACTTACATAAATAAATAAAACAAAAAGATTCCATTAAACATTTACTAAAATCGATTAAAGCCTTGCAAGTGTCGGTATGTTATGCAACGGTATCGCTTATTATTTCCACTTAAATGATTCAATTAAATAATTACAGTTATTAAACAATCTATACTTAACCATATAACTACATTTATTGAAACCATAAAAAAAACAACATTCTACATATATAAAAGGAAACAAAACTGTATGTTATGCAGCGGTTTGTTCACTTAAATGTTTCAATTAAACAATTATTATTAATGAAAAATCTATATTTATCTATATAATTACTTAAATAAATATTAAAAAAAAGTAAATATTAAAAAGCGAAACTGAAACGACATTAAATTAAAATGTCGCTCAAGGCTGAACAAATAATGGTTGAGTAACTTTTAATGATATGAAAATGATTAAATGATTAAAATATAATATAGCACGAATAAGCAAGAAAATAAAAAAAAATGCTGACATGTTAAATGGCACAACGTTCTTCACAATGCTATGTACCGGCAGGGATAACACCACAACAACAATTAAAACGCATTAAATAATTAAAGGTTTTAAATGTTCACATAATTAAAAGAGAACCACAAAGCTTAATTGCAATAGGTAAAGGAAGAAAAAAAAACTATTTTTTTTTTTTATTAAATATTGCTTAAATCAAATTGCAATACAATATCACATGCCACAAGGCAATTGGAAGTCTATGTTGAGTCTAATGGTTCTAGCCATATCCCACATTGTACCAAGTAATGTACGCACAATTATCTCTTATTTCCTCTATCATATATATCTACCAATATCATTTTATTTTTCATAATTATCACAATCTATGCAAAATTATTACAGTTTACAATGCGATCAAGGTCACCAAGAGCGTGTAAAAAAACACACTTAGTTTTAAAATTAAGTCTGTAGTTAATTTGGCGTTCATTTAAGTGAGTGATGTGAACCAAATAATTTACATTTAGAGGATATTATTTCTATGAGTAAGAAGTAAATTCCTAAAATAATTAATTTTAATAATTAATAAAAATCTTTTCGATATACGTTCTACTTTTAATCAAATATAAACCTTCCTTTTTTTGAGACCTTGTTTCTTTCATCCATTCAAAGTTATAATTAAATATTTAACATATCGCACACCCTCTTCAAAAGTGACACAACTCAAAATTTTGAAATTTTCAGGAGAATCAAAAAACTATTCCGTTTTCAAGCAACTTCATACAAAAGAAGGACAGTTTATGGTGATGACAGTTTATGGAGGTGAGCATTACGAGTTGATTTATATTAAAAAGTAAAAATTGGAAAATTTTGAGTTTTGTCACTTTTGAAGAGGGTGTGCGATATATTGATAGAAAACAAAACCTTAGTTAGCATGTATGATTAGCACCTAGATCAAATATACGAGTCCATTATTGTAAAATTTGGTTTGTGCATTTCTAGGAAGGTATAAACACCCACACACAGAAAAAAAAATCAACAGTGAAACGGTTAAGTCCCATCTAACAGTCGAATTTTACAAATTAACAGTCTGAACTATTGGTAAAATAACTGTGTTACATAATCAGCCGACTGTTAATTTAACATTTCAGACTGTTAAATTGAAGAAACTCGTCTGTTAGATGGAATACAACAGTTTACACTGTTAATCGAGCTACTGTTTTTCTGAGTGCACTAAAAAGCGGTAAATTGCATTATTGCATTCTTTTTTTCAAAAATTTAAACTTTTAAGCAGTACAACGGTTAAAACATGAAAATTTTTAAATTGATTATTTGAAGTGAAAACTACATTTTTTAATAAACACTTTTTAAATTTTGTTCCTCCTGTACATAAACTGAAGTTGAACAAGAAGCCAGATTTCTAAAACATATCCTCAAATCTCTTAAGATTCCAACGTCATGGGTCGGTTCTTAACTCAGATAATAAAATTAAGCTCCCCTCAGTCGGAAACACGCAAAAACACGTAGATCTGATTAATTTACAAAAAAAATATATATATATATATATGAATAAATATATATATTGTATATAATATAAATATATGTCTAACGTGTGATATAATATAATGAGGACCTTAGTGTATCCATATCCTTGTTCAATTCTTTATCTCAATCCCTGCCTAAATCGCCGTTCATAGCCTTGTCCAATTCCATGCTCTTGTCTTTGTCCAAATCTATGTTCTACTCTTTACCTTATTTCTGATCCTATTCTTTTTCAAAATCCTTGCCTTAATTCTGTTTCTTAGCCTTGTCCTAATCCTTTTTCAAATTTGCGTCAAAATTTTATTTTTATTATTACTGTTATTTTTGTTTTTGATTTTGATTTTGAGTTTGAGTTTGAGTTGAGTATGAGTATGAGTTTGAGTTTGAGTTTTAGTTTGAGTTTGATTTTGATTTCGATTTCGATTTCGATTTTCATTTTGATTTTGAGTTTGAGTTTGAGTTTGAGTTTGAATTTGAGTTTGAGTTTGAGTTTGAGTTTGAGCTTGAGCTTGAGTTTGAGTTTGAGTTTGAGTTTGAGTTTGAGTTTGAGTTTGAGTTTGATTTTGATTTTGATTTTGATTTTGATTTTGATTTTGATTTTGATTTTGATTTTGATTTTGATTTTGATTTTGATTTTGATTTTGATTTTGATTTTGATTTTGATTTTGATTTTGATTTTGATTTTGATTTTGATTTTGATTTTGATTTTGATTTTGATTTTGATTTTGATTTTGATTTTGATTTTGATTTTGATTTTGATTTTGATTTTGATTTTGATTTTGATTTTGATTTTGATTTTGATTTTGATTTTGATTTTGATTTTGATTTTGATTTTGATTTTGATTTTGATTTTGATTTTGATTTTTATTTTGACTTTGAGTAAATAAAATAAAATAAATATATAACTGGCCATTTCAGCCCTTGAAAGGACTTTGACCTAGCTTCTTATGATCAATTGTGTTGTGCGTGTTATTAAATTTGTACACAATTGACCGAGAACCGGACCTACATGTTTAACGCCGACTCCGAACGGCGATGAACGGAATGTTCTTGTTCTCAAGAAGATTGACATGGCATTTTGATTACTCTCTGAGGTTTGCCGTCTGCAGAGAGGTGGCGGTCGTACAGAAAAATTATTTTAATTCAAATAATTTTCTGTCGCTGCTGGGGTTCGAACCTGGGTCTCCAGGTTCGTTGACATAGCGGCCACGCACTTTAACCAACTACGCCACGGACGCCACAACTTTGACTTTGATTTTAATTTTGATTTTGCTTTTAATGTTGCTTTTTCTTTTGCTTTTGCATTTTCTTTTTCGTTTTCTTTGATCGTGTTATATATTTCGATGATATAAATCGTGATAATTCCATGCAACTTTTTTTTCCGTAATATCGTCGAGCGCAATATATTTTTTTTTACCATTTTCGTTTTAAATGAATTTAAACTTTTCTTAAGTAGCGAAACATTATTTTTTTTTTTTTTTTTGTTAAATTTTCGTTACCAGTGCAAAGGACTATTCGTTGCTGTGGTAATATTAAGTTTTCCGTAGCACTTCTACTCAGTGAGCATACTCGTAGAAGATGTTTGTTATATAGGCCAATATTTCATTTTTGTTTTATAGGCTGCTACCTCGATGACCTGACGACCTCAAATTCATATTTTTTTATGACATTTACCTAGTGCATATATTTAAGTAGTCATAATTCCATGCAACGCCGTTGCATCATGATAGCTGTTTTTTCAATCTTGGAACGTCTCTTTTTGCATCTTAATGGCGTCATGAATTTTTTCTTTATTTTTGTAGTGAGAAGTAAGAAGAAGTCAATATAAACTTAGTTTTACTATAGTGCGTTATAATTCCATTCAACAAATTTTCAGTTCCCTCTGAGTCCCAGTTCTAACTATTTTCGTCACAATAGGTCTTTCAATATCTCACTTGACAATTTCTCACTTGCCCCTTCTTTCCCACTAATCAATAAACCATTTTCAAACGAGGGGAAACTTGACTGAATAGGTGTAACACATTAAATTATTGATTTTAAGTTGTGTCTCTTTGTTGTGTCTCTTTTGAAGAGGGTGTGCGATATATGGCCAATTATGAAACATTATTTAGTGTTTTTACTAGTTTATTTTTTCAATTATCATACCAGAAAATTTTCTAAAAAAAAATAGAAAGAAAAAAATTAAGAAAATACATCAACAATTCTAACCTACAGAATCTCTCCGGAGAGATCTTTTATGCACCCACATTAATTAAAATGATTCAAGTTTCCAGAAAATTTTTAACAATAAAAATTCTCCAGGTGATAATTTCAACAACAATAAAAAAAAACAATAAACTTTAAACGCCGCCATAAAATACGCTATCACGATGAAAACGATTCTGCAGCCCTGGCAGGATGAATGTCCCCAAAGGCCCATCAAAGCGTATTTATTACATTATCTTATGCTAATTATTATCCAATTAAAGCAAAAACCAAAATAAAAACAAAAACCTGCAACAAAACAATAAAACTTAGTACGAGTAGACCCTTAAGAAATACGTTGATTCTTGGGCATATTTTTCTTCCAAAGAGAAAACCATAAATTTTATGGCTCTAAGATAGCGTTACACATTCAAGATTGAAAATTACAATTTAAAAGACTTGCAACAACAAGCATCAAAACAGTGCCAACATTATGACAAAATGGCGCTGCCAACAACGAGCTTAAGTAAATATAATGCACAACACAAACAAACATGTGCAAACATAACTAAAATGTAAATAAATAAATACTGCATAATAAAAATTAATCTCATGGCAGACAGTTTGTTGGCACGAACCAAGCAAATAAGAAAAAAAAAGAAAAAAAAATTAAATAAAGACTGTAGACTGTGCACTGCAGAAGCCTGCCTTAAATACTCGGGGGGCAAAAACCAACAAAGCTGCATGAGACGCAAAACGATTAAAGCTCATTTAAAAATGATAATCCGCACTTTCCGCAGCAGCAGAGGTAGCAGTAGCAGGAGCCGCAGCAGCAACACCAACACCAACAACGCCATTCATTGTATTTATGAGCTGCTCTCAAGGCAAAAGCATATAAAGTACATAATTCGGTACAGTTCAGTTCAGCTCAATTCGGTTAAATAAACAAAAACAATAAAAGGGAAATTTTGGAAAAATACTGATTATTTTGTTGATTTTTTTATTTTTTTATTTTATTCTCTGGGCTTAAAATAAAACTCCAGGGATTTGAAGTAGGGAGCTATTTTGCTTTGAGGTATCTCACTCCATGCTGCCGTTGCTGCGAGAAAATTTACAGTATCGCAACAAGAACAACAACAACAACGGCGTGGGGCTTTAAAGAGCACACAAAGTACTTGTTTGTTCGTATGAATTAAGCTAAATTAAACCGCAATTAGCCGAATGTTACTCTCTGCGCTGCGCTACTCAATGTGCGCCATTACAACAGCGAGGATTCATGCTGCAGCAGCAGCAAGCTTTTAAGCTCATTTATCAAAATGTCTGCACGTCTTAGTCAAAGATCAACAACTTTAAAGCGAGTAAAAGGATTTTCAAAATATCAAGAAATTAACAATTTCTTTGTGAGAAGCGATTTTTTTTATTGCATGCTCTTTGGATACATGGAGTTGTATTCTGGCAATACTTCGCCTTACACAAGATGCATGTTTCTACGAACAGATATGCTCTTAAACAAGTCCCACAATAAATAAATATCATGTCATAAGATCATAGCAGAATATTTTAATATTTTTACTGCTTGTTTCTAGGAAGAAGTTTTCTTCTTTGAAAAAAAAAAATCATTTTTAAAAACTCAAGTCGGACTGCTCCAACAAACTTCAGTCTTCTATCTCATCAAGGAAAGTTATACATCCAACTATGAGAAGAAGTTGTCGGCAAATTTACTATGCGAACCAGAGAACAACTTGATTGCATTCAAATGGCGTTTCGAATGTCCTCAAGATACGAGCACCGAATATGCCTTCTGCATTAAAATTAATGCGCGAATACATGCATCAATCGCTGAGGATACGAATACCATAGAGTACGAGTCGTCGCGATTACGAATGCCTTCGAATCAAGAATACCCGACGAATCGAGACATTAGCAACATTCGCCAAAAGCAAGGAAAATTCATGCTTTTATGTCCATTCGCACCAAGGAAAAAATGTTAACCGCAGTCTGCAGTGTTGATTTTTTTGTATACGAAAAAATCTCATGTGAAAAAAAGAACGATTTGTGCCGTACACGCATGGCTATGGTATGACAAGCACTGTTATAAACAATAGAAAAAAATATATTTTGGAGTTGCCACAAGCCTTTTGAAATGTTTTTTAGATTACGCAGTAGTACTGTAGTACTGCGGCAGTACAACTGCGAACAAAAAAAATGCCCATCTTTTCTAACACTCATTCTCAAAGTAACGGGAGAATGCGTATTTGTTGGAAAGAACGAAAGCAAAAAAAAATTCATGCAGCAATACTCGAGACACTCGAGTGTTTAGCGAAGCATCCGAATGTCTGCATTGTCTGGATGGTGCATTTGTATGTATTCGCAATCTTTACAAACCATGGTATAATAATACAAGGTAGCATTGACAGTTGCTTGGGAAATCATCTACTGTCAAAAAATATACTCAAAAAGAGAGCGCTCACAATCCGCCATTGAAAACACAAGCAATGTTGAAAACGTTGAAGTGAAAAAAACGACAACCACAGCAGCTGCTGATGTATTTCCACAAAAAGCTGTTTTTGACAGTTTATGTTTTCCTGTTGAAGAGAATATAAGCAGTTGTCATTGCTACCATGTATTATTATACCATGTTTACAAACTGTGCTTAGCACCAATCGTTGTTTACGAACTCGAGCTGTATGCATGCATTAATTTTTGTGTACGATTGTGGCTGACGACGATTGTTGTTCGAGTGGCAAAAAATGACGATTGGGCTTGTACAAATCTCTGGTGCGTACCAATGTTAAGGTTAGAAGACGCAGCATCCTGTGCGGAAAGGTGCTTAGCTGTTTTCAAACGCCGTCCTATGTCTGCCTTCCCTCCTGATGCTATCGAAAAGACTCCTTTACACTTTGAGCAGAACGCCTTACTGTCACTTTTTGTTTTTTTCCAGGAGTAAATATCTCTTTTAAAGTTGATTATTTAAAGCACACTTTCTCTTCGACATATTGATGAGTTAAAAAAAATGAGTGGCATAGACAGGGTTGCAGTGTAACACTTTTAACAGGGTCGCAAAAAAGGGAAAAGTGTATAAAGGCTATTTTTGACTTATTATTAAAAAAAGTATAAATAATTAACATAAAGTTTAATGAAGTGCACAAATAGGAGAAAATGAGAAAAAACCGGACAAAACAAGATAAAGCAGGATTTTAAGCCCACTTCGCAGGACACAAGACTTTGCTTGAAAAAACAGGGCTGTCCTGTCAAATACAGAACGGATGGGAGCCTAAGCCAATAGCAGCAGTTTTACTGAGTTTTTGTTCTTATAAAGGGATACAAAGAGAGTCGCTCAAAGATCGATAATGCAACATTCATGCAACGGCGTTGCATTCAATTATTACACGTTAAGCGTATGAGCTTCGCTAAATTTTTAAAAACGAAACTTAAAAATTAAAACTTGCCCTTGTGACAGAAATAAAAAAAATTCTGCCGGCGCGACGACGCGTCTTCAGGTTGTGAAGATAGCAGCTTATGCAACAGAAATGTAGTATCATTGCATGAAATTATTACTCTCTCAAGAGACGTGCTGCGGTAAATTTCATTTTACGACTGGATGTGCTATTAAGCCTCACAATGAAAATTAAAAAAAAATTATTCAATGATTCTAGGGTGGCAACCAAGAAAATTGCATGGAATTTTAACTCTGTGGCTACTGCCGCCACGGTAAATTTTATGGAATGAAAATTAAGGTGGGGTCTTCGTGCATATGATAAAAATAAAAAAA
Source organism: Pherbina coryleti (assembly GCA_943735915.1). NCBI lineage: Eukaryota > Metazoa > Arthropoda > Insecta > Diptera > Sciomyzidae > Pherbina > Pherbina coryleti. The sequence continues at coordinate 97,770,197 of OX030952.1, forward strand.
AAAATTGACAGCCTCATGAGGCCGCTCAGGAAACCCCCTAATGTAACGAAAATGCATTATTGTTGCATGGATTAATTGTATGCAGCTAAGGCAATATTAATGCACCACGGAAAAGAACAAGTAGTGTAGAAACAAAAGTTAAAGCAAACGCAAAAGAAAAATTAACAAAAGCAACAACAACAAGAACCTCTAAAACAAAAACAAAAATCTAAAGAAGTTCCGACAAGCTAAAAACAAAAGTTATAATTTCATAATTTTTTTCAACAACATCAAAAACATCGTGCCAAACGGACCAACAAAGCCCGCGAAATTTCATATTTCCCGTTCCTTTTTGAACACACCTCGTATATATCCAGTATTTGTAAGCCGTTAAAAAAAAACTTTTGAAATACTTAAGTTCGGGAGATAATAGATAAATAAAAAAAAAAATACAACGTAATAGGGCCAAACAGGCAACAGAACAGAACAAACAGAACTTATACAAGGGTTACTACATATATTTCGGAAATAAATATAAATACCGAATTTATTTTTATTTAGGACTACATTCTTTGAATTTTTGCCACGGTACCACTTGAGACTTGTAGAAAAATTTCGAAATATTCCGTGAAATAAGGACAACAACTAAGCCTTCGATAACAAATAAAGACAAAAATGCGATCTTTATATTTTTTCCGAAATATACTGTGAGCGTCAAAACAAAGTTTACACTTTTTTCGTACACGAGTTATACAACATATACATAAGCTTTCAATACTGTGATTAGTCCCAAAACTTATTATGTGTTGAATTCTTATTAAAGTCTCTCTTAAAAAATATAAGCAGTGGCGGATCTAGGATTCGTCAACGGGGGGAGCTGAAACTACACTTTTGTATGCCCAGGGGGGCTTAAACATCTTTTTGGTCTTTTTTTCATTTTTTTCCCATACAAAAAATTTTCCAGGGGGGGGTTAATCCCTTTCAGCCCGTATGTAGATCTGCCACTGAATATAAGTAAAACGTCTTGCAAATAATTTACCTCAATAACAAAATATTTAATAAAAACAAAAATGGTCTATATTTATCGCGTCAAAACAAAGTGTACACCTGCATAGTAAGCTTAGCAATTTCAAATATTCAAAAAAAATGTAACGGTATCTCTCTCAAATTGGTTAATTATGATATTAGTTAATGTTTCTGCATCATTCGCCTTTGGTAAACTGAGGAAGAAAGTTGTAAGAAATTTTTTTTAAAATATGCAGTTAAACTTCTATTGAAACACGGGAACTAGTCATAAAATTCCATAGAGCAGGAAAATCACTTCCCGAAACCGCTTCAATTTTTGATAGAGGTCATAATACCACCAAGAAAATAATTGGCAATTACAAAGTATTTGCAGCACTAGAAAATCGACCATGTGCTGGCAGACCAAAACGACTATGTGAAACCGCAATACGATCAGTAGTCAGAATAGTGCGAAAATATCCAACTGCAAGCGCAGTGAAAATAGTGGATGATCTTTTCGCATCAATTTCCAAATAGCATTAGTGCCAGTTCAATAAGACATGCATTAAAGGCAAATGGTCTATTTGGTATATTCCCTCGAATAAAGCCGTTTATATCAAAACTATGAAAAACTATGGATTTTGCTAAAAACTATGAAAATCATGAAAATTCATTTTGGAAAAACATAGGCCCTTAGTAATAAAGAAATTCTAAGTCGAATTTATCTTAAACTCGACTTTAACGTTCAATCGGTAGTAATAATAACAAAAAGTCACTTCTAATTTAGAAAACATTTAGTTGTGGCTCGCCGGCTTCTAAGTCAATTTTAAAGCGACATTTGAAATTATCGCAGTGAATATGGACGATGAAAGAATATTTATGGACCTAGAAATAATAAATGAATCAGAGCTTAAGGAAACAAAAGAAGCAACTTACTTTTATAGCGACTTCCATTTGTTTTGCTTGATGTATGCAAAAATTACTAATAAATAAAATCAGCTGTCAAAAGCAAACAGAACAAAGGGTACGTTCAGAGATGAAATTTAAGACCAGTTCACAGTAGAAGCAATGAAGTCGACTTTTGTTAGATTTGTTTTATTACTATGAAACCTAAAAAGTAGCTTAGAACCACCTAACTAATTTGAGTTTAGAAGCGAGTTTTTACGTTTCTATTACTAAGGGCCATAGATTTTAGTGACGAAAGCAAATCGTAATTTTTGGAAAGAAAAAATCTACAAAAAATATGGAGAAGCCAAAAATTAGGAGTTCAAGGAGTAAAATATTGCTTCTTGAGTAAAGCATGTTGGGGCTCAGTGATGGTGTGTGAGTGTATGACGGCAAACGGAGTAAAAAAATTTAACAGTACAGTGAATAAATTCGATTATTTTAATTTTTTAAAAGAAGATTTGCCGGCCAGTTTTAACAAATTAGGATTGGATCGCTTGTAGATGTTTCTGCAGGACAGCGATCCGAAACATACAGCCTAGGTAGTAAAGGAATGGTTGCTGTGCAAAACTCCCCACAATCATCGGATCACAACCCGATAGAACATTTGTGGGAACATCTGGATAGACAAATAAGAAAGAGGACGGACGACATCCAGCAAGGACTCGCTGAAAGCCGTTTAACTTGAAGAATGGCACAAAATTTCATCATACGTAACAACGAAATTTGGGGAATCAATGCCAAGACGGTTGACAGCTGTCATTTCAGCACGAGGAAAACAAAAAATATTAATAATTGGACTGAAGTTATTTTTTTCTTATTTACAACTTTAAATGTACACTTTTCTTTGACTCAAAGAAAATGGAGTATTTTTCGTTTTTGAATTATGTGAAAATTTTTTGTTAAATAATTAATATTTTTAGTAAGAATATAAAAAAGGACATACAAAACTAATTCGAAAAATACTAAAATTTTTTATAAAATTACTTTTTAAAATATTGAAATAGAGTAAAAAGTATTAAAAAATATGGTGTATACTTTGTTTTGACGCTCACTGTATTTAGTAACCTACGTAAGCAGATGTGTAGAATTTGAACTTGAATTGAAAAAAAACCTAGTAAGAAATGATCTTCGACTGGGCCGAAGTTAAAATACCCCCTACGTCCGAATTAAAATATATTCAAAGTCTTAAGCAGTCAAAATTTATTTGTAAAAACATTTTCGTCATAGTTCCCAGCAGTTATTTTGGAGTCAATTGAAAAAGTGAACTAGTTAATTTCTAGCGCAGTTCGCAGTAGCTCTGAAAAAGTATAAAAGGCGTTCAGTGTAGAACAGTTATATTTGCTTTTGTTTTCAAAAGTATTGCTGACAAAAATAAACGCGTTCTGGCTACTTTTTAAAATTTGCTGCGCACAAGAAAAAATAATAAAAAAAAAATGTTTATAGACAAAATGTTTTCTGGATTGTGGATGGAAAAGATGGTACAAATGAGATATTTAGTACATTTCCATTGCACTTAATTCTTACACTTTTGATATGTTCACTTTAAAACTAGTGAAAAAAGAACCACTTTCAGACTACTGCGAAAGCAACCAGTTTAAAAATGTTCCTAATGCAACTAGTTCAAATATGGGGAAAAAGGAGTGTTTTTGGGGACAATTGTCTTTTCCTATGACATCAACCCGCAAAAAGCGTCAGTTCGTTCAATGTTAAAGGGTATTGGTAGTGGAACTACTACTGGTCCTTTTTGGAACTAGTTCAGAACTATTTCAAATTTGGTCCACTTTTCTGCTGGGTTTTAACAGAAAATATTTTTTTTTGTTTTTTGATAAAGTCACTTTGTATGGGAGGTGGGTGTGGTTTTAACTTGACTTAGTTGAATTACATACACAGTGTACATGTTACATATCAAAGTTCATATGCAAAATTGCAAGTCCATATATTAATTTTTGTGGAATTTAAAGAGATTTTACATATTTGATAAAGTCACTTTGCATAGGAGGTAGGCGTTGTTTTCATCCGATTTGAATGAATTTCATAGTCAGAGTGTATATTAAATAGCAAAGCTCAAGTGCAAAATTTCAAGTCTATATATTACTTTTTGTGGAATTCTAAGAGATTTTACCGTTTTGATAAAGTCACTTTGTATGGGAGGTAGGCGTGGTTTTCATCCGATTTGGCTCATTTTCGAACTTGGTCTTTATCTTTTAGATACAAGCTCAAATATCGACTTTCGTGATGATAGCTTGAACACTACGGCTGTAATCGTGATCACAGACAGACAGACGGACAGACGGACATGGCTAAATCGACTCGGGTGGTGATGCTGACCAAGAATATATGTACTTTTCTATACCTACCACGCCTCCTTATGGGCGTTACAAACGGAGTGACAAAATTAATATGCCCCGTTTACGTTTTTTAAATGTAGGGGTATAAAAATACTGAGATGACATAATTTCTAACATAAAATTGACTTTATTAGGAAAATAATTTCATGTTTGATATGATTTCAGATATGAAGCTGCCGCTGGTTTGGATGTGGAGTATTCTGTAAGTTAAATTTTCGACGTGAAAATTTCGGCGAATAGACTCATTTGGGTTCTCCACAAAACTTCGCTCTACAATAGCAATTGTTTCTGCGAAGCGCAATGTACGACGTCTTTGCGTAAAATGGACGGCAAGGGATGGTTCACTCAAAGAAAAAAACGTTTATTTCCAGTTTGCTGCAAGCGAACTTCGTTTGTCGTGCTTGAGATCGTTATTTGCAAACGTTTCAACAGTTGTCATAATATTAGTCAGTTTCGAGAAACAGGTCATTTAGATGCAGGAATGAAAACTTCGTTTGTTTTTCCCTTCATTGCATAAACACAACGATTATAGTTCAGAGTTACTTTCTGGACAAGTTGCTACTATATAAGCAAATTGGTAATTTACACCCATTAGTTAATATTGGATATTTTTGCTGCTGCACTATTTTTGCACTGTGTAATCAAGTAAAAATAATAAAAATTCCATGCATTATATTTAATCAAACATTTCTGTGACAACGTCAGATGCATGGGTTAGTGTAAAGTTCCAATTTAGTTGAAATTATTTACTTTGAAGAGATGTTCTATCATGAGATTGATTTTCACAAATCTTGCTGCTAATAGTTTTATTCCGTCTGAGTCAAACATGCCCATCATACAAATGTCTATCTATCTTAATCTGCGACGAGCAAAAATCAAAGAACACCTACAAAAACAACAACACAAACCGCACTCGTTCAGTGTTCAGCACATTTTTGAGCGAACTTTACAAAAGCAAATGCATGCAAAGCCAAAATAAAAAAACGCACACTTGATGATGTTGATGCTGAAGCTGATTGTCCCGTTACTTGTGTGTCGAGTAATTTGTCATTCAAGCATTATTATAGTAATAGAAATTAAGTCTTGTCGCAGTGCACTGGCAATGTACTTTACGACATGTGATTTTATTGCATTGTAATTGTTTTTTGTTTGTTTGATTTTTTGCCATACGCAACGACGACAACGACAACGTGTTTGTTTTTTTTTATGCTTTGGCCCGCGCTTAAAATTTCTGGGGCCGCACTGGTCTAAGTGAACCTTCATTAAACTGCAACCTACACTTCATTGAGTTGCAAAAATTTGTAAACTTGTTTACACAAAACTAAACTCAAAGAGAACTCATGCAATAAATTTTCAGAAATAATATTGATGCTGTAAATTGCAATGATTTATTTGCACTTTGCACTTTTTACTTAGATTTATTTATTTATTTAAAAAACAACATCAAACAGTTGTGCAAGTGTTGCAGAATTTTTCAGAAAATAATATTATTTTCCTAGAAAGTTTTATGTTTAACTTATAATGAGCATTAGTTTTTTATAAAATCAACAAAAAGATGCAGTCAATTATTTACGAGTTACTTGCTGAACTTTTAATGCACAAATCGAAAAGGAACTTAATTAAAAATAGAATGAAAAAAATAAGTAAAGTAAAGCCAGGTCAAAATTTTTATTAAAAAGAGTTATTTAGAGTAATTTTTATATAAAATGCTTTGTGTTTTTTAGATGAAAGCTAAGGCAAATAGAAAGTTTAAGTCATTTAAAAGCAAAGACAAAAGCTTTAAGTGCTTTAACTAACCCCTTTGTTCATTCACTTCAAAGATAAGCATCTTAACATTTATTTTCACTTTTTTAAATTACAACCGGTTTTGCACTTGAGCTTTTTGCACACACACAATTTGAGTTCTTATTTATAAAGCTTTCAATCCTTTGATATTCTTTTTATTAAATTTCCTTGTATCATAAAGGGTTAGTTTAAGAAATCAAGAATTGCGAAATTATGCATAAAATCAACATAAAATACAGCAATAAAAAAAGTTTGCAAATATTATAAATCTCATAGATAAATATTAAAAAGCTCAGCTAGCTAGCAGCCTGCTGCTTAAATGCTTTCAAAGCATTTCAGTCGGTAGTTTAAGTGAAGATAACTTTAAACATAACTTAAATGATGCAATAAAAAGAGTGTGACAAAGCAACAAAGCTTAAAATAATGGTGATTATTTTTTAAACTGTTAACAAAATGCTGTTTAAAAAAAAACAAAAAATAACGCAAAGGTTCTGACAAAATTATAAACAAACTTAAACATAGCTCTTTTTGTATCCTTGTAGCTGCTAAGCAACATTTCCTCCTCCGTCTGCTACACATCATTAATTTCGGGCACATCATCATCATCGTCATCATGATCATCTTCATCATCATTTTGAACATAAAGCATAAATATCAACTTATTCATCAACATCAACATCTTGCTGCCGAGCAAAATTTATGACTTAGAAAATTTAAAGCTTAGTTTAACTCATATTTTTTTTTTGTCTATTTCTTGTGCTGCCACTGATAAATTTTGCCAAGAAAAATCTTTGCAAATTAGATTTGGTCACCATCATTCTCTCAACACCATCACACCCGCCATTAGGACCGTTCGTACCGTTCTTCTGTTTGCCTCAAAAATTTTGTTTATTATTAGATTATGTCGAAAGTTTTGCTCTAAATAAAATATAAATTGCTTAAATTGAGATTTATGGGTGTGTGCGTAGAAGCTATACGTACGAGTAATAGCATTAAAATGACTCATGGCTGTATGGTTTAGGAATTGCAAGCGCAGGGTTTTTTAAATTATTGCCCTGAAATCTATGTTTAGCCATACATTGTTAAAATATTATGAAGAAAAATTCGGCACATTTTGTTGAATGGCATTATCAGAGAAAGCTATGCTAAAATTATTTTACACACAGAAAGTCACCTGGTGTCAGTATATTGTTATCGTTGGAAATATGGCAAACATTTACACAAAATCAGCCACGCTTTACAGTGCATTGTACCATGGACAAAAAGTTACAAAAAGTTTATTAATGAAATTGATTGATACACGCAAAGACATTTTTCGTTTACCGCAACTGAAAAATTCCAACAACTACACTTCGTTTGCGAGTTTTATTTGCCGCAAACGAATATTCACTTATCAGCTTAAAAAGATATCTATATACCCCAAGCTATTTCGGTCATTATTATCATTCTCCCATGTCCGTCCGTCTTCTTATGGATTGCACTCATCGCACCTCTGTTGCTATCTCCATTTGCGTATTAAACAAATTACCATTTTGCTTATTTAGTAACAATTTGTCAAAAAAGTAACTCTCAACTATAAGCGTTGTGTTAATACAACGAAGGGATTCAGTTGGGAAAAACAAATTCTTCAATTGCCTCAATTTAAAAATAACTCACGTTTATGACAAAAAAAAATTAATTTCCTGCAATTAAATGGCGCGTTTTTCGCAACTAACTAATATTATGACAACTGTTGAAACGTTTGCAAACAACGATTTCTAGCAGGACAAACGAAGTTCGTTTGCGGAAAACTGGCGATAAACGTTTTTTTTCTTTGCGTGCAGGTCTTTGCATAAAAAATATGAATCAGTTTTGCAAACGTTGGAAGTAGCACTCCAGCATATTCTTTTGTTGCCAACTAGACTTTAAATTCCGTGAAGTTCGTTTTTGTTCGTTTTTGAACATGAACTCTATCTACTCGTGAATGTCAAACATGAACTTTTTATAGAGTTCACATTTTCATAACTTTTACATCTCTTAGCACATTCCGATAGTTTTTGAAGTGAAACTTCTTTAGACGCGATGGGGAGTAAAACCGATGAATCAATTCGCCGATGAAACACTTCGCCCTAAGACGCTTCGCCGTGTTTTAACATAGTGTTACGCAAAATTAAATAATTATAATATAGTATGGACACTAGACCATACCTTAAAAAAAAGTTTGCCGTATATCAGCGAATATGACGTATTTTTGCAAGACAATTACGAAAAAAACAATTTTTTTTTTTTGACCGAAAGTAGGGGTCGTGCATTGACATATCTCTGGTCTTTACAGTCAGATTTTAAAGTTTGGTATATCAATGTTTTTGTCTCAAGGAGACCAATATGGCCTCTATAGAGATCATTGAACTGAGGTGTACCGTTCTAATACTTACCCTCCAAATCTCAGTTTCTATCATCCTCATGTACCACCCTAATATTAAAAAAATAAAGCTCTTAAAATAGCATTAATCTTTTGATCAGGAAGTATATCGATATTTCCAGCAGAAGTATTTTTAAAAAATTTTTCAAAATTTTTTGCCGAACGTAGGGCAAAACGGCTCTCCGAAAATTCGAGAGCCGTCAGAAATATAGCCAACTTGAATCAAGTCAAAATTTGATGGATTAAAATCTACATGATTCTGCAAAATTTTTTTGTATCATCTGTGATTCGCTTATGTTTTGTTCAAATTCCTCTTCGCCCTCGCTATCTGGCTCGTACCCAACGCTGGCAGAGTAAAGAATTTTTATACCGAAGATATGATGAAAATGAAAAAAGGGAGCCCTACGTTCGGCAAAAAATTTTCAAAAATTTTTTAAAAATGCTTCTGCTGGAAATATCGATATACTTCCTGATCCAAAGATTAATGATATTTTCAGAGCTTTATTTTTTTAATATTAGGGTGGCACAAAAGCATGTTAGAAACTGAGATCTGGATGGTAAGTACTAGAACGGTACACCTGAGGTCAATGATCTCTATAGTGGCCATATTGGTCTCCCTGAGACAAAAACATTGATATACCAAACTTCAAAATCCGACTGTAAACACCAAAGATATAAAGTTATAGGTCAATGCGCGACCCCTACGTTCGGTGAAAAAAAAAGCATTTTTCGTAATTGTCTTGCAAAAATACGTCGTATTCGCTGGTATATGGCGCACTTTTTTTTGCATAGGAGGTGGTACGGTCTAATGGACACAGTAGTTTTTCAACTGCATGGTTCATACAACGAGTAATTATAATATTGCCATAAAAATTCGAAGCATATGGAGTATGTCTTTGATATTCATATTGAAAATGTCAACCTTAAACAAAAACGCAAACACTGACTTCTGCTAAGTAACAGAGTTGTAATGTACAACATTTTAAAGTATATTCCAAACTTTGAGAGTAACAAAAGTGTACACAGAGTATATTTCTGTATTGCATTTATTTTCCTTATATCTTTATGTTTTTGATACAAAATTCTACATATCACATAGTTTAATGATACATTTTAACCCTCTTCAGCCCTCCCTTAAAGCCTCCCAGTGTAGGGAATAAATATACAAAAATCATAAAATTTGTATGGGAGCCCTCCTAAGGAGTGGTCGGAGGGAATAGGTCTCCAAGGAAAAAATGATCATTTGCAAAAATGATGGGGGTCGGTCGTACATACTAACCCTTTCTAGCCCACCTTTAAAGACCCCCTGTTCGGGTGTAGGGAATAAATATACAAACATCATAAAATTTGTATGGGAGCCCCCCAAAGAAGTGCTCTGAGAGAATAGGTTCCCAAGGGAAAAATGTTCCTTTTGCAAAAGTAATGGGTATCGATCATACACATTAACCTTCACCGGCCCTCCCTTAAAGCCCTCCTGTTCAGGTGTAGGGAATAAATACACAAAAATCATAATATTTGTATGGGAGCCCCCTAAAGAGTGGTCGGAGGGAATTAAGAAACAATTTTTATTCTTGAGCAAAAAAAATAAAACTTAAAAATAATTCTTATTCTTGAACAGGAAAATAAAAATAAAAAAATAGCTTTTATTTCTGTTCAAAACAATAAAAATCTTAAGATAATTTTTATTGTTGAGCAATAAAATAAAAATTTAAAAATAATAATTAAACTTTGAGTTTTCGGATATCGCTTATGACAATAACGATCCCTGATTAAAACAGATTTAATTTACTCTTGCCATTATATGAAATGCGACTTTTTAAGTGTGAGAATATTTAAGAGTAAATCAATTAACCACTTAAAAATCAATTTTTTTGAGTTAAAGTTTGAATTCTACCGTGCATGGTGGTCACACACATATTTGTTTTTTTTTTTTTTTTTTTTGTTTTTACTGTCATTACAACTAATTTTGATCTGTGAAGACTCCCAAGTCATATGTGAAAGATCTTCTATCTTACCCTTTGAACAGGATATTAGCATCATTAAGACACTAGGTCCAAAATTATTTCTAATGACAGGCTATTTATAGACTGCTCATCTTGGCCCCTCGGTATTACTCATGACTTTTGTGGGTTCTATGGAAGGTGAAGTCATTTCAACCTATAAGAGATTTGTGTAAATTAAACATTCTATTGTCAAACAAACACAAATTTTCTGTAACATTTCTGCAAGGTTTCTCTAGTCTAGACAATCGTTTGTCTTGTCTAGACAATCCACAGTGGTTCCCTTCATATGACAAAATTAAAGAAATCACTGACAATTTTATTAAAAATCAATGATGGAAACTTGGTCTTCCAATATCAGATTATTGTTCGATAACTTTTTTTTTGTTTTAGTAGAAGTTATTCATGAATAAAAGCTTCATATGGAGTAATAGTAAAGTTCTTCTCTTGGCCCAGAGCTGATTTTTGTTTTAAATGAAAGATGAATGTCTTGGTTCTATATTGGTGTTCTCCGGTTCTCCCCGATTTTCCCCCTTTTTGGATGAATCGCTAAAGAGTTGCTCCATGTCACTCTCTTTTGCTAGTTTAGCATATTAAGGCGGTATCCTAGTGTACAATTTTGAAAAAAATCGATGTTTTTTTTTGCATATTTTCAAAGATTAAAGCTTTTAGAATATATCCTCCAAGGGAATTTTTAAAATCTATATGTGATCCGGTCTACGAAAAGGGACCTTCGGTGTGAAAATATCATTTTTCACTTTTTTGGCGATTCGGATAGACTAATGTGTGCTCTTTCTAATGGCGCAAAGCAGAAGTTTCCAACTCGTAAAGAAGTTTTCAGGAATTTTCCAAAAAAAGAGCAGAAATGAGTGAAAATGAAAAAAAATTGGACATTGAATTATAACATAATAAACATCATTTCATACTTTGTTGGTCGTTAACTAAAAAAAAAGAACTCGTATTAATTGACTAAGAAATACAAATCTGTATTAATAGACTAAGAAATACAACTCTGTAAGAATAGAGGATAAGCTGAAATAAATGAAAAGACGCCATTCAGTGTGCGACAATTAAACGTTTACAAACAGCTGTTTTCTCGAAAACTTGTTTTTACACCGAAGGTCCCTTTTCGTAGACCGGGTCACATATATTGATACGCAAACAAAAAAGTTTATGTTCCCTATTTTTCTGTGTTACCTTCAACATATTCACATAATACTTAGATATATAGATGGATAGGTATTTTCGAGTAGATTTGCACAATATAATTTTTATTCGAATATGTTGTCATTAAGATAGGTAAAACTGAGCAAATGTAAAATGCTTTTTTACCAATGGGATAATGAGAAACTACAAAGCGACAAAGCTCTGTTGAACATCGCTGCTGTAGCTTACAAAAGCAAGAGTAGAATGCGGGAGTGATGCAAACACTTATAAAGACCTGAGTAGCATTATTGTTGTTGTTGTTGTTATTGTTGTTGTGGTTGTTGTTGCTGCTTGCTTCATATCATAGCCTAAACACATTAATTATGGCTGCAGCCGTGCAGCAGCTGTCAAATTGTTTTTACAAGCTTTTCTTATAGCCTAAACACATTCACGACGGCTGCAGCAGTGCAGCGGCTGTCAAACTGTTTTTACATGCTTTTTTTATGGAGGTGTATGTGGTGAATATGTTGCAACGACAATGCTCGGCCGCAATGCGGCTGCGGCAATGTTGCTGTCGTCGATATAGATTTAATTCTAATTTGACATGCAACAAGTGCAGCCATTTTTTGTTTTTGCTCAGTTGCTCTAAATTTTTACAAAAGACAGATACTTTTTTTGTTATTTCGGTGTTTGTTTTGGTTGTCGATTAATTTTAAGGTTATTAACGAAGTTAATATGAAAAATTTTGTGCAGACGCATCCTGCTATATATGATCTTTATGATTGTTGCACCGCGTTCAAAATAACCAAGCCGCACACGACATTACAACATTTTAATATTCACCTCATGTTGCACTGCCGCAGGCGTCGTCAATGTGTCTAGCATATAAAACTTGACGCCAAGCCATTGATAATTGTTTCTTTTGTTCAATACTTAGTGGATTATTTCGAGATGATGCTTGAATAAATTTTTGTTATTGACGCATATATGCTTCCTTTTTTGTCCTTTACCACTTCTTTTCTCATAGCGTCAAGGTAAGCATTTAGAATTTCCATGCAAATTAATAACAATTCATTATGTAAAAAAAAACTTGAGCTTCGTTACCTTACAGAAACAGCTGGCCGAATTTCGGTCACAGGCGATACTAGTTTCAATTATTACGGAGGTTATAGCTATTTGAGTGACACATAGAGTAAATCGGTTCTGCCGTAGCGATCTAGATCTTTAGATCTATACTAAGACTAAGATCTAAACTTAGATTTAGACTTAGACTTAGATTAAACTTAGACTTAGACTTAAACTTAAACTTAGACTTACAGCCCTATTCTGCTTGTTAACTTAACAAGGAATTGTTAAGGAGCTCTTGTTAATGTTCTTGTTATGTAATGTAAATGTTCGTATTCTGGCTAATCATTTACAATTTGAAAGCTATCAAAAGCTATTAAAGTTCACCACGCATGGTGAAAATATATATATATGCTCTTTTCTTGCTTATTTTGATTGCTTATATTTGTCAACTCTTTCTTGGGTATTTACCCATTGAGATTTTTTTAAAATCCATCACTCTTTAAGTAATTTTTTGTTTTTATTTTTGAAGCAAGGATTCAGATGTTATACCTTTTCAGTCAATTTCTAAGAATCTGAGGCGAGTGGTATGGCTTTTCTCAGTCAATTATGTATAAGGCAATACCATCGACAAACATCTTTACCACAAACTACGACTTTTTTATTGAGAGTAATAATTTAGAGCAAAGGCTTATGTAGCAACATAAAACGCAACAACAAATCAAAGACAAAAGACAAACACAGAAAGAACACAGAAGCTTTAAATGTAGTGGTGCTCATACCCGGTAATGGGGAAAGAAATCCAGAAAGTTAAAGCATAGGACCAGATACGACCAGATAGGGTCTGGCCAAGATACGAACCTCAACCCCTTGCAGTGGCAGTCAAGTGCGCTATCACTCGGGAGCCGATGCCACCTAATTGCATCGTGCTGCAATTTTAAATTCAATCAAATTATTCCATGAGTCTTATATCTCAAAAACTATCATTGACATTTAGTCAATAACTTTTTATAATTATCTAGTTTCCATCTCAGATTTTTGTAAAAGTGAAAGTAAAAGTTCAGATTTTTTTGAGTAAAGCCAATGGTATCAAATTTTTAGCTATTATGAACTTTAATCAGACCATATTTTTTTTAAATAATTTTGTCTGTATTTTTGATTTTCAAGGCTTTACTCTTGATTTGAGATCACAAATCATCAAAAAACCTCTCTAAGAAAATTTCCAAAATACATATTTTTTCCATATGTTCTAACTTTTTTTTAGAATTCTGATCAACGTTAGCTTATATTGGTTTCAAAAATTTGGACAACCTTGTCCCACATGGGTTGGTTGATTTCTCCATGTCTCTAAATTAAATTCGAAATGGTAAGAAAATAGAAAAAAATTCTAAATTAAAATTTATAACTAAAATTTCACTTCCAATGAAATTGTAAAATATTTGCTGTTAAGGCAAAACCGTGACACCCTCTGGAATTTTTATTCACAGCAAATAGTAGCTAAATATTTTCTTGCCTTATATTTGAATAGCACAGAATATTTCGGACGCTCCGAACATGCCTTAGTTTTATATTTAAATAAATACTCCAGCTTAAATTGCATGCAATTTCAACTTTTTACTTAGCGTTAACTGCGCAATGCATTTATCACTCAAGCGCTACACACCATCGAGCACACGCCTCCGCTTGGCGTTGCCACATAAATTATCGCATTTTTCGCACTTTTCTATAGAAAACGAAACGTAGTGGTGAGTGAAGCAATTTGAAGCATTTCCTTCCCTGAGTAATTTGCGCAATTCAATTGCAAACATCCGACAACAACAACAAAATAGAAATGAGGCGCTCATAGTGCTCGCTCCACCCTCAGCACTCACTTATTGGCCAACATTCGTGCCGCAGCAACAACAACACCAACAACAATAACATAGAAAAAGAGAAAAAAAAACATTTAAGTTGGTCGCTTGCGGCTCTTGCAGGCATTGCTCAGCATACGGATGTGGTTTGGCCCAAATAGAAGGAAGCTCGTTGCCAATAAATTTAACAACATTATTAGAAGTATTCCTCCAGCACTTTAGGAATTGAAATGAATGAGCTAGACCGACACTGAGACAACCCTCCACCTCCAACTACTCTCCAACACCATCTCCAACTGGCAACCGCAACCTCCTTCCAGCTCATCAATTTATCATTCATTTAAGTAAGTGAATTTTCAACACCATCAGCAAAGACGTCGTCGTCGTCCTCGTTGTTGCTGCCGCTATCGCTGGCCACCAACAGCGCTATGACTCCAGCATGATGCCAACGCCAACGCCAACGCTAGCGCCACAAAACAAGTCAGCGTTGCTGCTGAAGCGGATTCATTGAATTTTTACGGCAGTTAGCCTAAAAAGCATTTCCGTTTTATTATGAGTTGTGGCAGCTTTCCAAGTCCATCAACTGCAAAGAAGTTTTCCTTTTGTGGGTTTGGTTGTTTGGGTTCTGCGTGCGGCCGAGTACGTCTAGAACCAGGTGAACTGGGTTATTTAGCGACAACAAGCAAAAAAAAAAAAAACAGTAATAATAATACTAATAATAAACAACGGTAAATTATGGTAAAACTGCTGCTTTGCACAAATTTTATGAATTGAAAAGATGAACTGCAACCCCATGGCCAAGAGTTTGTTGGTTGAACTTTGCTTGGGTTCATGAATTTCCGACTTAATAATGTTGTCTAAATGTTAGAATTATTTGTTGTGTAAAATATTTATGCTGAGAAAAAAGGAAAATATGCTGCCGTATCTGTTACAAGTACTTGCTGCACGCTCCTCACTAAATGGCTGTCAAGTTATCAATTTTTCGAATTGAAGGAAATATTTCAGTTCTGCTCTGGAGTGAAAAGAAGATTGCAAACAACAATGTTGTTAAGTCAATAAAAATTAACAAGAAGGCGATGAGGAAGGTTAAGGTTGAAGAACCGATCAAAAAGACAACAAAAGTTCGCGATTCTGAGTAATGGTTAGCCGTGTTTAGCCATGGTCTGAAATATCTTGTGCGTCAATTGGTAACCTATGATAGAACATGGACTCAACACTATAAAACTATATCGGTACAAAAAGCAAAACATTGGATTGGGCCAAGTGGAAGTCCTCCGAAGTGGCCAAAAATGAAATAATCGACTAGACAGGTTTTGTCCAGTGTTTTCTTTTTAATTTCAGCGACGTTATAAGCCGACTTTATTGAAAAAATAAAAACTATACCATACGAATATTATACCACACTAATGGACTATTTAAACGATCCACTCGAGGGAAAACCAACCACATTTAAAGTGGATTTCCTTTTTTTTTCTTTTTTTTCAAGATAATGTACCAATACTATTGTTGCCAGGTAACCAGGACTCGTCGGGATTGTCCCGGTTTTTCAATTGGTGTCCCGAGTCCCGGTATTTGTCTAAAAGTTCCGGAATTTTCACAAAAGATAAACACACTCAAACTGCAAACGATTTTGATTGAATTCATTCAATTCACCTTAATTTTAATCGCAATTGGCAGCACTTATTTTTGACTGCTGCTTTTGACTTACTTTCTATTTGACTCACTTTCGTCCCGTTTGTGATTTTCAATTTTTTAAATTTTGTTGCTTTGTTTCTAAAAACCACGAATTTTTTCACCATAATTCTGATATTTTTCTACAATTCTCCACATGATATTTTATTAGAAACACAAAACTTTAGACAATCTGTTTTCTCTGGCTTTGTTTGCTAAAAATATCCCAGCGAGATCTGTAAAATCCCGGAATTTTCTAAAAATGTCCCGATATTGCCCTTTTCAAATCTAGCAACCCTAACCATCACACAAAACATTGAAAACAATGGAAAAATAATAACTTCTTTATCCATGGTATTCTACAGATATGTCGACTATTATTTTTTCCCCCTATTTCGATAAGTTCTTTCAATTAACTTTTATATGTCAATTATAAATTTTCATATTTTGTTTTTTCTTCTCTTTGATGTGAAAAGTGATTTCTCTTTGGTTTACTCCTTGGTTTACACTTAAAATACTTTTTCAACCAATAAGCATTTCAATATTAGACTGTAAGTGAGAATGGTCAAGTAAAGTGTGCTATACAGTGAGAATGTGCTTCACAGTGAGAAAGTGTTATAATGCAAGAATGTGCTTTGCAGTTAGAATGTGCTTTACTATACCTATATAATAGAATGTGCTACACAGATTTTTTCTATTTCGAAAATTTCAATTTCAAAATTGAATATTAATTTTATCGAGACAAATAAGAAAAACTTCAGAATTATACAAACACACCAAATTCCTCATACACAACATACCATACCATCATTTCATGACCATGATACAGTATGACGGCTGATGGTATGATATGATGGTCATTGACGTAAAAACTATGTGATACGTAGAATTTTATATAGAAATAAATAAAGATATTAGAAAAATAAATGCTCTGCATAGATATACTCTGTGTTCCCTTTATTTCTTGGTGAATACAAATTTTTTACACACTTTATTGGGAATATCAAATATGCGTCGAATTTTTTCATTTTCGTTTTATGAGGAATATGTCGGTTTTACTCCCTATACGCGGCTAAGGAAGTTTCACTGCAAAAAATAAAAACCTAACTATCGTTGGAAAATGGCGTCCGTGGTGTAGTTGGTTAAAGTGCGTGGCCGCTATGTCAACGAACCTGGAGACCCAGGTTCGAACCCCAGCAGCGACAGAAAATTATTTGTATTAAGATAATTTTTCTGTTCGGCCGCCACCTCTCTGCAGACAATGGCAAACCTCAGAGAGTAATAAAAATGCCATGTAAAGCTTCTTGAGAATAAGAAAATTTTCGTTCATCGCCGTTCGGAGTCGGTGTTAAACCTGTAGGTCCATTTCTCGGTCAATTGTGTACAAACTTAATAACACGCACAACACAATTGATCATAAGAAGCTAGGTCAAAGTCCTTTCAAGGGCTGAAATGGCCAGTTGTTTATTTATCGTTGGAAAATCGTGCATCATTCGCGATTGGAAGCTGTGTACTACGATATGTTGAGAATATTGTGCAAAATGTCAAAAACCCCGAAGAAATCGACATTATATTTTATTCTGATAATTGTGCCGGTCAACAAAAAAATAAATACATATTTTCAATTAATTGCTACGCCGTGCAAAAGTATAAAATTAGAAGTATAACACATAAATTTTTAATTCAAGGGCATTCCCAAAACGAGGGAGATAATGGCCATAGTGTTATTGAAAAACAAATTAAAAGGCACATAACTTCTATACCCATTTACATTCCAGAGCAGTACATAAGCTTAATAGCAACTGCAAAAAAGACTGGTAAGTCTTATAAGGTACACCAAATGTTACATAAAGACTTCCATGATCTCAAGGCCTTACAGGAGGAATGGGGTCAGAATTTTGTTAGAAATGTCGATAAACAAAAAATACTCTGGCGTGATATTATTAAAGTTCTTCGAGTGGAGAAAGATAGCTCTGACTCCTTTTTTTATAAAAATTCTTACAAATACACATATTTTACAAAAGCCAATGTACGAAACATGAAGGTCAAGTCCTCTAAGTCCTGGGATTTAATCAGGTATATTGTGTTTGTCTCATTTTTGGCCCTTTGTCATCGTGTCTCTTGTTTTGTCGTTTACTCCTCGTTCGTAGATATTACCTTTATAAGACCTTTGTTAGAAGATCGTGTCTTGCGGCACTTTGTTAAAGCTGCAATGGAACTAACTTTTAACTATTTTCTATTTTCAGTTTGAAAAGAGCCTACTCAAACCCATTTCTTTTACCAGAGAAGAAAACAAAGACATTAATAACTTAGTAAAAAAACTACAATTCCAAACTACTTTTATGAAGCGTATTATAAACACATATTACATAAATAAATTCTTTTTTATTTTTATTTTTACAATTTTCTTTTTTAAAATTATACACTCGTCGCCAAAAAAACCCTCGCACTAAATTTTTTTATAAAATCCCAACTTTAAATAGCAAATTCATTTTTATTTTGAAAGAAATGGCAACCTTGTGTTTATTTTTTATGTTGTAGCATGGTTTTAACAGTTATTTAGAAAAATAATTCAAGTGAATTACGTGTTTAACCAATTTATGAGTGTTATTACTGAAACAAGTGCTTATGTAAAGTCAATATTAAGATGGTGCTTTCTTTAGAACAAAAAGATCTTATTCTTGCTTTTTACAAAAATAAAATAAGCAAACGTCAGATTGCTATTAAAGTAGATACAAATTAGTGGAGTGTAAGAAATGTGAGCAAAAATTATGAAGAATTTGGCTTCATGGCCCGTAAAAATGGTAGCGGACGACCCAAAAAGACAACGGAAACAGATTATTTATTTATTTATTTATTGACCAAGCAATTTACTTATTCTAACAGATTTTATTTTTATTTTTTTTTATTTTTTTTTTCTCTCCCCTTTCCTTGTTTTGGTGTTCGAAGATATGCAATTCGATGTGGGCGTAATCCGCCCACCTAAATGACATGATTTTACGAACACGTCAAAGAGAAAAGGCTTACTTAAAGACTTACTTACTTACTTAAATACTAGTTAGTATATTTTATACATATTTTGTAGTAGAAAAGGAAAGAGGAGAAGGAAAGTAAAAAGAAAGCTCAAAAAGAAAGCTCAAAGATTGGGTTGATTTGGAAGAGAAAGAGACTTGGATAGAGATCGCTTGAA
This sequence comes from Pherbina coryleti, assembly GCA_943735915.1. NCBI lineage: Eukaryota > Metazoa > Arthropoda > Insecta > Diptera > Sciomyzidae > Pherbina > Pherbina coryleti. The sequence continues at coordinate 97,789,585 of OX030952.1, forward strand.
TGAGGATTTAGACATGGAAGGTGAGTAGTGGTCGGATAAACTATTAAATTCTCTACAGCAACGGCTAATGGGTTCATAACTTGCCTATGCAGTACGATGCTGATATTAAGTTAACATCCGAGTATGTCTTGTACGTCTTATAGGGTCATTGAGGGTAATCTTGTAAGAGATGTATTCGCAATTAGTTAGGACTGTTTGCTGGTCCTGGATACAATCTTATCATAGTGTAGATTAAAACGCAGTTTGTTGTTCAAGACCACTCCAAGATCAACTATATAATCGACCCTGTTAAGTTCGATATTGTTGAGGCGATAGTTATAATTCTTAACTTGGTTTCTACGGGAAAAACTTACCACGTTACACTTATTTACATTGAGGTAAAGTTTGTTTTGGGTACACCAGGTCTCAAGAGTTAAGAGGCTTAACTGTAAAAAGTTGATATCTTTCTGCGATTTAATTAGGTGGTACATTTTTAGGTCGTCCGCATACATAAGATGTGGAATGTCCTAGATGATCGTCAAATTACAAGAATACGTGATTCAGATCGATTCTAACATGCTGGACTAATTAATAAAATGTTTCACACGATGACTAAAAAAAAAATTAGTGACAGAACAGTTCAGAGGCGGCTTGACAGCATGGGTCTTAGAGCGCGGCGCCCAGCCAAAAAACCCTTGCTTGTTCCTCGAATGAAAAAACAAAGGTTGGAATGGGCTAAATCTTATAAAAATTGGTCTGAAATGAACTGGGCTCAAGTCATATTCTCAGATGAGTCTAAATTTAATCCCTTCGGAGCAGACGGAAATGCCATTGTGCGCCGCAAAAAGGGCGAACGATTTTCTGAAAAATGTGTATTGCCTAAGGAGAATGTTCCATATGTAATGGTCTGGGGAGCGATAACAAGATACGGTGTTGGAGAAATAATCATGCTGGAAGGTTCCGTAAATGCTGCATAATATATTGACATCATCAATAAAGGCGTTATTCCTACCTGGGAGTAACTTTACGAACATCAAGCTGTTATCCACTTTCCGGACGATTCGGCACCTTGTCACAGGGCATAAACTGTAAGTGTTAAATCTTTTTTAAGACTAGTTTTTTACAATTTTATGTTTTGTTACAAATTTCAGGTGTCAAATAATAAAAATTCATCAGGAATTGTATCTTTGCCTTGGCCAGGAAATAGCCCTGACATTAATCCTATTGAAAATTGTTGGCATTATATGGCAGAAGAATTTGGGAGAAGCGGCCGACCTCTCTAATTTACTTAAAACAGATTTTATCGGATGTATGGTTCCAAGAAATATATGAATACTATTTAAAAAAATATTTGACTCAATGCCAATTCGAATTGAGGAAGTCATAAAGAATAGAGGAGGAATATTGAAATATTTAGTGTCAGAACTATCAAATTTTATTTTTTTTGTGCTTCATTTTGTACTGAATACAATTTAATTTACCTTAATTTCATATAACTAAATGAAATTTTTAAATAAAAAACTTAGTTTGTAAAATTAATAAAACAGCGAAAAATATTTGTTTCAACCGGTTTTGCACCATTTTTGAAATATTTGTCCAATTTCAAAAAAACAATGTATTTTATGACGAAGTTTATACATTTTAATAATGTAAATGGTTTTTTACAATCATTATCTTTAATTTTGTTTTATTATCATTATTTATCATCATGAATAAAATCTGTTCTAGAATTCCTGTTTCTTTTTCTTTTTAAAAATTGCATTTCACTTACTTTACAATCTTAAATCAGCAAACGAGTCATAACTAAAAATAATTCAGCAACAAATACGTCAAAATTTTATCAAAAGAGTCATAACGCAAAAAAGTGTTTTTCCAAGAAGTTTTAAAACAATCTTCAGAAGCATATCTCATATAATTTTTTTACGATCTTTTCTCGAATCAAATTTGCAATGTTTTATTTTTACAAAAAATTTTATAAGCGTAAAAACAGTTTTTTGCGTTTTCTGAAAAATTACAAGCTTCGAGTTGTGTCTCTTTTGAAGAGGGTGTGCGATATGTGTCTGGACTGGTCACTTTTGATGAAATACCGTTTTTGGATGAAAAACCAACACTTAAAAACTGCACTTGGTTTGATTACCAGGGTCTCATCCATTTAGAACTATTAAATTCTGATGAATATATTGCTATTAAAAAGAAGAAAACAATTGATTCGTTTGAAGAAAGCATTTACAGAAAAATGTCCTGAAATTATCGAATATCTCGACAAAGTATTTTTGCATCATGACAACACTTGACCTCATGTTGCTGTAGACTTGTAAGAAATATTTATATTCCACCCGACCTTGCCCCTTCTGACTGCCACTTCTGTTTTGATCGATACAGAATGTCCTTTCTAAATTACGCTACACTTCAGTTGGAGGTATTTAAAATTGGCATGATTTATTCGTCACCGCAATAGGTGAGCAATAGTTATTTTTGGAGTCTATAAAATGGCTGAAAGTAGTAAAAACGTCATAGCTTCCGATGGCCAATACTTTGAATATTTTTTTGACGTAGAATACGTCATTCTCGGAGGTAAGTAGGGTGGTTGATAGTGATCAGGTGTCGGTATTTATATAACTTTTTGAGCCTTTGGTGGGCCTAAAGTACTGATCGTACAATGTTGATGTTAGCACTTGTTGGTCTGCTTGATCCTCAATGCGACAAAAATTCATGTTAGAACTCTCTAACTTATATAAATTTTACACGATTACATGAAATATAAAGCCAACATTTGATGTTTTTGTTTGCTTAAACTTGCTACCTATTTATCGACAGTTTCCGGTTTTATCGACAAAACCATAAAATTTGTATAGGAGCCCCCCTAAGGAGTGGTTGGAGGGAATAGGTGTCAAAGGCAAAAATGTTCCTTTTGCAAAAGTAATGGGGGTCGGTGATACATATTAACCCTCTCCGGCACTCTCTTAAAGTTCATATGCTCAGGTGTATGGAATAAATAATCAAAAACCATAAAATTTGTATGGGAGCCCCCCTAAGGAGTAGTCGGAGGAAATAGGTGTTAAAGGCAAAAATGTTCCTTTTACAAAAGTAATGGGGGTCGGTGATACATATTAACCCTTTCCGGCACTCTTTTAAAGGTCATATGCTCAGGTGTATGAAATAAATAAACAAAAACCATAAAATTTGTATGGGAGCCCCCTAAAGAGTGGTCGGAGGGAATAGGTGTCATAGGCAAAAATGTTCCTTTTGCAAAAGTAATGGGGGTCAGTCATACGTATTAACCCTCTCCGGCACTCTTTTAAAGGTCATATGCTCAGGTGTATGGAATAAATATTTTGCTAAATAGTTTATAAAAAAGATGTCATCAAAAGCGAATTGACTAATTCTACGTCTTGTGTTACGACATAGTCGAAACTACTGTATCTGTTTTTTTTCTTAATTTTCTTATTGAAATAAAGCTAAATTTTTTAAATACAAATCCCTCATTTTATGTCATCCAAAAAATTTAAAAAAAAAATTAAAATTGATTTGTAAGCAACTTTTGATTTTTTATAATTTCAACTCTTACAAGAAAGGTATACTCTTAAATCACCCTTCAACTGGAATTATGTTTTTTTTTTATTGACAACATTCTCAAAATTCGTGCAAACCTTATGAATGGTAGAAACACCTTATGAATGTTAAAGCAAGTCAAACTGCTTAGTCAAGGCAACCTTTCATCAAGTCCCCCGCATGTCAGCGGTACGGAACTATTAAGATTGATCATCATAAATCATTGTTTAATCCTGCAGTACTTTTTCGTTAAATCTTTCGTTTACTTTCCATTAAACTTGATCCTTCTAAAAACCCTTAAAAATGTATTCTCAGTTCAATGGTTTTCTCATAAGCGTCGAGATTAAAAAATGTGTTTTTTTCTTTTCTATTTTTAATTAAGACAAAGTGTGTCAATCTTTTTAAGCTGGAGTTAAGGAAAAAAAAATGATAAATAAAGCCCCTCCCAGTCAAAGGTCAATGTTTGTTACTGTCAAACACAGTTTCCTTTATTGCATATTCAATGACAAATGACAAAGAGACTGACCCACACACACACACACACACACATACACTTGTACTCAACAACCTATATATTTCACAACAACTGGCTCGGGCGGCTAAGTAGGGCCAAGCCGTCAGAGCCATACAGTCGATTGAATCAGGAATCTTTCAACGATATTTTATGCTGATAATGTTGTTATTGGTCGTAAATAACATTTGCCAACATATTTATTATATATTTCGCTGTATAAAAGGAAATGACTTAGACTGGGTAGAAAATTCAGGCTAAGATACTGTATCTAACAAATGCTAATATGATTTGCGCCAAATTGATTATTTTTTTTTACATTTTTTTCACTTTTGATGGTTTTATATGGCGCTTGGTCAATCTGATGCTTGTGTATGGCTTAGATACACTAACCATTGGGTTAAGCACATCAATATGTTTGCCTATGAATGTTTATATGTGTGTGTGTGTGTCTGTGTGTGTGTTTGAGCGACTAAATATGGCTGTCCATTATACCAATAAATAAACTACGTTGTTCCTTTTTTTATAATCTTTGCTAAGCTTTTATGGTGGGGCTTAAGTGACTGAAAAGAGAAACTTAAGGTTGAAAAAAAAATTCACTTTAAAATGATCCAGATCAAAAAGTTTACTTTTTATAAGAAATAAAATTTTTAAAGGTAAATGTATTTAACTTAATAAGTACCAAATAATAAGCTGAAGCGATTTTTCTGTATATTAAAAATTAAATTCCCATTTTCAGTGAGGCTTTTTAGCTGATCAGTGGAAAGATACCAAATTCCTGAAATTTTTTTTGGAGAGCTTTTAGCTGCTGTTTTTCAGAATTGTTTAATAAGCATGTTTCCGAAAAATTGTCAGAAAAAATGTTTACTGGTTTTCTGTGCCAAAGCCTCAACAGTTGATTATGGTTGAAACGCTTAAAGACTGGCTTAAAAAGTATTGATATTTAAAAAATTATTAAAAAAAAAACGAAAGAACACGAGGGGTACCACATGGATCGATTGCATACAAAATGGTTTTTTTTCCTGCTCTTTTAACACTGTTTTAAGGTAAAAACAAAAAGAAAAAAAAAAAACAAATACAAAATGAGAAAGTGATTACTGAAGAATATTTATTGACAAAACATATTTTTCAGAATCCTAAAATTGTTTGCATATTTGTTTTGAAGAATATTATATTGCACTCTCTCTTCATCGCTTAATACAAAACATGTATCCCCAGTTACACTTTTTGATGAAAAACGTGAAAAAAAAAGTTGAAAACAATGCAAAAATATAACAGTTTTCTTATGATAGCATTTATTTCTTATATTTTATTTTGTTGTTATTCTCAAAACATTGTCATCGCGAATTTGGCTTTCGATTTACATTTAGTCCACGCGCATTTTTTTTACGCTTCGTTAGTTTTAATTTAGGAGTGGTATAGATGACAAGTAAGTAATATTAAGGAAGTGCAATTAAGGAAGGAGTTAAGGAAGACGATTAAATAGTATCAAAGTAATTTTTTTCTGTTTTCTCAGTTCATCATGATAAGTACATGTAAAAATGTATTGAACGTCACGCGGAGTTCTATTAAAGCAAAAATAGTAAATCAAATAAATTGCTTAAAATCATTGTTTCATAGGTTTTGATTAATTTCTTTGTTTTCGTATATTTGCAAAATAAAATTCCTAAAAAAAAGATACAGTAGTTTCGACTATGTCGTAACACAAGACGTAGAATTATTCAATTCGCTTTTGATGACATCTTTTTTAAAAATATTTATTCCATACACCTGAGGATATGACCTTTAAGAGAGTGCCGGAGAGGGTTAATATGTATGACCAACCCCCATTACTTTTGCAAAAGGAACATTTTTGCCTTTGACACCTATTCCCTCCGACCACTCCTTAGGGGCGCTCCCATACAAATTTTATGCTTTTGTCGATAAAACCGGAAACTGTCCATAAATAGGTAGAAAACTTAAACAAGCAAACAAAATTTGTTCAATGCTATCAAGTTCAACAACCCATGTGTCAAAATTCCACTGTCGATAATATGCCCGGATATTTAATTGGCTGCGTTTGACATTTCAATAACAGATTCTGTTAAAAAAGCATGCCCCTCAAAATTACTCAGTATTACTGGGCTAAACGAGTCTGTTAAAAACAACATGCCCCCAAAAGTATGCTTTTTTTTAATTATAAGATTTATGTCTTCACGCTAGATGGCGCTGTCTTCGCCGTCGAAAAAACCGGAAGCCGTCGATAAATAGGTAGCAAGTTTAAGCAAACAAAAACATCAAATGTTGGCTTTATATTTCATGTAATTGTGTAAAATTGATATAAGTTAGACAGTTCTAACATGAATTTTTGTCGCATTGAGGATCAAGCAGACCAACAAGTGCTAAGATCAACATTGTACGATTAGTACTTTAGGCCCACCAAAGGCTCAAAAAGTAATGTAAATACCGACACCTGATCACTATTAACCACCCTACTTACCTCCGAGAACGACATATTCTACGTCAAAAAAAAACGTCACTTTTAAGATATGCCACACCACCGGCTGAAGTATTCATTTTGTATTACGTTTTTGTATATTTAAGAGTAAAATAGCAAAATTAACGGCTGCTGAAAGAGCACGAAGATATTGGGAAAAAATAAAGCTTGATAAGAAACGAAAAAAAAAGGTACCCATGTTTGATGATATGTATGTATGATGTCGCCCATTTCACTTTGAAGTGATCAGTTAAACTGACCATCTCCGATTTCTCTCAAATATTTTTCTTGTATTAGTTTATTGATATGAAAACCAAATCCGAAGTTATAAATTTTTAGAATAATTTTTCGCTGCCAAAATAGGGTCCATTTTGAGACAACGTAGATCAATCAACCTAAAACCGATTTCCATAAATAGGGTATCAATGGAAAAGTTTCTTCATCTTTTTTAAAGAAAAGTACAAAATTTTTGAAAAATTTGCAATAAGTTGACTCATTCTTAATTTTAAAGTTTAATACCATGCCAGCAATAGGTGCTATCTTTTTTTTTTCTTTTTAATAATTTAAAATTTTTTTAAGTTCTATTACCTTTCGAATGGTATAAAATAAAAGTGTGCTTTTAAAGGGTTCAAAAGTTATATTGTAAAACGTGAAGTCTTAATGAATACAATACAATACAAATTCAACTTCACTTCATTTGTCTGTGCGGTACAAATCTTGGAATCCATTTTTAACCAACTTCCCGATGAGCTAGAGTTTTGAAACTTAAAATGTAGCGCAGGACTGGATGACAACACAATATTAACTTATTTTCTTATTTGTACGTTTATATATTTAAAAAAAAATATAAAAGCTCACTGACATTTTTAAATTTCAAAAACTCACAACTGAAGTGAATTTATTACCTCATTTAGTAAATATCTTCGTATGAATTATATAGCTCAGAGCATAAAGCGATCGCTTTACAAACGCTAGGTTCTGAGTTCGAAAACGTTCAAGAATTTTTTCATTTATGAAACAAATTAAAATTTTCAAAAATTCACCACAGAAAGTGAAAAAAAAAATGTAAAAAGTAGTTTGTTAGATTTATTGCTTTTTAGATGATATTTTTAAATCAGTGATGTTCACGCAGTACCACGCGTGGTGAGACTCGAAAGCTTTATTCGAGAATCGATGGTGTTCACACACATACTACTACAATTTTCGACTTTTGTGTTTGTGTTTGTAGCTATCTCGCTCTCTGCACTGACAAAAATTGTTGTGCAGGTATAAAGCAAGAATTGTGTTATAATTATCATCATTAACATTATCAGTATAATTGTCATTATCAATATCATTATCATTGTCACTATCAATATCATTATTATTATTATTATTCTGCAAGTAAGGCAATTTCATGTGCCTCAAACATTTCGTGCAGTGCAAAACACACGACCAAGTGGCGCGAACATTCTTGCTTGAAGTTTCAGCGCCAACTTATTGAGCGAACTTTGTGCACTCGATCGTGTACAGTGCTGCCGTTTTAAAATATTTAATAGGAGTAAAATTTCAGTTTTTGGGGAGTATTTTTTAAATTGTAGGAGTAATTTGGTACGTGAAAATAGAGACAAAGTAGTACTTTATCAAAACACACTAAAACTAATATTCATTTATTTTCTTTGTTTTTTTTTCTTTTTTTTTTTGAATATGTGAAATTCTTTTAATTTTTTTTAATTTTTTAATTTTTAAATATTCCTTTATTTAAATAATAGTTTCTCATAGAGGTACTTAATACTAGTGAAAGGATAAACTAGTTATTTCTTAATGTTACTTAGCTTAGCATCCTGATCGGATTTTTCAAAGTTCTAAGTTATTAATTTAAGTTATTCGATTTCTCGCATTAGCTTGTTCTTATTATACGCTAAATTATGTAAGTTAATGGAAAAAAATTTAAAACCTTTTATTTTATTTTTGTTTTTGTATAAAACTTAAGACTATGACTTAGAAATAACTGCTCCTTAGTTTAGGTTAGAATTTTATTATTCAATATCAATGACTGCTGTTTATGTTATCTCTGATTTTAGGAACATAGTTATAATAATTCTGTCTTAAGTTAAACAAGTACTCAATGTAAATTGGAGGTTTGCTTTTGTAGTAATTTAATGAACTTAAGTACATTTCATCTTGGCCTAAGTAATTTCTAAGTCAAGAAGATACGTTTTGTTTTTCTTTACTGAAGAATTTTAGTGCATGATTTATGATTTCATTTTCAATTTCATTTATTTTACTTTTTTCGTATAGCACTTTATTAGAATAGTTTTTTACACAATTCGGTTTCCGGTAATGGATTGTGCATGCTCTAAGAATTTTCCTTTCTAATATTACAATTTTATTAATTTGGGGCTTGGATACTTGCAGCCAAACTGGTGCTGCATACGTTATGATTGGCCTAATAATTTGCTTATATGCTAAAAGTTTTAATTTTTGATTTATTTTCCTATTAAAAAATATGTTTTTTAATGCAAAATAGGCTGATATTATTTTAAGCTTTATTGTTTGTAAATGTACGTTGAATTTAAAGTTTTTTGTCAAATGTACACCTAAGTATTTTAAAGTTTAAGTTTTCAGAATTATTATTTATTTTTAATTTAATTTGATATGCTGTTCGTCTAGTTAATTGCTTCGTTTGCTTTAAATTTCCCAGTATTGAAATCTCTTCACACTTACTCTCATTTTCCTTGATCTTCCATTTATATAAGTAATCAGCGATTATAGTTAGATAATAGTTGATTTCTTCTTCAGCAAGGTCGGTCAATTTAGTTTGAGCCGATAAAAGAATATCATCTGCGAATTGTATAGTTGAAATATGTATGTAGGATGCCATTATGTTTCGGGAAATCTGAAACATAAAGAATATACAGTAGGCAAGATATTGCCGAACCTTGAGGTGTTCCAGATGGTGCTAAATATGGGTTAGAATATATTTCATTGACTTCAACTGTATATGTGCGATTTGTCAAATAATTTAAAACAAATCTGCAGCACGGCAGGCTTATACCAAATTTGTAGTGCATTTTATATACTAATCCCTTAATCCAAAGAATATCATATGCTTTTTCAAACTCTAATGCTACTACATGTGACGGTGTTCTATTATTCAGACTATTAGCTATTGTGGTTGTTAACTTTACTAGTGCATGACTTGTTGTAAGACCTGGACGAAAACCGAATTGTGTGTCGAAATTAATTTTTAATCTCAAACATTCTACGTTAAGTTTAATTGATTGAATTTTTTCAAGAACTTTTGCTAAGGAAGATAGTTTACTAATTTGTCTTTAGTTGCAAATAAACTTATTATTTCTATTAGGCTTAGCAATGGACTCTTTCCACAATTTTGGCACGTATGAATTGTTTATAATATGATTGAAGAGTGTAGACATATTTGAACAAAATTTAAAGCTAACAATTTTCTTAAGCATGAAATTTGATACCATGTCGTTTCCACAGGATTTCTTAGCATTTCTTGATTTTATAGCCATCTCAACATCGGTTGCATCAACAAAAGGTGAGTTTCTGGTATTCAAAATTTCAGCTTGCTTGGTTGCTGCAAAGTCGATGATTCTTTCGTCCTTAAATCCCCCCCACTTCGTCGTTGAATTCACGATGTCCCGTGTTCAGCGTAAGGTTGTGTGCCCGTTTGAAATGTTCGGCAAAAGCGTTCGCCTTATCAATGTCGGTCAGGATATGTGTTGTGTCTCCTTCATCTATTAGCATATCATTGGGTAATTTGCTGCATTTTTTATAATTGGAATAGCGTTTAAAATTCTAAAAAAATGTTTTTGTCGGCTTTAAGCTCGTTGCATTTATGTTCCCAAAACGAATTATAATCTGATACGATTGAATTGTACGCCATGTTATTCAACAACTTCATTATGGTTTTAAGTGCACCGGCGTGTTGACTGTTTCTATTCTGGAACCATCTGCGGCGGGCCAATTTTTTTATGTGAAATTCTTTTAAAATAACAACTTAATGCTCCAAATATATAATACCAAAAAGAAATAAAAACTTATCTTTTTATCTATAAAAACTTATAAATTAAAATTTATAGAAATATTAAATAAATACAAAATTAAATTACAAACCTTTAGAAGGTATCCAATTCTCAATGTGATTCGTATCCATTAATTCTTTTGCAAATAAAATTTAATGAACTGCTGTATTCAAAAGGCATTTTTTTTAATATTTTATTAAATTTAGCTGGGAGAAAAAAGAAGAACAAGAAAATGTAACGAACAAAGTGAACGAAAAAAAGGTGGCGTTCAGAGAAAATTATTTTTTAGCAGTAATGGTGAGAACACATTTGGCCATTTTCAGCTATTTAGAAAAAGGAGTACTTTTTGTATTTGGGGAGTAAGTAGTACTCACGACTAAATAGGAGTAAAATACTACAATTGTAGTACTTTCGGCAGCGCTGATCGTGTACGTGTTTCGATTCTCGAATAAAGCTTTCGAGTCTGAAAGACAGTTGAGAGTTCGAGCCTCGACAATGTCAATGAATTCCTTCAGTTTTTTTTTAATATCTATGGAAAAATTTCGGATTTTAAAAAAAAGTTTGTACTGATAAAAACTTCAAAATCTATTATAAAATTTTGCCCAAGACTAAACACAGAAAATAACATTTTAAGTAAAAAAAAAATGTTTAATATGCCAAGTTTTCAAAACTAACTAAAAAGTATAAAAAAATTTCTGCTGGAGTGGGGCTTTTAGTTCTCATAAATTCATGGAGCGCTTGCTATAGGGAATATTAAGGAGCTAAGAAACCCTTGGTTAAGAAAGCATTTCCACTAATATATTAAAATTTTTAATTGCTTACAAATAATTTCTCAATAATTCATCAAAGATAGGCATAGATAAAAAAAAAACTCGTCAGTCTTGATAACTTCGATAGCATTAAAATTGAAGAGTTTTAAAACACAATTAGAACTTACTGCACTGATTGCAATAGATGTCTGCAAACTTGAATCTGGCATCCATGCAAGGACTTCTGTCCTGGCCTGTGTTAAGAAATCATTTGTTCACTAACGTACTGAATAGTTAATAACACTCCTTACTATTCTCTATAGCATATTCTTAACTTCAAATTCTCCATTAGTTTTCACTTTAATCGACTACTCTAATGGGTAAATTTAAAAGACTTTAAAAACAAAACATGAAAACGTCTTGGTGTACGTTTTTTTTTTTTTTTGCAATTGACCCACATACTTATGTTTCTGGAATAAATATACAGACCGAATTTTTTTTTATTTTGAAATTTTTTACGTTACGAAAAATAAGATGTCATAATAATTTTTTAGCAACATTTTTCTGTGTTTATTAATTTATTGAATCACTTTTTTTTTGTGTAATTTAATAATTTTTTCCAAAATTTGGAAAAAAATCAAACCCCTGGAATCGGGGATTTGATGAACTAAATAGTGCTGAAATTGACTTGGATTTTTGCCAAAAGGAATCCCAAGATTGATAACCCCAGATAAATATAAATGTGTGTTCGCATCGGAGTCAGGCTGCTGGCAATAATTTCCGTTCAACTAACGACATGTTTGTTACTAGTTAACTTGTTGTTTTTCCTCATTATAGCACATGCTACAAGCAATGATACAACCATTGTTATATTTTTCAGTTTACAGAAAATAAATGCAGAATTACGGCATATCCTTGATTTTACAGTATTTTTATTTATAAGCGGAGATATACATAAATTCAATGAACCAGGTACTTGGCGTATTGTATTTGTGCCAAAAATGTTATTCCTATACAACTCCTTCTTGTCATCTCACTCCTGCCTAACTTGCCTGCCTGCAATGTAACCTACATGTTTGTGTTTATGCTGTGTGTGTGTCTGTTTATGTGTTTTACACAAATGCATATGTAAAGTTGATTTTGTCAGGACTATCTTACATGATGCTGACAACAAAACCGGATACTCACTGATGTATCCTGAAGCTGTGAATTTGCATTCACACAAAGGCCTGCACAGATAGCTCCCACACACAGAAACGCACAAACACATACAGGAAAAACTACTAGTGACTTGCATGCAATACCTTTCCAGGTGGTGAGTGAGAACACGTTCGGAATCAAAGAACTTGCCTCTTCTGGCACTCTGGTTGATTTTTGTTTCCTGTTTATTGAACTCACATACATGCAGACAGACATGTACGTGTGCAAATTCATATTCTCAGAAAAACATTTCCTACTCTGTGTGTCCCGATTTCTTCCGAGTTTATTTTTCCTCAATTCTCCTAGTTTTTGTTTGTTTTCTTTTGTTTTCTTCTGTATATGGGAGGTTTTATAGATTTTTGTACACTAACTGCATTTGCCTTAGAGCGAAGCCGAACCATGGCAAGCACTTCTTTCAAATATTCACACAAGCAAATACCAACACTAACACACACACACACGCAATTTCATGCATTTTCCCATGGGAACTGCAGTACTGGTTTGGTACAAGTCACGTGTTTGATTCAAAAGGTATGTATAAATCTGGTCACTGAATCAAAATTGTGAAATTTTAGTATGGATCCAAACATTATTTTCAACAAAGTCATGAATTGATGTCACTTTACAGCTGATAGCTATAGTTGGCGCAAAGAAAAATAACGTTTCTCGCCAGTTTGCCGCAAACGAACTGGAATTTAGCTGCTGGAAATTAATTTCGTTTGTCATAAACGCGAATGATTTTTAAATTGCTGCAACTGAAAAAGTTGTTTTTCCCAACTGAAAACTTCGTTTGTTTTTCCCTTCGTTGCATAAATAGGACGCTTATAGTTCAGAGTTACTTTTTGGACAAATTTACTAGATAAACAAATTGGTAATTTGCTTAATACGCGGACGGAGATAGCAACAGAGGTGCGATGAGTGCAATTCATAAGAAGACGGACGGACATGGGGAGAAATATAATTAATATAATAAATAACACTGACCGAAAATAGATTGCGGTATATATATGTAAGATATATTTTTGATGAAAAATATATTGATGAATAAACGAAAAATTCCGTGACGACTTCTATGAAACTAATGACTTAGATGCAGTCTATATTTCACAAAAACGTCTTGAATTTCCTCAAATACTCACAACACGGAGAAAAAACTTTTAAATTCATGCTTAGTTTTATAAAATTTTCAATAGAAAAAAGCTCTGTATAGATAACTTTTATTTACAGTCTTTTAAACTTAAAAGGCTCAAGTTAAGACTAAATTTGGACCTTTTGTGTATGGTTATTTTTAGATCTGTATCATATACGTATACAACCAATTATTAGCTAAACGTGTTAAGTGCTTGTGATTGCACAAAACCGGTTCGTAACCGGGTGAAACCGGAAAATTATTTTTTGATAAATTTCTTTTTTTTCACAATTTCAAACATTTTTAAATAATAAAATCTTTCTTTAAGTCAAAATAATTATTTATTTATTTTATAATTCTTAAAAGACCTATTTTGTAAGAATTATATTGTGAGCTTAATGCCAAACAATTCATGAAGCAACAGGTTGCTACAACAAAAAGTTCTTTGCAGAACTAAACCAAGCTGACTAGACCATGGTTTCGTCGGACGCTATTCCTACTCATCAGTAGTCTCAGTGGTTCTAGCAGTCCACTAACTTTGACAAGCTAATAAACGCAATATCAATAAACCAGAACGGAATTATAGAAGCGCTACACTTTGTCAAAGCAATGTTTTTCTACTCTAGTCGCAAAATTTCAAAAAGTTGACTGCATTGATTCTGCAAAGACTTTGTTGTTGCGCTTTTTGTTTACTTTTTTATCACGCATCAATCTAGGTTCCAACATTTTGTTGGTATTAAACCATAAAAGGCATGAAGAAGGTTTTTTGAAAGCAGATGTTTATTTTATGTGCAGACATATAATATTACATCATGTTTTCGTAGGTCGTGCTCGCACCAGTTTACATGAGTTATAAAATGCAGTCAGCTTTTTGAAATTTTGCGACTAGCAAGAGTAGAAAAACTTTGATTTGACAAAGTATAGCGCTTCTATAATTCCGTTCTGGTTTATTGATATTGCGCTTATTAGCTTGTCAAAGTTAGTGGACTGCTAGAACCACTGAGACTACTGATGAGTCGGAGTAGCGTCCGACGAAACCATGGTCTAGTCAGCTTGGTTTGGTTCTGCAAAGAACTTTTTGTTGTAGCAACCTGTTGCTTCATGAATTATTTGGCATTAAGCTCACAATATAATTATTAAAAAATATGTTTTTAAAGAATTATAAAATAAATAAACTTATTAAAAATGCCACAATTTTATAACTCATAAATATTTATATTTGTCGTGTTTTTCATGCAATCCAAAATTGTTAAAAATGTAGTCCAAGATTTTTAACCGTGTACTTTCATAAATTTATTTTTCTACATTTCTTCAACTACCACCTATCCGATTTTCATCAGTTACTTCATCACAATCACAATCAGGAGCAGCAATTGACACTACTTTTTCAGCAGGGTTGCCATGATGTCACACTCACATGCAACTCACATGTATGTACTAACTACATTCCCTGCATGTACATTCCTTGCATGTACTGCACTGTATATCAACAAAAGTCATGCGAATTTGCCGGAGTTGCTTTTGTTATGAATTTTAGAACATCCTGTCGAGCATTTCGAGCTTTCGTCTGCCTGTATGCGTTGCTTCTACAGGATGACAATGACATGTGCAAATAAAATGCATGTGAATGTGTGCATCGGAGTCAGACTGCTGGCGATAATTTCCGTTCAACTAAGGACATGTTTGTGATTAGTTTACTTCTTGTTTTTCTTCATGTTTTATTGACTTTTTTTTTTAAATTTTTTAGTGCAGCTAA